>JAPYXD010000409.1:0-320018 GCA_030998225.1 Diplolepis rosae
GGCTACTTTTATAGTCTTTTTAAAACATATCACGTTTTCGGAAATCGTTGGTGATTGTCATTCAGCGCGACTATAAACATGATTTATGTGGAAGTCAACAACCTACATTTGATCAGTTCTTCACTTATTTTATTTAATTGAGAAATTTAAATTTCAGATTATCGAAAAGTGTATGTCAGATTAAGTATGTACTATCATATAATCTCAATTTACATTTAATGGCTTTTGCATATATTCGAAAAGTCAAATTTACAAATGTTAGTGTTTGTCGCAGAATGAATATGAAAAGCACATAAAAATCGAAATTGATGATATGGTTTTGCGTGTTTTGATCACAGAGGTAGATCAAAAAGATAGTACTTTTTCCTGCCATCGGAGCAAACTGAGTAAAGTTATAAAACAACACATCGAAAAACCCCATTTCTAAAAACTTACTTTGTATTTCTTCGCAGCGAATCAACAGTTCAAATTAAATTTCACTAATATTGTTTTCTAACAAAAACGCCGTTTGCAACATATAGTATTTATAGTTTCGGCTACTTTTATAGTCTTTTTAAAACATATCACGTTTTCGGAAATCGTTGGTGATTGTCATTCAGCGCGACTATAAACATGATTTATGTGGAAGTCAACAACCTACATTTGATCAGTTCTTCACTTATTTTATTTAATTGAGAAATTTAAATTTCAGATTATCGAAAAGTGTATGTCAGATTAAGTATGTACTATCATATAATCTCAATTTACATTTAATGGCTTTTGCATATATTCGAAAAGTCAAATTTACAAATGTTAGTGTTTGTCGCAGAATGAATATGAAAAGCACATAAAAATCAAAATTGATGATATGGTTTTGCGTGTTTTGATCACAGAGGTAGATCAAAAAGATAGTACTTTTTCCTGCCATCGGAGCAAACTGAGTAAAGTTATAAAACAACACATCGAAAAACCCCATTTCTAAAAACTTACTTTGTATTTCTTCGCAGCGAATCAACAGTTTAAATTAAATTTCAGCAACATTGTTTTCGATCAAAAACGCCGTTTGCAACATATAGTATTTATAGTTTCGGCTACTTTTATAGTCTTTTTAAAACATATCACGTTTTCGGAAATCGTTGGTGATTGTCATTCAGCGCGACTATAAACATGATTTATGTGGAAGTCAACAACCTACATTTGATCAGTTCTTCACTTATTTTATTTAATTGAGAAATTTAAATTTCAGATTATCGAAAAGTGTATGTCAGATTAAGTATGTACTATCATATAATCTCAATTTACATTTAATGGCGTTTGCATATGTTCGAAATGTCAAACTTACAAATGTTAGTGTTTGTCGCAGAATGAATATGAAAAGCACATAAAAATCTAAATCCATAATATGGTTTTGCGTGTTTTGATCAAAGAGGTAGATCAAAAAGAAAGTACTTGTTCCTTCCATCGGAGCAAACTGAGTAAAGTTACAAAACAACACATCGAAAAACCCCATTTCTAAAAACTTAGTTTGTATTTCTTCGCAGCAAATCAACAGTTCAAACTATTTTCACTAATACTGTTTTCTAACAAAAACGCCGTTTGCAACATATAGTTTTTATAGTTTCGGCTACTTTTATAGTCTTTTTAAAACATATCACGCTTTCGGAAATCGTTGGTGATTGTCATTCAGCGCGACTATAAACATGATTTATGTGGAAGTCAACAACCTACATTTGATCAGTTCTTCACTCGATTTATTGAATTGAGAAATGTAAATTTCATATTATCGAAAAATGTATGTCAGATTAAGTATGTACTATCATATGATCTCAATTCACATTTAATGGCTTTTGCATATATTCGAAAAGTCAAACTTACAAATGTTAGTGTTTGTCGCAGAATGAATATGAAAAGCACATAAAAATCTAAATCCATAATATGGTTTTGCGTGTTTTGATCACAGAGGTAGATCAAAAAGATAGTACTTTTTCCTGCCATCGGAGCAAACTGAGTAAAGTTATAAAACAACACATCGAAAAACCCCATTTCTAAAAACTTACTTTGTATTTCTTCGCAGCGAATCAACAGTTCAAATTAAATTTCACTAATATTGTTTTCTAACAAAAACGCCGTTTGCAACATATAGTATTTATAGTTTCGGCTACTTTTATAGTCTTTTTAAAACATATTACGTTTTCGGAAATCGTTGGTGATTGTCATTCAGCGCGACTATAAACATGATTTATGTGGAAGTCAACAACCTACATTTGATCAGTTCTTCACTTATTTTATTTAATTGAGAAATTTAAATTTCAGATTATCGAAAAGTGTATGTCAGATTAAGTATGTACTATCATATAATCTCAATTTACATTTAATGGCTTTTGCATATATTCGAAAAGTCAAATTTACAAATGTTAGTGTTTGTCGCAGAATGAATATGAAAAGCACATAAAAATCGAAATTGATGATATGGTTTTGCGTGTTTTGATCACAGAGGTAGATCAAAAAGATAGTACTTTTTCCTGCCATCGGAGCAAACTGAGTAAAGTTACAAAACAACACATCGAAAAACCCCATTTCTAAAAACTTACTTTGTATTTCTTCGCAGCGAATCAACAGTTCAAATTAAATTTCACTAATATTGTTTTCTAACAAAAACGCCGTTTGCAACATATAGTATTTATAGTTTCGGCTACTTTTATAGTCTTTTTAAAACATATCACGCTTTCGGAAATCGTTGGTGATTGTCATTCAGCGCGACTATAAACATGATTTATGTGGAAGTCAACAACCTACATTTGATCAGTTCTTCACTCGATTTATTGAATTGAGAAATGTAAATTTCATATTATCGAAAAATGTATGTCAGATTAAGTATGTACTATCATATGATCTCAATTCACATTTAATGGCTTTTGCATATATTCGAAAAGTCAAATTTACAAATGTTAGTGTTTGTCGCAGAATGAATATGAAAAGCACATAAAAATCGAAATTGATGATATGGTTTTGCGTGTTTTGATCACAGAGGTAGATCAAAAAGATAGTACTTTTTCCTGCCATCGGAGCAAACTGAGTAAAGTTATAAAACAACACATCGAAAAACCCCATTTCTAAAAACTTACTTTGTATTTCTTCGCAGCAAATCAACAGTTCAAACTATTTTCACTAATACTGTTTTCTAACAAAAACGCCGTTTGCAACATATAGTATTTATAGTTTCGGCTACTTTTATAGTCTTTTTAAAACATATCACGCTTTCGGAAATCGTTGGTGATTGTCATTCAGCGCGACTATAAACATGATTTATGTGGAAGTCAACAACCTACATTTGATCAGTTCTTCACTTATTTTATTTAATTGAGAAATTTAAATTTCAGATTATCGAAAAGTGTATGTCAGATTAAGTATGTACTATCATATAATCTCAATTTACATTTAATGGCTTTTGCATATATTCGAAAAGTCAAATTTACAAATGTTAGTTTTTGTCGCAGAATGAATATGAAAAGCACATAAAAATCTAAATCCATAATATGGTTTTGCGTGTTTTGATCAAAGAGGTAGATCAAAAAGAAAGTACTTGTTCCTTCCATCGGAGCAAACTGAGTAAAGTTACAAAACAACACATCGAAAAACCCCATTTCTAAAAACTTAGTTTGTATTTCTTCGCAGCAAATCAACAGTTCAAACTATTTTCACTAATATTGTTTTCTAACAAAAACGCCGTTTGCAACATATATTTTTTATAGTTTCGTCTACTTTTATAGTCTTTTTAAAACATATCACGTTTTCGGAAATCGTTGGTGATTGTCATTCAGCGCGACTATAAACATGATTTATGTGGAAGTCAACAACCTACATTTGATCAGTTCTTCACTTATTTTATTTAATTGAGAAATTTAAATTTCAGATTATCGAAAAGTGTATGTCAGATTAAGTATGTACTATCATATAATCTCAATTTACATTTAATGGCTTTTGCATATATTCGAAAAGTCAAATTTACAAATGTTAGTTTTTGTCGCAGAATGAATATGAAAAGCACATAAAAATCTAAATCCATAATATGGTTTTGCGTGTTTTGATCAAAGAGGTAGATCAAAAAGAAAGTACTTGTTCCTTCCATCGGAGCAAACTGAGTAAAGTTACAAAACAACACATCGAAAAACCCCATTTCTAAAAACTTACTTTGTATTTCTTCGCAGCGAATCAACAGTTCAAACTATTTTCACTAATATTGTTTTCTAACAAAAACGCCGTTTGCAACATATAGTTTTTATAGTTTCGGCTACTTTTATAGTCTTTTTAAAACATATTACGTTTTCGGAAATCGTTGGTGATTGTCATTCAGCGCGACTATAAACATGATTTATGTGGAAGTCAACAACCTACATTTGATCAGTTCTTCACTCGATTTATTGAATTGAGAAATGTAAATTTCATATTATCGAAAAATGTATGTCAGATTAAGTATGTACTATCATATAATCTCAATTTACATTTAATGGCTTTTGCATATATTCGAAAAGTCAAATTTACAAATGTTAGTGTTTGTCGCAGAATGAATATGAAAAGCACATAAAAATCGAAATTGATGATATGGTTTTGCGTGTTTTGATCACAGAGGTAGATCAAAAAGATAGTACTTTTTCCTGCCATCGGAGCAAACTGAGTAAAGTTATAAAACAACACATCGAAAAACCCCATTTCTAAAAACTTACTTTGTATTTCTTCGCAGCAAATCAACAGTTCAAACTATTTTCACTAATACTGTTTTCTAACAAAAACGCCGTTTGCAACATATAGTTTTTATAGTTTCGGCTACTTTTATAGTCTTTTTAAAACATATCACGCTTTCGGAAATCGTTGGTGATTGTCATTCAGCGCGACTATAAACATGATTTATGTGGAAGTCAACAACCTACATTTGATCAGTTCTTCACTCGATTTATTGAATTGAGAAATTTAAATTTCAGATTATCGAAAAGTGTATGTCAGATTAAGTATGTACTATCATATAATCTCAATTTACATTTAATGGCTTTTGCATATATTCGAAAAGTCAAATTTACAAATGTTAGTGTTTGTCGCAGAATGAATATGAAAAGCACATAAAAATCTAAATCCATAATATGGTTTTGCGTGCTTTGATCAAAGAGGTAGATCAAAAAGAAAGTACTTGTTCCTTCCATCGGAGCAAACTGAGTAAAGTTACAAAACAACACATCGAAAAACCCCATTTCTAAAAACTTAGTTTGTATTTCTTCGCAGCAAATCAACAGTTCAAACTATTTTCACTAATACTGTTTTCTAACAAAAACGCCGTTTGCAACATATAGTATTTATAGTTTCGGCTACTTTTATAGTCTTTTTAAAACATATTACGTTTTCGGAAATCGTTGGTGATTGTCATTCAGCGCGACTATAAACATGATTTATGTGGAAGTCAACAACCTACATTTGATCAGTTCTTCACTTATTTTATTTAATTGAGAAATTTAAATTTCAGATTATCGAAAAGTGTATGTCAGATTAAGTATGTACTATCATATAATCTCAATTTACATTTAATGGCTTTTGCATATATTCGAAAAGTCAAATTTACAAATGTTAGTTTTTGTCGCAGAATGAATATGAAAAGCACATAAAAATCTAAATCCATAATATGGTTTTGCGTGTTTTGATCAAAGAGGTAGATCAAAAAGAAAGTACTTGTTCCTGCCATCGGAGCAAACTGAGTAAAGTTACAAAACAACACATCGAAAAACCCCATTTCTAAAAACTTACTTTGTATTTCTGCGCAGCGAATCAACAGTTCAAACTATTTTCACTAATATTGTTTTCTAACAAAAACGCCGTTTGCAACATATAGTTTTTATAGTTTCGGCTACTTTTATAGTCTTTTTAAAACATATCACGCTTTCGGAAATCGTTGGTGATTGTCATTCAGCGCGACTATAAACATGATTTATGTGGAAGTCAACAACCTACATTTGATCAGTTCTTCACTCGATTTATTGAATTGAGAAATGTAAATTTCATATTATCGAAAAATGTATGTCAGATTAAGTATGTACTATCATATGATCTCAATTCACATTTAATGGCTTTTGCATATATTCGAAAAGTCAAATTTACAAATGTTAGTGTTTGTCGCAGAATGAATATGAAAAGCACATAAAAATCGAAATTGATGATATGGTTTTGCGTGTTTTGATCACAGAGGTAGATCAAAAAGAAAGTACTTGTTCCTTCCATCGGAGCAAACTGAGTAAAGTTACAAAACAACACATCGAAAAACCCCATTTCTAAAAACTTACTTTGTATTTCTTCGCAGCGAATCAACAGTTCAAACTATTTTCACTAATATTGTTTTCTAACAAAAACGCCGTTTGCAACATATAGTATTTATAGTTTCGGCTACTTTTATAGTCTTTTTAAAACATATTACGTTTTCGGAAATCGTTGGTGATTGTCATTCAGCGCGACTATAAACATGATTTATGTGGAAGTCAACAACCTACATTTGATCAGTTCTTCACTTATTTTATTTAATTGAGAAATTTAAATTTCAGATTATCGAAAAGTGTATGTCAGATTAAGTATGTACTATCATATGATCTCAATTCACATTTAATGGCTTTTGCATATATTCGAAAAGTCAAATTTACAAATGTTAGTGTTTGTCGCAGAATGAATATGAAAAGCACATAAAAATCGAAATTGATGATATGGTTTTGCGTGTTTTGATCACAGAGGTAGATCAAAAAGATAGTACTTTTTCCTGCCATCGGAGCAAACTGAGTAAAGTTATAAAACAACACATCGAAAAACCCCATTTCTAAAAACTTACTTTGTATTTCTTCGCAGCGAATCAACAGTTCAAATTAAATTTCACTAATATTGTTTTCTAACAAAAACGCCGTTTGCAACATATAGTATTTATAGTTTCGGCTACTTTTATAGTCTTTTTAAAACATATTACGTTTTCGGAAATCGTTGGTGATTGTCATTCAGCGCGACTATAAACATGATTTATGTGGAAGTCAACAACCTACATTTGATCAGTTCTTCACTTATTTTATTTAATTGAGAAATTTAAATTTCAGATTATCGAAAAGTGTATGTCAGATTAAGTATGTACTATCATATAATCTCAATTTACATTTAATGGCTTTTGCATATATTCGAAAAGTCAAATTTACAAATGTTAGTTTTTGTCGCAGAATGAATATGAAAAGCACATAAAAATCTAAATCCATAATATGGTTTTGCGTGCTTTGATCAAAGAGGTAGATCAAAAAGAAAGTACTTGTTCCTTCCATCGGAGCAAACTGAGTAAAGTTACAAAACAACACATCGAAAAACCCCATTTCTAAAAACTTACTTTGTATTTCTTCGCAGCGAATCAACAGTTCAAACTATTTTCACTAATATTGTTTTCTAACAAAAACGCCGTTTGCAACATATAGTATTTATAGTTTCGGCTACTTTTATAGTCTTTTTAAAACATATTACGTTTTCGGAAATCGTTGGTGATTGTCATTCAGCGCGACTATAAACATGATTTATGTGGAAGTCAACAACCTACATTTGATCAGTTCTTCACTTATTTTATTTAATTGAGAAATTTAAATTTCAGATTATCGAAAAGTGTATGTCAGATTAAGTATGTACTATCATATAATCTCAATTTACATTTAATGGCTTTTGCATATATTCGAAAAGTCAAATTTACAAATGTTAGTGTTTGTCGCAGAATGAATATGAAAAGCACATAAAAATCTAAATCCATAATATGGTTTTGCGTGTTTTGATCAAAGAGGTAGATCAAAAAGAAAGTACTTGTTCCTTCCATCGGAGCAAACTGAGTAAAGTTACAAAACAACACATCGAAAAACCCCATTTCTAAAAACTTACTTTGTATTTCTTCGCAGCGAATCAACAGTTCAAACTATTTTCACTAATACTGTTTTCTAACAAAAACGCCGTTTGCAACATATAGTTTTTATAGTTTCGGCTACTTTTATAGTCTTTTTAAAACATATCACGCTTTCGGAAATCGTTGGTGATTGTCATTCAGCGCGACTATAAACATGATTTATGTGGAAGTCAACAACCTACATTTGATCAGTTCTTCACTCGATTTATTGAATTGAGAAATGTAAATTTCATATTATCGAAAAATGTATGTCAGATTAAGTATGTACTATCATATGATCTCAATTCACATTTAATGGCTTTTGCATATATTCGAAAAGTCAAATTTACAAATGTTAGTGTTTGTCGCAGAATGAATATGAAAAGCACATAAAAATCGAAATTGATGATATGGTTTTGCGTGTTTTGATCACAGAGGTAGATCAAAAAGATAGTACTTTTTCCTGCCATCGGAGCAAACTGAGTAAAGTTATAAAACAACACATCGAAAAACCCCATTTCTAAAAACTTACTTTGTATTTCTTCGCAGCGAATCAACAGTTCAAATTAAATTTCACTAATATTGTTTTCTAACAAAAACGCCGTTTGCAACATATAGTATTTATAGTTTCGGCTACTTTTATAGTCTTTTTAAAACATATTACGTTTTCGGAAATCGTTGGTGATTGTCATTCAGCGCGACTATAAACATGATTTATGTGGAAGTCAACAACCTACATTTGATCAGTTCTTCACTTATTTTATTTAATTGAGAAATTTAAATTTCAGATTATCGAAAAGTGTATGTCAGATTAAGTATGTACTATCATATAATCTCAATTTACATTTAATGGCGTTTGCATATGTTCGAAATGTCAAACTTACAAATGTTAGTGTTTGTCGCAGAATGAATATGAAAAGCACATAAAAATCTAAATCCATAATATGGTTTTGCGTGTTTTGATCACAGAGGTAGATCAAAAAGATAGTACTTTTTCCTGCCATCGGAGCAAACTGAGTAAAGTTACAAAACAACACATCGAAAAACCCCATTTCTAAAAACTTACTTTGTATTTCTTCGCAGCAAATCAACAGTTCAAACTATTTTCACTAATACTGTTTTCTAACAAAAACGCCGTTTGCAACATATAGTTTTTATAGTTTCGGCTACTTTTATAGTCTTTTTAAAACATATCACGCTTTCGGAAATCGTTGGTGATTGTCATTCAGCGCGACTATAAACATGATTTATGTGGAAGTCAACAACCTACATTTGATCAGTTCTTCACTCGATTTATTGAATTGAGAAATGTAAATTTCATATTATCGAAAAATGTATGTCAGATTAAGTATGTACTATCATATGATCTCAATTCACATTTAATGGCTTTTGCATATATTCGAAAAGTCAAATTTACAAATGTTAGTGTTTGTCGCAGAATGAATATGAAAAGCACATAAAAATCGAAATTGATGATATGGTTTTGCGTGTTTTGATCACAGAGGTAGATCAAAAAGATAGTACTTGTTCCTTCCATCGGAGCAAACTGAGTAAAGTTACAAAACAACACATCGAAAAACCCCATTTCTAAAAACTTACTTTGTATTTCTTCGCAGCGAATCAACAGTTCAAACTGTTTTCACTAATATTGTTTTCTAACAAAAACGCCGTTTGCAACATATAGTATTTATAGTTTCGGCTACTTTTATAGTCTTTTTAAAACATATTACGTTTTCGGAAATCGTTGGTGATTGTCATTCAGCGCGACTATAAACATGATTTATGTGGAAGTCAACAACCTACATTTGATCAGTTCTTCACTTATTTTATTTAATTGAGAAATTTAAATTTCAGATTATCGAAAAGTGTATGTCAGATTAAGTATGTACTATCATATAATCTCAATTTACATTTAATGGCGTTTGCATATGTTCGAAATGTCAAACTTACAAATGTTAGTGTTTGTCGCAGAATGAATATGAAAAGCACATAAAAATCTAAATCCACAATATAGTTTTGCGTGTTTTGATCACAGAGGTAGATCAAAAAGAAAGTACTTGTTCCTTCCATCGGAGCAAACTGAGTAAAGTTACAAAACAACACATCGAAAAACCCCATTTCTAAAAACTTAGTTTGTATTTCTTCGCAGCAAATCAACAGTTCAAACTATTTTCACTAATACTGTTTTCTAACAAAAACGCCGTTTGCAACATATAGTTTTTATAGTTTCGGCTACTTTTATAGTCTTTTTAAAACATATCACGCTTTCGGAAATCGTTGGTGATTGTCATTCAGCGCGACTATAAACATGATTTATGTGGAAGTCAACAACCTACATTTGATCAGTTCTTCACTTATTTTATTTAATTGAGAAATTTAAATTTCAGATTATCGAAAAGTGTATGTCAGATTAAGTATGTACTATCATATAATCTCAATTTACATTTAATGGCTTTTGCATATATTCGAAAAGTCAAATTTACAAATGTTAGTTTTTGTCGCAGAATGAATATGAAAAGCACATAAAAATCTAAATCCATAATATGGTTTTGCGTGTTTTGATCAAAGAGGTAGATCAAAAAGATAGTACTTTTTCCTGCCATCGGAGCAAACTGAGTAAAGTTACAAAACAACACATCGAAAAACCCCATTTCTAAAAACTTACTTTGTATTTCTGCGCAGCGAATCAACAGTTCAAACTATTTTCACTAATATTGTTTTCTAACAAAAACGCCGTTTGCAACATATAGTTTTTATAGTTTCGGCTACTTTTATAGTCTTTTTAAAACATATTACGTTTTCGGAAATCGTTGGTGATTGTCATTCAGCGCGACTATAAACATGATTTATGTGGAAGTCAACAACCTACATTTGATCAGTTCTTCACTCGATTTATTGAATTGAGAAATGTAAATTTCATATTATCGAAAAATGTATGTCAGATTAAGTATGTACTATCATATGATCTCAATTCACATTTAATGGCTTTTGCATATATTCGAAAAGTCAAATTTACAAATGTTAGTGTTTGTCGCAGAATGAATATGAAAAGCACATAAAAATCGAAATTGATGATATGGTTTTGCGTGTTTTGATCACAGAGGTAGATCAAAAAGATAGTACTTTTTCCTGCCATCGGAGCAAACTGAGTAAAGTTATAAAACAACACATCGAAAAACCCCATTTCTAAAAACTTACTTTGTATTTCTTCGCAGCGAATCAACAGTTCAAATTAAATTTCACTAATATTGTTTTCTAACAAAAACGCCGTTTGCAACATATAGTATTTATAGTTTCGGCTACTTTTATAGTCTTTTTAAAACATATTACGTTTTCGGAAATCGTTGGTGATTGTCATTCAGCGCGACTATAAACATGATTTATGTGGAAGTCAACAACCTACATTTGATCAGTTCTTCACTTATTTTATTTAATTGAGAAATTTAAATTTCAGATTATCGAAAAGTGTATGTCAGATTAAGTATGTACTATCATATAATCTCAATTTACATTTAATGGCTTTTGCATATATTCGAAAAGTCAAATTTACAAATGTTAGTTTTTGTCGCAGAATGAATATGAAAAGCACATAAAAATCTAAATCCATAATATGGTTTTGCGTGTTTTGATCAAAGAGGTAGATCAAAAAGAAAGTACTTGTTCCTTCCATCGGAGCAAACTGAGTAAAGTTACAAAACAACACATCGAAAAACCCCATTTCTAAAAACTTAGTTTGTATTTCTTCGCAGCGAATCAACAGTTCAAATTAAATTTCACTAATATTGTTTTCTAACAAAAACGCCGTTTGCAACATATAGTATTTATAGTTTCGGCTACTTTTATAGTCTTTTTAAAACATATTACGTTTTCGGAAATCGTTGGTGATTGTCATTCAGCGCGACTATAAACATGATTTATGTGGAAGTCAACAACCTACATTTGATCAGTTCTTCACTTATTTTATTTAATTGAGAAATTTAAATTTCAGATTATCGAAAAGTGTATGTCAGATTAAGTATGTACTATCATATAATCTCAATTTACATTTAATGGCTTTTGCATATATTCGAAAAGTCAAATTTACAAATGTTAGTTTTTGTCGCAGAATGAATATGAAAAGCACATAAAAATCTAAATCCATAATATGGTTTTGCGTGTTTTGATCAAAGAGGTAGATCAAAAAGAAAGTACTTGTTCCTTCCATCGGAGCAAACTGAGTAAAGTTACAAAACAACACATCGAAAAACCCCATTTCTAAAAACTTAGTTTGTATTTCTTCGCAGCGAATCAACAGTTCAAACTATTTTCACTAATATTGTTTTCTAACAAAAACGCCGTTTGCAACATATAGTTTTTATAGTTTCGGCTACTTTTATAGTCTTTTTAAAACATATCACGTTTTCGGAAATCGTTGGTGATTGTCATTCAGCGCGACTATAAACATGATTTATGTGGAAGTCAACAACCTACATTTGATCAGTTCTTCACTTATTTTATTTAATTGAGAAATTTAAATTTCAGATTATCGAAAAGTGTATGTCAGATTAAGTATGTACTATCATATAATCTCAATTTACATTTAATGGCTTTTGCATATATTCGAAAAGTCAAATTTACAAATGTTAGTGTTTGTCGCAGAATGAATATGAAAAGCACATAAAAATCTAAATCCACTATATGGTTTTGCGTGTTTTGATCAAAGAGGTAGATCAAAAAGAAAGTACTTGTTCCTTCCATCGGAGCAAACTGAGTAAAGTTACAAAACAACACATCGAAATCGCCATTTCTAAAAACTTACTTTGTATTTCTTCGCAGCAAATCAACAGTTCAAACTATTTTCACTAATACTGTTTTCTAACAAAAACGCCGTTTGCAACATATAGTTTTTATAGTTTCGGCTACTTTTATAGTCTTTTTAAAACATATCACGCTTTCGGAAATCGTTGGTGATTGTCATTCAGCGCGACTATAAACATGATTTATGTGGAAGTCAACAACCTACATTTGATCAGTTCTTCACTCGATTTATTGAATTGAGAAATGTAAATTTCATATTATCGAAAAATGTATGTCAGATTAAGTATGTACTATCATATGATCTCAATTCACATTTAATGGCTTTTGCATATATTCGAAAAGTCAAATTTACAAATGTTAGTGTTTGTCGCAGAATGAATATGAAAAGCACATAAAAATCGAAATTGATGATATGGTTTTGCGTGTTTTGATCACAGAGGTAGATCAAAAAGATAGTACTTTTTCCTGCCATCGGAGCAAACTGAGTAAAGTTATAAAACAACACATCGAAAAACCCCATTTCTAAAAACTTACTTTGTATTTCTTCGCAGCGAATCAACAGTTCAAATTAAATTTCACTAATATTGTTTTCTAACAAAAACGCCGTTTGCAACATATAGTATTTATAGTTTCGGCTACTTTTATAGTCTTTTTAAAATACATATTACGTTTTCGGAAATCGTTGGTGATTGTCATTCAGCGCGACTATAAACATGATTTATGTGGAAGTCAACAACCTACATTTGATCAGTTCTTCACTTATTTTATTTAATTGAGAAATTTAAATTTCAGATTATCGAAAAGTGTATGTCAGATTAAGTATGTACTATCATATAATCTCAATTTACATTTAATGGCTTTTGCATATATTCGAAAAGTCAAATTTACAAATGTTAGTGTTTGTCGCAGAATGAATATGAAAAGCACATAAAAATCTAAATCCATAATATGGTTTTGCGTGTTTTGATCACAGAGGTAGATCAAAAAGATAGTACTTTTTCCTGCCATCGGAGCAAACTGAGTAAAGTTACAAAACAACACATCGAAAAACCCCATTTCTAAAAACTTACTTTGTATTTCTTCGCAGCAAATCAACAGTTCAAACTATTTTCACTAATACTGTTTTCTAACAAAAACGCCGTTTGCAACATATAGTTTTTATAGTTTCGGCTACTTTTATAGTCTTTTTAAAACATATCACGCTTTCGGAAATCGTTGGTGATTGTCATTCAGCGCGACTATAAACATGATTTATGTGGAAGTCAACAACCTACATTTGATCAGTTCTTCACTCGATTTATTGAATTGAGAAATGTAAATTTCATATTATCGAAAAATGTATGTCAGATTAAGTATGTACTATCATATGATCTCAATTCACATTTAATGGCTTTTGCATATATTCGAAAAGTCAAATTTACAAATGTTAGTGTTTGTCGCAGAATGAATATGAAAAGCACATAAAAATCGAAATTGATGATATGGTTTTGCGTGTTTTGATCACAGAGGTAGATCAAAAAGATAGTACTTTTTCCTGCCATCGGAGCAAACTGAGTAAAGTTACAAAACAACACATCGAAAAACCCCATTTCTAAAAACTTACTTTGTATTTCTTCGCAGCGAATCAACAGTTCAAATTAAATTTCACTAATATTGTTTTCTAACAAAAACGCCGTTTGCAACATATAGTATTTATAGTTTCGGCTACTTTTATAGTCTTTTTAAAACATATTACGTTTTCGGAAATCGTTGGTGATTGTCATTCAGCGCGACTATAAACATGATTTATGTGGAAGTCAACAACCTACATTTGATCAGTTCTTCACTTATTTTATTTAATTGAGAAATTTAAATTTCAGATTATCGAAAAGTGTATGTCAGATTAAGTATGTACTATCATATAATCTCAATTTACATTTAATGGCTTTTGCATATATTCGAAAAGTCAAATTTACAAATGTTAGTATTTGTCGCAGAATGAATATGAAAAGCACATAAAAATCGAAATTGATGATATGGTTTTGCGTGTTTTGATCAAAGAGGTAGATCAAAAAGAAAGTACTTGTTCCTTCCATCGGAGCAAACTGAGTAAAGTTACAAAACAACACATCGAAAAACCCCATTTCTAAAAACTTACTTTGTATTTCTTCGCAGCGAATCAACAGTTCAAATTAAATTTCACTAATATTGTTTTCTAACAAAAACGCCGTTTGCAACATATAGTATTTATAGTTTCGGCTACTTTTATAGTCTTTTTAAAACATATTACGTTTTCGGAAATCGTTGGTGATTGTCATTCAGCGCGACTATAAACATGATTTATGTGGAAGTCAACAACCTACATTTGATCAGTTCTTCACTTATTTTATTTAATTGAGAAATTTAAATTTCAGATTATCGAAAAGTGTATGTCAGATTAAGTATGTACTATCATATAATCTCAATTTACATTTAATGGCGTTTGCATATGTTCGAAATGTCAAACTTACAAATGTTAGTGTTTGTCGCAGAATGAATATGAAAAGCACATAAAAATCTAAATCCATAATATGGTTTTGCGTGTTTTGATCAAAGAGGTAGATCAAAAAGAAAGTACTTGTTCCTTCCATCGGAGCAAACTGAGTAAAGTTACAAAACAACACATCGAAAAACCCCATTTCTAAAAACTTAGTTTGTATTTCTTCGCAGCGAATCAACAGTTCAAATTAAATTTCACTAATATTGTTTTCTAACAAAAACGCCGTTTGCAACATATAGTTTTTATAGTTTCGGCTACTTTTATAGTCTTTTTAAAACATATCACGCTTTCGGAAATCGTTGGTGATTGTCATTCAGCGCGACTATAAACATGATTTATGTGGAAGTCAACAACCTACATTTGATCAGTTCTTCACTCGATTTATTGAATTGAGAAATGTAAATTTCATATTATCGAAAAATGTATGTCAGATTAAGTATGTACTATCATATGATCTCAATTCACATTTAATGGCTTTTGCATATATTCGAAAAGTCAAATTTACAAATGTTAGTGTTTGTCGCAGAATGAATATGAAAAGCACATAAAAATCGAAATTGATGATATGGTTTTGCGTGTTTTGATCACAGAGGTAGATCAAAAAGATAGTACTTTTTCCTGCCATCGGAGCAAACTGAGTAAAGTTATAAAACAACACATCGAAAAACCCCATTTCTAAAAACTTACTTTGTATTTCTTCGCAGCGAATCAACTCAATTTATTGAATTGAGAAATTTAAATTTCAGATTATCGAAAAGTGTATGTCAGATTAAGTATGTACTATCATATAATCTCAATTTACATTTAATGGCGTTTGCATATGTTCGAAATGTCAAACTTACAAATGTTAGTGTTTGTCGCAGAATGAATATGAAAAGCACATAAAAATCTAAATCCATAATATGGTTTTGCGTGTTTTGATCACAGAGGTAGATCAAAAAGATAGTACTTTTTCCTGCCATCGGAGCAAACTGAGTAAAGTTACAAAACAACACATCGAAAAACCCCATTTCTAAAAACTTAGTTTGTATTTCTTCGCAGCAAATCAACAGTTCAAATTTCACTAATATTGTTTTCTAACAAAAACGCCGTTTGCAACATATAGTATTTATAGTTTCGGCTACTTTTATAGTCTTTTTAAAACATATTACGTTTTCGGAAATCGTTGGTGATTGTCATTCAGCGCGACTATAAACATGATTTATGTGGAAGTCAACAACCTACATTTGATCAGTTCTTCACTTATTTTATTTAATTGAGAAATTTAAATTTCAGATTATCGAAAAGTGTATGTCAGATTAAGTATGTACTATCATATAATCTCAATTTACATTTAATGGCTTTTGCATATATTCGAAAAGTCAAACTTACAAATGTTAGTGTTTGTCGCAGAATGAATATGAAAAGCACATAAAAATCTAAATCCACAATATAGTTTTGCGTGTTTTGATCACAGAGGTAGATCAAAAAGATAGTACTTTTTCCTGCCATCGGAGCAAACTGAGTAAAGTTATAAAACAACACATCGAAAAACCCCATTTCTAAAAACTTACTTTGTATTTCTTCGCAGCGAATCAACAGTTCAAATTAAATTTCACTAATATTGTTTTCTAACAAAAACGCCGTTTGCAACATATAGTATTTATAGTTTCGGCTACTTTTATAGTCTTTTTAAAACATATCACGTTTTCGGAAATCGTTGGTGATTGTCATTCAGCGCGACTATAAACATGATTTATGTGGAAGTCAACAACCTACATTTGATCAGTTCTTCACTTATTTTATTTAATTGAGAAATTTAAATTTCAGATTATCGAAAAGTGTATGTCAGATTAAGTATGTACTATCATATAATCTCAATTTACATTTAATGGCTTTTGCATATATTCGAAAAGTCAAATTTACAAATGTTAGTGTTTGTCGCAGAATGAATATGAAAAGCACATAAAAATCTAAATCCACAATATAGTTTTGCGTGTTTTGATCACAGAGGTAGATCAAAAAGAAAGTACTTGTTCCTTCCATCGGAGCAAACTGAGTAAAGTTACAAAACAACACATCGAAAAACCCCATTTCTAAAAACTTACTTTGTATTTCTTCGCAGCGAATCAACAGTTCAAATTAAATTTCACTAATATTGTTTTCTAACAAAAACGCCGTTTGCAACATATAGTTTTTATAGTTTCGGCTACTTTTATAGTCTTTTTAAAACATATCACGCTTTCGGAAATCGTTGGTGATTGTCATTCAGCGCGACTATAAACATGATTTATGTGGAAGTCAACAACCTACATTTGATCAGTTCTTCACTCGATTTATTGAATTGAGAAATGTAAATTTCATATTATCGAAAAATGTATGTCAGATTAAGTATGTACTATCATATGATCTCAATTCACATTTAATGGCTTTTGCATATATTCGAAAAGTCAAATTTACAAATGTTAGTGTTTGTCGCAGAATGAATATGAAAAGCACATAAAAATCTAAATCCACAATATAGTTTTGCGTGTTTTGATCACAGAGGTAGATCAAAAAGATAGTACTTTTTCCTGCCATCGGAGCAAACTGAGTAAAGTTATAAAACAACACATCGAAAAACCCCATTTCTAAAAACTTACTTTGTATTTCTTCGCAGCGAATCAACAGTTCAAATTAAATTTCACTAATATTGTTTTCTAACAAAAACGCCGTTTGCAACATATAGTATTTATAGTTTCGGCTACTTTTATAGTCTTTTTAAAACATATCAGGCTTTCGGAAATCGTTGGTGATTGTCATTCAGCGCGACTATAAACATGATTTATGTGGAAGTCAACAACCTACATTTGATCAGTTCTTCACTTATTTTATTTAATTGAGAAATTTAAATTTCAGATTATCGAAAAGTGTATGTCAGATTAAGTATGTACTATCATATAATCTCAATTTACATTTAATGGCTTTTGCATATATTCGAAAAGTCAAACTTACAAATGTTAGTGTTTGTCGCAGAATGAATATGAAAAGCACATAAAAATCGAAATTGATGATATGGTTTTGCGTGTTTTGATCACAGAGGTAGATCAAAAAGATAGTACTTTTTCCTGCCATCGGAGCAAACTGAGTAAAGTTACAAAACAACACATCGAAAAACCCCATTTCTAAAAACTTACTTTGTATTTCTTCGCAGCGAATCAACAGTTCAAATTAAATTTCACTAATATTGTTTTCTAACAAAAACGCCGTTTGCAACATATAGTTTTTATAGTTTCGGCTACTTTTATAGTCTTTTTAAAACATATCACGCTTTCGGAAATCGTTGGTGATTGTCATTCAGCGCGACTATAAACATGATTTATGTGGAAGTCAACAACCTACATTTGATCAGTTCTTCACTCGATTTATTGAATTGAGAAATGTAAATTTCATATTATCGAAAAATGTATGTCAGATTAAGTATGTACTATCATATGATCTCAATTCACATTTAATGGCTTTTGCATATATTCGAAAAGTCAAATTTACAAATGTTAGTTTTTGTCGCAGAATGAATATGAAAAGCACATAAAAATCTAAATCCATAATATGGTTTTGCGTGCTTTGATCAAAGAGGTAGATCAAAAAGAAAGTACTTGTTCCTTCCATCGGAGCAAACTGAGTAAAGTTACAAAACAACACATCGAAAAACCCCATTTCTAAAAACTTAGTTTGTATTTCTTCGCAGCAAATCAACAGTTCAAACTATTTTCACTAATACTGTTTTCTAACAAAAACGCCGTTTGCAACATATAGTTTTTATAGTTTCGGCTACTTTTATAGTCTTTTTAAAACATATCACGCTTTCGGAAATCGTTGGTGATTGTCATTCAGCGCGACTATAAACATGATTTATGTGGAAGTCAACAACCTACATTTGATCAGTTCTTCACTCGATTTATTGAATTGAGAAATGTAAATTTCATATTATCGAAAAATGTATGTCAGATTAAGTATGTACTATCATATAATCTCAATTTACATTTAATGGCTTTTGCATATATTCGAAAAGTCAAATTTACAAATGTTAGTTTTTGTCGCAGAATGAATATGAAAAGCACATAAAAATCTAAATCCATAATATGGTTTTGCGTGTTTTGATCAAAGAGGTAGATCAAAAAGAAAGTACTTGTTCCTTCCATCGGAGCAAACTGAGTAAAGTTACAAAACAACACATCGAAAAACCCCATTTCTAAAAACTTAGTTTGTATTTCTTCGCAGCAAATCAACAGTTCAAACTATTTTCACTAATACTGTTTTCTAACAAAAACGCCGTTTGCAACATATAGTTTTTATAGTTTCGGCTACTTTTATAGTCTTTTTAAAACATATCACGCTTTCGGAAATCGTTGGTGATTGTCATTCAGCGCGACTATAAACATGATTTATGTGGAAGTCAACAACCTACATTTGATCAGTTCTTCACTCGATTTATTGAATTGAGAAATGTAAATTTCATATTATCGAAAAATGTATGTCAGATTAAGTATGTACTATCATATGATCTCAATTCACATTTAATGGCTTTTGCATATATTCGAAAAGTCAAACTTACAAATGTTAGTGTTTGTCGCAGAATGAATATGAAAAGCACATAAAAATCTAAATCCACAATATAGTTTTGCGTCTTTTGATCACAGAGGTAGATCAAAAAGATAGTACTTTTTCCTGCCATCGGAGCAAACTGAGTAAAGTTATAAAACAACACATCGAAAAACCCCATTTCTAAAAACTTACTTTGTATTTCTTCGCAGCGAATCAACAGTTCAAATTAAATTTCACTAATATTGTTTTCTAACAAAAACGCCGTTTGCAACATATAGTATTTATAGTTTCGGCTACTTTTATAGTCTTTTTAAAACATATTACGTTTTCGGAAATCGTTGGTGATTGTCATTCAGCGCGACTATAAACATGATTTATGTGGAAGTCAACAACCTACATTTGATCAGTTCTTCACTTATTTTATTTAATTGAGAAATTTAAATTTCAGATTATCGAAAAGTGTATGTCAGATTAAGTATGTACTATCATATAATCTCAATTTACATTTAATGGCTTTTGCATATATTCGAAAAGTCAAATTTACAAATGTTAGTGTTTGTCGCAGAATGAATATGAAAAGCACATAAAAATCGAAATTGATGATATGGTTTTGCGTGTTTTGATCACAGAGGTAGATCAAAAAGATAGTACTTTTTCCTGCCATCGGAGCAAACTGAGTAAAGTTACAAAACAACACATCGAAAAACCCCATTTCTAAAAACTTACTTTGTATTTCTGCGCAGCGAATCAACAGTTCAAACTATTTTCACTAATATTGTTTTCTAACAAAAACGCCGTTTGCAACATATAGTATTTATAGTTTCGGCTACTTTTATAGTCTTTTTAAAACATATCACGCTTTCGGAAATCGTTGGTGATTGTCATTCAGCGCGACTATAAACATGATTTATGTGGAAGTCAACAACCTACATTTGATCAGTTCTTCACTCGATTTATTGAATTGAGAAATGTAAATTTCATATTATCGAAAAATGTATGTCAGATTAAGTATGTACTATCATATGATCTCAATTCACATTTAATGGCTTTTGCATATATTCGAAAAGTCAAATTTACAAATGTTAGTGTTTGTCGCAGAATGAATATGAAAAGCACATAAAAATCTAAATCCATAATATGGTTTTGCGTGTTTTGATCACAGAGGTAGATCAAAAAGATAGTACTTTTTCCTGCCATCGGAGCAAACTGAGTAAAGTTATAAAACAACACATCGAAAAACCCCATTTCTAAAAACTTACTTTGTATTTCTTCGCAGCGAATCAACAGTTCAAATTAAATTTCACTAATATTGTTTTCTAACAAAAACGCCGTTTGCAACATATAGTATTTATAGTTTCGGCTACTTTTATAGTCTTTTTAAAACATATTACGTTTTCGGAAATCGTTGGTGATTGTCATTCAGCGCGACTATAAACATGATTTATGTGGAAGTCAACAACCTACATTTGATCAGTTCTTCACTCGATTTATTGAATTGAGAAATGTAAATTTCATATTATCGAAAAATGTATGTCAGATTAAGTATGTACTATCATATAATCTCAATTTACATTTAATGGCTTTTGCATATATTCGAAAAGTCAAATTTACAAATGTTAGTTTTTGTCGCAGAATGAATATGAAAAGCACATAAAAATCTAAATCCATAATATGGTTTTGCGTGTTTTGATCAAAGAGGTAGATCAAAAAGAAAGTACTTGTTCCTTCCATCGGAGCAAACTGAGTAAAGTTACAAAACAACACATCGAAAAACCCCATTTCTAAAAACTTAGTTTGTATTTCTGCGCAGCAAATCAACAGTTCAAACTATTTTCACTAATACTGTTTTCTAACAAAAACGCCGTTTGCAACATATAGTTTTTATAGTTTCGGCTACTTTTATAGTCTTTTTAAAACATATCACGCTTTCGGAAATCGTTGGTGATTGTCATTCAGCGCGACTATAAACATGATTTATGTGGAAGTCAACAACCTACATTTGATCAGTTCTTCACTTATTTTATTTAATTGAGAAATTTAAATTTCAGATTATCGAAAAGTGTATGTCAGATTAAGTATGTACTATCATATAATCTCAATTTACATTTAATGGCTTTTGCATATATTCGAAAAGTCAAATTTACAAATGTTAGTGTTTGTCGCAGAATGAATATGAAAAGCACATAAAAATCTAAATCCATAATATGGTTTTGCGTGTTTTGATCACAGAGGTAGATCAAAAAGATAGTACTTTTTCCTGCCATCGGAGCAAACTGAGTAAAGTTACAAAACAACACATCGAAAAACCCCATTTCTAAAAACTTACTTTGTATTTCTTCGCAGCAAATCAACAGTTCAAACTATTTTCACTAATACTGTTTTCTAACAAAAACGCCGTTTGCAACATATAGTTTTTATAGTTTCGGCTACTTTTATAGTCTTTTTAAAACATATCACGCTTTCGGAAATCGTTGGTGATTGTCATTCAGCGCGACTATAAACATGATTTATGTGGAAGTCAACAACCTACATTTGATCAGTTCTTCACTCGATTTATTGAATTGAGAAATGTAAATTTCATATTATCGAAAAATGTATGTCAGATTAAGTATGTACTATCATATGATCTCAATTCACATTTAATGGCTTTTGCATATATTCGAAAAGTCAAATTTACAAATGTTAGTGTTTGTCGCAGAATGAATATGAAAAGCACATAAAAATCGAAATTGATGATATGGTTTTGCGTGTTTTGATCACAGAGGTAGATCAAAAAGATAGTACTTTTTCCTGCCATCGGAGCAAACTGAGTAAAGTTACAAAACAACACATCGAAAAACCCCATTTCTAAAAACTTACTTTGTATTTCTGCGCAGCGAATCAACAGTTCAAACTATTTTCACTAATATTGTTTTCTAACAAAAACGCCGTTTGCAACATATATTTTTTATAGTTTCGTCTACTAACAAAAACGCCGTTTGCAACATATAGTATTTATAGTTTCGGCTACTTTTATAGTCTTTTTAAAACATATTACGTTTTCGGAAATCGTTGGTGATTGTCATTCAGCGCGACTATAAACATGATTTATGTGGAAGTCAACAACCTACATTTGATCAGTTCTTCACTTATTTTATTTAATTGAGAAATTTAAATTTCAGATTATCGAAAAGTGTATGTCAGATTAAGTATGTACTATCATATAATCTCAATTTACATTTAATGGCGTTTGCATATGTTCGAAATGTCAAACTTACAAATGTTAGTGTTTGTCGCAGAATGAATATGAAAAGCACATAAAAATCGAAATTGATAATATGGTTTTGCGTGTTTTGATCAAAGAGGTAGATCAAAAAGAAAGTACTTGTTCCTTCCATCGGAGCAAACTGAGTAAAGTTACAAAACAACACATCGAAAAACCCCATTTCTAAAAACTTACTTTGTATTTCTTCGCAGCGAATCAACAGTTCAAATTAAATTTCACTAATATTGTTTTCTAACAAAAACGCCGTTTGCAACATATAGTATTTATAGTTTCGGCTACTTTTATAGTCTTTTTAAAACATATCACGCTTTCGGAAATCGTTGGTGATTGTCATTCAGCGCGACTATAAACATGATTTATGTGGAAGTCAACAACCTACATTTGATCAGTTCTTCACTCGATTTATTGAATTGAGAAATTTAAATTTCAGATTATCGAAAAGTGTATGTCAGATTAAGTATGTACTATCATATAATCTCAATTTACATTTAATGGCGTTTGCATATGTTCGAAATGTCAAACTTACAAATGTTAGTGTTTGTCGCAGAATGAATATGAAAAGCACATAAAAATCTAAATCCATAATATGGTTTTGCGTGTTTTGATCAAAGAGGTAGATCAAAAAGAAAGTACTTGTTCCTTCCATCGGAGCAAACTGAGTAAAGTTACAAAACAACACATCGAAAAACCCCATTTCTAAAAACTTACTTTGTATTTCTTCGCAGCGAATCAACAGTTCAAACTATTTTCACTAATATTGTTTTCTAAAAAAAACGCCGTTTGCAACATATAGTTTTTATAGTTTCGGCTACTTTTATAGTCTTTTTAAAACATATCACGTTTTCGGAAATCGTTGGTGATTGTCATTCAGCGCGACTATAAACATGATTTAAGTGAATGTCAACAACCTACATTTGATCAGTTCTTCACTCGATTTATTGAATTGAGAAATGTAAATTTCATATTATCGAAAAATGTATGTCAGATTAAGTATGTACTATCATATGATCTCAATTCACATTTAATGGCTTTTGCATATATTCGAAAAGTCAAATTTACAAATGTTAGTGTTTGTCGCAGAATGAATATGAAAAGCACATAAAAATCGAAATTGATGATATGGTTTTGCGTGTTTTGATCACAGAGGTAGATCAAAAAGATAGTATTTATAGTTTCGGCTACTTTTATAGTCTTTTTAAAACATATTACGTTTTCGGAAATCGTTGGTGATTGTCATTCAGCGCGACTATAAACATGATTTATGTGGAAGTCAACAACCTACATTTGATCAGTTCTTCACTTATTTTATTTAATTGAGAAATTTAAATTTCAGATTATCGAAAAGTGTATGTCAGATTAAGTATGTACTATCATATAATCTCAATTTACATTTAATGGCGTTTGCATATGTTCGAAATGTCAAACTTACAAATGTTAGTGTTTGTCGCAGAATGAATATGAAAAGCACATAAAAATCTAAATCCACAATATAGTTTTGCGTGTTTTGATCACAGAGGTAGATCAAAAAGATAGTACTTTTTCCTGCCATCGGAGCAAACTGAGTAAAGTTATAAAACAACACATCGAAAAACCCCATTTCTAAAAACTTACTTTGTATTTCTTCGCAGCGAATCAACAGTTCAAATTAAATTTCACTAATATTGTTTTCTAACAAAAACGCCGTTTGCAACATATAGTATTTATAGTTTCGGCTACTTTTATAGTCTTTTTAAAACATATTACGTTTTCGGAAATCGTTGGTGATTGTCATTCAGCGCGACTATAAACATGATTTATGTGGAAGTCAACAACCTACATTTGATCAGTTCTTCACTTATTTTATTTAATTGAGAAATTTAAATTTCAGATTATCGAAAAGTGTATGTCAGATTAAGTATGTACTATCATATAATCTCAATTTACATTTAATGGCTTTTGCATATATTCGAAAAGTCAAATTTACAAATGTTAGTTTTTGTCGCAGAATGAATATGAAAAGCACATAAAAATCTAAATCCATAATATGGTTTTGCGTGTTTTGATCACAGAGGTAGATCAAAAAGATAGTACTTTTTCCTGCCATCGGAGCAAACTGAGTAAAGTTACAAAACAACACATCGAAAAACCCCATTTCTAAAAACTTACTTTGTATTTCTTCGCAGCGAATCAACAGTTCAAACTATTTTCACTAATATTGTTTTCTAACAAAAACGCCGTTTGCAACATATAGTTTTTATAGTTTCGGCTACTTTTATAGTCTTTTTAAAACATATCACGCTTTCGGAAATCGTTGGTGATTGTCATTCAGCGCGACTATAAACATGATTTATGTGGAAGTCAACAACCTACATTTGATCAGTTCTTCACTCGATTTATTGAATTGAGAAATGTAAATTTCATATTATCGAAAAATGTATGTCAGATTAAGTATGTACTATCATATGATCTCAATTCACATTTAATGGCTTTTGCATATATTCGAAAAGTCAAATTTACAAATGTTAGTGTTTGTCGCAGAATGAATATGAAAAGCACATAAAAATCGAAATTGATGATATGGTTTTGCGTGTTTTGATCAAAGAGGTAGATCAAAAAGAAAGTACTTGTTCCTTCCATCGGAGCAAACTGAGTAAAGTTACAAAACAACACATCGAAAAACCCCATTTCTAAAAACTTACTTTGTATTTCTTCGCAGCGAATCAACAGTTCAAATTAAATTTCACTAATATTGTTTTCTAACAAAAACGCCGTTTGCAACATATAGTATTTATAGTTTCGGCTACTTTTATAGTCTTTTTAAAACATATCACGCTTTCGGAAATCGTTGGTGATTGTCATTCAGCGCGACTATAAACATGATTTATGTGGAAGTCAACAACCTACATTTGATCAGTTCTTCACTTATTTTATTTAATTGAGAAATTTAAATTTCAGATTATCGAAAAGTGTATGTCAGATTAAGTATGTACTATCATATAATCTCAATTTACATTTAATGGCTTTTGCATATATTCGAAAAGTCAAACTTACAAATGTTAGTGTTTGTCGCAGAATGAATATGAAAAGCACATAAAAATCGAAATTGATGATATGGTTTTGCGTGTTTTGATCACAGAGGTAGATCAAAAAGATAGTACTTTTTCCTGCCATCGGAGCAAACTGAGTAAAGTTACAAAACAACACATCGAAAAACCCCATTTCTAAAAACTTACTTTGTATTTCTTCGCAGCGAATCAACAGTTCAAATTAAATTTCACTAATATTGTTTTCTAACAAAAACGCCGTTTGCAACATATAGTATTTATAGTTTCGGCTACTTTTATAGTCTTTTTAAAACATATCACGCTTTCGGAAATCGTTGGTGATTGTCATTCAGCGCGACTATAAACATGATTTATGTGGAAGTCAACAACCTACATTTGATCAGTTCTTCACTTATTTTATTTAATTGAGAAATTTAAATTTCAGATTATCGAAAAGTGTATGTCAGATTAAGTATGTACTATCATATAATCTCAATTTACATTTAATGGCTTTTGCATATATTCGAAAAGTCAAATTTCACAAATGTTAGTTTTTGTCGCAGAATGAATATGAAAAGCACATAAAAATCTAAATCCATAATATGGTTTTGCGTGTTTTGATCAAAGAGGTAGATCAAAAAGAAAGTACTTGTTCCTTCCATCGGAGCAAACTGAGTAAAGTTACAAAACAACACATCGAAAAACCCCATTTCTAAAAACTTAGTTTGTATTTCTTCGCAGCAAATCAACAGTTCAAACTATTTTCACTAATACTGTTTTCTAACAAAAACGCCGTTTGCAACATATAGTTTTTATAGTTTCGGCTACTTTTATAGTCTTTTTAAAACATATCACGCTTTCGGAAATCGTTGGTGATTGTCATTCAGCGCGACTATAAACATGATTTATGTGGAAGTCAACAACCTACATTTGATCAGTTCTTCACTCGATTTATTGAATTGAGAAATGTAAATTTCATATTATCGAAAAATGTATGTCAGATTAAGTATGTACTATCATATGATCTCAATTCACATTTAATGGCTTTTGCATATATTCGAAAAGTCAAATTTACAAATGTTAGTTTTTGTCGCAGAATGAATATGAAAAGCACATAAAAATCTAAATCCATAATATGGTTTTGCGTGTTTTGATCAAAGAGGTAGATCAAAAAGAAAGTACTTGTTCCTTCCATCGGAGCAAACTGAGTAAAGTTACAAAACAACACATCGAAAAACCCCATTTCTAAAAACTTAGTTTGTATTTCTTCGCAGCAAATCAACAGTTCAAACTATTTTCACTAATACTGTTTTCTAACAAAAACGCCGTTTGCAACATATAGTTTTTATAGTTTCGGCTACTTTTATAGTCTTTTTAAAACATATCACGCTTTCGGAAATCGTTGGTGATTGTCATTCAGCGCGACTATAAACATGATTTATGTGGAAGTCAACAACCTACATTTGATCAGTTCTTCACTCGATTTATTGAATTGAGAAATGTAAATTTCATATTATCGAAAAATGTATGTCAGATTAAGTATGTACTATCATATGATCTCAATTCACATTTAATGGCTTTTGCATATATTCGAAAAGTCAAATTTACAAATGTTAGTGTTTGTCGCAGAATGAATATGAAAAGCACATAAAAATCGAAATTGATGATATAGTTTTGCGTGTTTTGATCACAGAGGTAGATCAAAAAGATAGTACTTTTTCCTGCCATCGGAGCAAACTGAGTAAAGTTATAAAACAACACATCGAAAAACCCCATTTCTAAAAACTTACTTTGTATTTCTTCGCAGCGAATCAACAGTTCAAATTAAATTTCACTAATATTGTTTTCTAACAAAAACGCCGTTTGCAACATATAGTATTTATAGTTTCGGCTACTTTTATAGTCTTTTTAAAACATATCACGCTTTCGGAAATCGTTGGTGATTGTCATTCAGCGCGACTATAAACATGATTTATGTGGAAGTCAACAACCTACATTTGATCAGTTCTTCACTTATTTTATTTAATTGAGAAATTTAAATTTCAGATTATCGAAAAGTGTATGTCAGATTAAGTATGTACTATCATATAATCTCAATTTACATTTAATGGCTTTTGCATATATTCGAAAAGTCAAATTTACAAATGTTAGTTTTTGTCGCAGAATGAATATGAAAAGCACATAAAAATCTAAATCCATAATATGGTTTTGCGTGCTTTGATCAAAGAGGTAGATCAAAAAGAAAGTACTTGTTCCTTCCATCGGAGCAAACTGAGTAAAGTTACAAAACAACACATCGAAAAACCCCATTTCTAAAAACTTAGTTTGTATTTCTTCGCAGCAAATCAACAGTTCAAACTATTTTCACTAATACTGTTTTCTAACAAAAACGCCGTTTGCAACATATAGTTTTTATAGTTTCGGCTACTTTTATAGTCTTTTTAAAACATATCACGCTTTCGGAAATCGTTGGTGATTGTCATTCTGCGCGACTATAAACATGATTTATGTGGAAGTCAACAACCTACATTTGATCAGTTCTTCACTCGATTTATTGAATTGAGAAATTTAAATTTCAGATTATCGAAAAGTGTATGTCAGATTAAGTATGTACTATCATATAATCTCAATTTACATTTAATGGCGTTTGCATATGATAGAAAAGTCAAATTTACAAATGTTAGTTTTTGTCGCAGAATGAATATGAAAAGCACATAAAAATCTAAATCCATAATATGGTTTTGCGTGTTTTGATCAAAGAGGTAGATCAAAAAGAAAGTACTTGTTCCTTCCATCGGAGCAAACTGAGTAAAGTTACAAAACAACACATCGAAAAACCCCATTTCTAAAAACTTACTTTGTATTTCTTCGCAGCGAATCAACAGTTCAAACTATTTTCACTAATACTGTTTTCTAACAAAAACGCCGTTTGCAACATATATTTTTTATAGTTTCGGCTACTTTTATAGTCTTTTTAAAACATATCACGTTTTCGGAAATCGTTGGTGATTGTCATTCAGCGCGACTATAAACATGATTTATGTGGAAGTCAACAACCTACATTTGATCAGTTCTTCACTTATTTTATTTAATTGAGAAATTTAAATTTCAGATTATCGAAAAGTGTATGTCAGATTAAGTATGTACTATCATATAATCTCAATTTACATTTAATGGCTTTTGCATATATTCGAAAAGTCAAATTTACAAATGTTAGTGTTTGTCGCAGAATGAATATGAAAAGCACATAAAAATCGAAATTGATGATATGGTTTTGCGTGTTTTGATCACAGAGGTAGATCAAAAAGATAGTACTTTTTCCTGCCATCGGAGCAAACTGAGTAAAGTTATAAAACAACACATCGAAAAACCCCATTTCTAAAAACTTACTTTGTATTTCTTCGCAGCGAATCAACAGTTCAAATTAAATTTCACTAATATTGTTTTCTAACAAAAACGCCGTTTGCAACATATAGTATTTATAGTTTCGGCTACTTTTATAGTCTTTTTAAAACATATTACGTTTTCGGAAATCGTTGGTGATTGTCATTCAGCGCGACTATAAACATGATTTATGTGGAAGTCAACAACCTACATTTGATCAGTTCTTCACTTATTTTATTTAATTGAGAAATTTAAATTTCAGATTATCGAAAAGTGTATGTCAGATTAAGTATGTACTATCATATAATCTCAATTTACATTTAATGGCTTTTGCATATATTCGAAAAGTCAAATTTCACAAATGTTAGTTTTTGTCGCAGAATGAATATGAAAAGCACATAAAAATCTAAATCCATAATATGGTTTTGCGTGCTTTGATCAAAGAGGTAGATCAAAAAGAAAGTACTTGTTCCTTCCATCGGAGCAAACTGAGTAAAGTTACAAAACAACACATCGAAAA
This sequence comes from Diplolepis rosae, assembly GCA_030998225.1. Taxonomy (NCBI): domain Eukaryota; kingdom Metazoa; phylum Arthropoda; class Insecta; order Hymenoptera; family Diplolepididae; genus Diplolepis; species Diplolepis rosae. The sequence goes on from JAPYXD010000409.1 coordinate 29,974, forward strand.
ACCCCATTTCTAAAAACTTAGTTTGTATTTCTTCGCAGCAAATCAACAGTTCAAACTATTTTCACTAATACTGTTTTCTAACAAAAACGCCGTTTGCAACATATAGTTTTTATAGTTTCGGCTACTTTTATAGTCTTTTTAAAACATATCACGCTTTCGGAAATCGTTGGTGATTGTCATTCAGCGCGACTATAAACATGATTTATGTGGAAGTCAACAACCTACATTTGATCAGTTCTTCACTCGATTTATTGAATTGAGAAATGTAAATTTCATATTATCGAAAAATGTATGTCAGATTAAGTATGTACTATCATATGATCTCAATTCACATTTAATGGCTTTTGCATATATTCGAAAAGTCAAACTTACAAATGTTAGTGTTTGTCGCAGAATGAATATGAAAAGCACATAAAAATCGAAATTGATAATATGGTTTTGCGTGTTTTGATCAAAGAGGTAGATCAAAAAGAAAGTACTTGTTCCTTCCATCGGAGCAAACTGAGTAAAGTTACAAAACAACACATCGAAAAACCCCATTTCTAAAAACTTAGTTTGTATTTCTTCGCAGCAAATCAACAGTTCAAACTATTTTCACTAATACTGTTTTCTAACAAAAACGCCGTTTGCAACATATAGTATTTATAGTTTCGGCTACTTTTATAGTCTTTTTAAAACATATTACGTTTTCGGAAATCGTTGGTGATTGTCATTCAGCGCGACTATAAACATGATTTATGTGGAAGTCAACAACCTACATTTGATCAGTTCTTCACTCGATTTATTGAATTGAGAAATGTAAATTTCATATTATCGAAAAATGTATGTCAGATTAAGTATGTACTATCATATGATCTCAATTCACATTTAATGGCTTTTGCATATATTCGAAAAGTCAAATTTACAAATGTTAGTTTTTGTCGCAGAATGAATATGAAAAGCACATAAAAATCTAAATCCATAATATGGTTTTGCGTGTTTTGATCACAGAGGTAGATCAAAAAGATAGTACTTGTTCCTTCCATCGGAGCAAACTGAGTAAAGTTACAAAACAACACATCGAAAAACCCCATTTCTAAAAACTTAGTTTGTATTTCTTCGCAGCAAATCAACAGTTCAAACTATTTTCACTAATACTGTTTTCTAACAAAAACGCCGTTTGCAACATATAGTATTTATAGTTTCGGCTACTTTTATAGTCTTTTTAAAACATATCACGCTTTCGGAAATCGTTGGTGATTGTCATTCAGCGCGACTATAAACATGATTTATGTGGAAGTCAACAACCTACATTTGATCAGTTCTTCACTTATTTTATTTAATTGAGAAATTTAAATTTCAGATTATCGAAAAGTGTATGTCAGATTAAGTATGTACTATCATATAATCTCAATTTACATTTAATGGCTTTTGCATATATTCGAAAAGCCAAATTTACAAATGTTAGTTTTTGTCGCAGAATGAATATGAAAAGCACATAAAAATCTAAATCCATAATATGGTTTTGCGTGCTTTGATCAAAGAGGTAGATCAAAAAGAAAGTACTTGTTCCTGCCATCGGAGCAAACTGAGTAAAGTTACAAAACAACACATCGAAAAACCCCATTTCTAAAAACTTACTTTGTATTTCTGCGCAGCGAATCAACAGTTCAAACTATTTTCACTAATATTGTTTTCTAACAAAAACGCCGTTTGCAACATATATTTTTTATAGTTTCGTCTACTTTTATAGTCTTTTTAAAACATATCACGTTTTCGGAAATCGTTGGTGATTGTCATTCAGCGCGACTATAAACATGATTTAAGTGAATGTCAACAACCTACATTTGATCAGTTCTTCACTGGATTTATTGAATTGAGAAATGTAAATTTCATATTATCGAAAAATGTATGTCAGATTAAGTATGGACTATCATATGATCTCAATTCACATTTAATGGCTTTTGCATATATTCGAAAAGTCAAATTTACAAATGTTAGTGTTTGTCGCAGAATGAATATGAAAAGCACATAAAAATCGAAATTGATGATATGGTTTTGCGTGTTTTGATCACAGAGGTAGATCAAAAAGATAGTACTTTTTCCTGCCATCGGAGCAAACTGAGTAAAGTTATAAAACAACACATCGAAAAACCCCATTTCTAAAAACTTACTTTGTATTTCTTCGCAGCGAATCAACAGTTCAAATTAAATTTCACTAATATTGTTTTCTAACAAAAACGCCGTTTGCAACATATAGTATTTATAGTTTCGGCTACTTTTATAGTCTTTTTAAAACATATTACGTTTTCGGAAATCGTTGGTGATTGTCATTCAGCGCGACTATAAACATGATTTATGTGGAAGTCAACAACCTACATTTGATCAGTTCTTCACTTATTTTATTTAATTGAGAAATTTAAATTTCAGATTATCGAAAAGTGTATGTCAGATTAAGTATGTACTATCATATAATCTCAATTTACATTTAATGGCTTTTGCATATATTCGAAAAGTCAAATTTACAAATGTTAGTTTTTGTCGCAGAATGAATATGAAAAGCACATAAAAATCTAAATCCACAATATAGTTTTGCGTGTTTTGATCACAGAGGTAGATCAAAAAGATAGTACTTTTTCCTGCCATCGGAGCAAACTGAGTAATGTTATAAAACAACACATCGAAAAACCCCATTTCTAAAATCTTAGTTTGTATTTCTTCGCAGCAAATCAACAGTTCAAACTATTTATAGTTTCGGCTACTTTTATAGTCTTTATAAAACCTATTACGTTTTCGGAAATCGTTGGTGATTGTCATTCAGCGCGACTATAAACATGATTTATGTGGAAGTCAACAACCTACATTTGATCAGTTCTTCACTTATTTTATTTAATTGAGAAATTTAAATTTCAGATTATCGAAAAGTGTATGTCAGATTAAGTATGTACTATCATATAATCTCAATTTACATTTAATGGCTTTTGCATATATTCGAAAAGTCAAACTTACTAATGTTAGTGTTTGTCGCAGAATGAATATGAAAAGCACATAAAAATCTAAATCCACAATATAGTTTTGCGTGTTTTGATCACAGAGGTAGATCAAACAGATAGTACTTTTTCCTGCCATCGGAGCAAACTGACTAATGTTATAAAACAACACATCGAAAAACACCATTTCTAAAAACTTACTTTGTATTTCTTCGCAGCGAATCAACAGTTCAAATTAAATTTCACTAATATTGTTTTCTAACAAAAACGCCGTTTGCAACATATAGTATTTATAGTTTCGGCTACTTTTATAGTCTTTTTAAAACATATTACGTTTTCGGAAATCGTTGGTGATTGTCATTCAGCGCGACTATAAACATGATTTATGTGGAAGTCAACAACCTACATTTGATCAGTTCTTCACTTATTTTATTTAATTGAGAAATTTAAATTTCAGATTATCGAAAAGTGTATGTCAGATTAAGTATGTACTATCATATAATCTCAATTTACATTTAATGGCTTTTGCATATATTCGAAAAGTCAAATTTACAAATGTTAGTTTTTGTCGCAGAATGAATATGAAAAGCACATAAAAATCTAAATCCACAATATAGTTTTGCGTGTTTTGATCACAGAGGTAGATCAAAAAGATAGTACTTTTTCCTGCCATCGGAGCAAACTGAGTAAAGTTATAAAACAACACATCGAAAAACCCCATTTCTAAAAACTTACTTTGTATTTCTTCGCAGCGAATCAACAGTTCAAACTATTTTCACTAATATTGTTTTCTAACAAAAACGCCGTTTGCAACATATAGTATTTATAGTTTCGGCTACTTTTATAGTCTTTTTAAAACATATCACGCTTTCGGAAATCGTTGGTGATTGTCATTCAGCGCGACTATAAACATGATTTATGTGGAAGTCAACAACCTACATTTGATCAGTTCTTCACTTATTTTATTTAATTGAGAAATTTAAATTTCAGATTATCGAAAAGTGTATGTCAGATTAAGTATGTACTATCATATAATCTCAATTTACATTTAATGGCTTTTGCATATATTCGAAAAGTCAAACTTACAAATGTTAGTGTTTGTCGCAGAATGAATATGAAAAGCACATAAAAATCTAAATCCACAATATAGTTTTGCGTGTTTTGATCACAGAGGTAGATCAAAAAGATAGTACTTTTTCCTGCCATCGGAGCAAACTGAGTAAAGTTACAAAACAACACATCGAAAAACCCCATTTCTAAAAACTTACTTTGTATTTCTGCGCAGCGAATCAACAGTTCAAACTATTTTCACTAATATTGTTTTCTAACAAAAACGCCGTTTGCAACATATATTTTTTATAGTTTCGTCTACTTTTATAGTCTTTTTAAAACATATCACGTTTTCGGAAATCGTTGGTGATTGTCATTCAGCGCGACTATAAACATGATTTAAGTGAATGTCAACAACCTACATTTGATCAGTTCTTCACTGGATTTATTGAATTGAGAAATGTAAATTTCATATTATCGAAAAATGTATGTCAGATTAAGTATGGACTATCATATGATCTCAATTCACATTTAATGGCTTTTGCATATATTCGAAAAGTCAAATTTACAAATGTTAGTGTTTGTCGCAGAATGAATATGAAAAGCACATAAAAATCTAAATCCATAATATGGTTTTGCGTGTTTTGATCAAAGAGGTAGATCAAAAAGAAAGTACTTGTTCCTTCCATCGGAGCAAACTGAGTAAAGTTACAAAACAACACATCGAAAAACCCCATTTCTAAAAACTTAGTTTGTATTTCTTCGCAGCAAATCAACAGTTCAAACTATTTTCACTAATACTGTTTTCTAACAAAAACGCCGTTTGCAACATATAGTTTTTATAGTTTCGGCTACTTTTATAGTCTTTTTAAAACATATCACGCTTTCGGAAATCGTTGGTGATTGTCATTCAGCGCGACTATAAACATGATTTATGTGGAAGTCAACAACCTACATTTGATCAGTTCTTCACTCGATTTATTGAATTGAGAAATGTAAATTTCATATTATCGAAAAATGTATGTCAGATTAAGTATGTACTATCATATGATCTCAATTCACATTTAATGGCTTTTGCATATATTCGAAAAGTCAAACTTACAAATGTTAGTGTTTGTCGCAGAATGAATATGAAAAGCACATAAAAATCGAAATTGATGATATGGTTTTGCGTGTTTTGATCACAGAGGTAGATCAAAAAGATAGTACTTTTTCCTGCCATCGGAGCAAACTGAGTAAAGTTACAAAACAACACATCGAAAAACCCCATTTCTAAAAACTTACTTTGTATTTCTTCGCAGCGAATCAACAGTTCAAACTATTTTCACTAATACTGTTTTCTAACAAAAACGCCGTTTGCAACATATAGTTTTTATAGTTTCGGCTACTTTTATAGTCTTTTTAAAACATATCACGCTTTCGGAAATCGTTGGTGATTGTCATTCAGCGCGACTATAAACATGATTTATGTGGAAGTCAACAACCTACATTTGATCAGTTCTTCACTCGATTTATTGAATTGAGAAATGTAAATTTCATATTATCGAAAAATGTATGTCAGATTAAGTATGTACTATCATATGATCTCAATTTACATTTAATGGCGTTTGCATATGTTCGAAATGTCAAACTTACAAATGTTAGTGTTTGTCGCAGAATGAATATGAAAAGCACATAAAAATCTAAATCCACAATATAGTTTTGCGTGTTTTGATCACAGAGGTAGATCAAAAAGATAGTACTTTTTCCTGCCATCGGAGCAAACTGAGTAATGTTATAAAACAACACATCGAAAAACCCCATTTCTAAAAACTTACTTTGTATTTCTTCGCAGCGAATCAGCAGTTCAAATTAAATTTCAATAATATTGTTTTCTAACAAAAACGCCGTTTGCAACATATAGTATTTATAGTTTCGGCTACTTTTATAGTCTTTTTAAAACATATTACGTTTTCGGAAATCGTTGGTGATTGTCATTCAGCGCGACTATAAACATGATTTATGTGGAAGTCAACAACCTTCATTTGATCAGTTCTTCACTTATTTTATTTAATTGAGAAATTTAAATTTCAGATTATCGAAAAGTGTATGTCAGATTAAGTATGTACTATCATATAATCTCAATTTACATTTAATGGCTTTTGCATATATTCGAAAAGTCAAATTTACAAATGTTAGTTTTTGTCGCAGAATGAATATGAAAAGCACATAAAAATCTAAATCCATAATATGGTTTTGCGTGCTTTGATCAAAGAGGTAGATCAAAAAGAAAGTACTTGTTCCTTCCATCGGAGCAAACTGAGTAAAGTTACAAAACAACACATCGAAAAACCCCATTTCTAAAAACTTAGTTTGTATTTCTTCGCAGCAAATCAACAGTTCAAACTATTTTCACTAATACTGTTTTCTAACAAAAACGCCGTTTGCAACATATAGTTTTTATAGTCTTTATAAACCTATTACGTTTTCGGAAATCGTTGGTGATTGTCATTCAGCGCGACTATAAACATGATTTATGTGGAAGTCAACAACCTACATTTGATCAGTTCTTCACTTATTTTATTTAATTGAGAAATTTAAATTTCAGATTATCGAAAAGTGTATGTCAGATTAAGTATGTACTATCATATGATCTCAATTCACATTTAATGGCTTTTGCATATATTCGAAAAGTCAAATTTACAAATGTTAGTGTTTGTCGCAGAATGAATATGAAAAGCACATAAAAATCTAAATCCACAATATAGTTTTGCGTGTTTTGATCACAGAGGTAGATCAAAAAGATAGTACTTTTTCCTGCCATCGGAGCAAACTGAGTAAAGTTATAAAACAACACATCGAAAAACCCCATTTCTAAAAACTTACTTTGTATTTCTTCGCAGCGAATCAACAGTTCAAATTAAATTTCACTAATATTGTTTTCTAACAAAAACGCCGTTTGCAACATATAGTTTTTATAGTTTCGGCTACTTTTATAGTCTTTTTAAAACATATCACGCTTTCGGAAATCGTTGGTGATTGTCATTCAGCGCGACTATAAACATGATTTATGTGGAAGTCAACAACCTACATTTGATCAGTTCTTCACTCGATTTATTGAATTGAGAAATGTAAATTTCATATTATCGAAAAATGTATGTCAGATTAAGTATGTACTATCATATGATCTCAATTCACATTTAATGGCTTTTGCATATATTCGAAAAGTCAAATTTACAAATGTTAGTGTTTGTCGCAGAATGAATATGAAAAGCACATAAAAATCTAAATCCACAATATAGTTTTGCGTGTTTTGATCACAGAGGTAGATCAAAAAGATAGTACTTTTTCCTGCCATCGGAGCAAACTGAGTAAAGTTATAAAACAACACATCGAAAAACCCCATTTCTAAAAACTTACTTTGTATTTCTTCGCAGCGAATCAACAGTTCAAATTAAATTTCACTAATATTGTTTTCTAACAAAAACGCCGTTTGCAACATATAGTATTTATAGTTTCGGCTACTTTTATAGTCTTTTTAAAACATATCACGCTTTCGGAAATCGTTGGTGATTGTCATTCAGCGCGACTATAAACATGATTTATGTGGAAGTCAACAACCTACATTTGATCAGTTCTTCACTTATTTTATTTAATTGAGAAATTTAAATTTCAGATTATCGAAAAGTGTATGTCAGATTAAGTATGTACTATCATATAATCTCAATTTACATTTAATGGCGTTTGCATATGATAGAAATGTCAAACTTACAAATGTTAGTGTTTGTCGCAGAATGAATATGAAAAGCACATAAAAATCGAAATTGATGATATGGTTTTGCGTGTTTTGATCACAGAGGTAGATCAAAAAGATAGTACTTTTTCCTGCCATCGGAGCAAACTGAGTAAAGTTACAAAACAACACATCGAAAAACCCCATTTCTAAAAACTTACTTTGTATTTCTGCGCAGCGAATCAACAGTTCAAACTATTTTCACTAATATTGTTTTCTAACAAAAACGCCGTTTGCAACATATATTTTTTATAGTTTCGTCTACTTTTATAGTCTTTTTAAAACATATCACGTTTTCGGAAATCGTTGGTGATTGTCATTCAGCGCGACTATAAACATGATTTAAGTGAATGTCAACAACCTACATTTGATCAGTTCTTCACTCGATTTATTGAATTGAGAAATGTAAATTTCATATTATCGAAAAATGTATGTCAGATTAAGTATGTACTATCATATGATCTCAATTTACATTTAATGGCGTTTGCATATGTTCGAAATGTCAAACTTACAAATGTTAGTGTTTGTCGCAGAATGAATATGAAAAGCACATAAAAATCTAAATCCACAATATAGTTTTGCGTGTTTTGATCACAGAGGTAGATCAAAAAGATAGTACTTTTTCCTGCCATCGGAGCAAACTGAGTAATGTTATAAAACAACACATCGAAAAACCCCATTTCTAAAATCTTAGTTTGTATTTCTTCGCAGCAAATCAACAGTTCAAACTATTTATAGTTTCGGCTACTTTTATAGTCTTTATAAACCTATTACGTTTTCGGAAATCGTTGGTGATTGTCATTCAGCGCGACTATAAACATGATTTATGTGGAAGTCAACAACCTACATTTGATCAGTTCTTCACTTATTTTATTTAATTGAGAAATTTAAATTTCAGATTATCGAAAAGTGTATGTCAGATTAAGTATGTACTATCATATAATCTCAATTTACATTTAATGGCTTTTGCATATATTCGAAAAGTCAAATTTACAAATGTTAGTTTTTGTCGCAGAATGAATATGAAAAGCACATAAAAATCTAAATCCATAATATGGTTTTGCGTGCTTTGATCAAAGAGGTAGATCAAAAAGAAAGTACTTGTTCCTTCCATCGGAGCAAACTGAGTAAAGTTACAAAACAACACATCGAAAAACCCCATTTCTAAAAACTTAGTTTGTATTTCTTCGCAGCAAATCAACAGTTCAAACTATTTTCACTAATACTGTTTTCTAACAAAAACGCCGTTTGCAACATATAGTTTTTATAGTTTCGGCTACTTTTATAGTCTTTTTAAAACATATCACGCTTTCGGAAATCGTTGGTGATTGTCATTCAGCGCGACTATAAACATGATTTATGTGGAAGTCAACAACCTACATTTGATCAGTTCTTCACTTATTTTATTTAATTGAGAAATTTAAATTTCAGATTATCGAAAAGTGTATGTCAGATTAAGTATGTACTATCATATAATCTCAATTTACATTTAATGGCGTTTGCATATGATAGAAATGTCAAACTTACAAATGTTAGTGTTTGTCGCAGAATGAATATGAAAAGCACATAAAAATCGAAATTGATAATATGGTTTTGCGTGTTTTGATCAAAGAGGTAGATCAAAAAGAAAGTACTTGTTCCTTCCATCGGAGCAAACTGAGTAAAGTTACAAAACAACACATCGAAAAACCCCATTTCTAAAAACTTACTTTGTATTTCTTCGCAGCGAATCAACAGTTCAAATTAAATTTCACTAATATTGTTTTCTAACAAAAACGCCGTTTGCAACATATAGTATTTATAGTTTCGGCTACTTTTATAGTCTTTTTAAAACATATTACGTTTTCGGAAATCGTTGGTGATTGTCATTCAGCGCGACTATAAACATGATTTATGTGGAAGTCAACAACCTACATTTGATCAGTTCTTCACTCGATTTATTGAATTGAGAAATGTAAATTTCATATTATCGAAAAATGTATGTCAGATTAAGTATGTACTATCATATGATCTCAATTCACATTTAATGGCTTTTGCATATATTCGAAAAGTCAAATTTACAAATGTTAGTTTTTGTCGCAGAATGAATATGAAAAGCACATAAAAATCTAAATCCATAATATGGTTTTGCGTGCTTTGATCAAAGAGGTAGATCAAAAAGAAAGTACTTGTTCCTTCCATCGGAGCAAACTGAGTAAAGTTACAAAACAACACATCGAAAAACCCCATTTCTAAAAACTTAGTTTGTATTTCTTCGCAGCAAATCAACAGTTCAAACTATTTTCACTAATACTGTTTTCTAACAAAAACGCCGTTTGCAACATATAGTTTTTATAGTTTCGGCTACTTTTATAGTCTTTTTAAAACATATCACGCTTTCGGAAATCGTTGGTGATTGTCATTCAGCGCGACTATAAACATGATTTATGTGGAAGTCAACAACCTACATTTGATCAGTTCTTCACTTATTTTATTTAATTGAGAAATTTAAATTTCAGATTATCGAAAAGTGTATGTCAGATTAAGTATGTACTATCATATAATCTCAATTTACATTTAATGGCGTTTGCATATGTTCGAAATGTCAAACTTACAAATGTTAGTGTTTGTCGCAGAATGAATATGAAAAGCACATAAAAATCTAAATCCATAATATGGTTTTGCGTGCTTTGATCAAAGAGGTAGATCAAAAAGAAAGTACTTGTTCCTGCCATCGGAGCAAACTGAGTAAAGTTACAAAACAACACATCGAAAAACCCCATTTCTAAAAACTTACTTTGTATTTCTGCGCAGCGAATCAACAGTTCAAACTATTTTCACTAATATTGTTTTCTAACAAAAACGCCGTTTGCAACATATATTTTTTATAGTTTCGTCTACTTTTATAGTCTTTTTAAAACATATCACGTTTTCGGAAATCGTTGGTGATTGTCATTCAGCGCGACTATAAACATGATTTAAGTGAATGTCAACAACCTACATTTGATCAGTTCTTCACTGGATTTATAGAATTGAGAAATGTAAATTTCATATTATCGAAAAATGTATGTCAGATTAAGTATGGACTATCATATGATCTCAATTCACATTTAATGGCTTTTGCATATATTCGAAAAGTCAAATTTACAAATGTTAGTGTTTGTCGCAGAATGAATATGAAAAGCACATAAAAATCGAAATTGATGATATGGTTTTGCGTGCTTTGATCAAAGAGGTAGATCAAACAGATAGTACTTTTTCCTGCCATCGGAGCAAACTGACTAATGTTATAAAACAACACATCGAAAAACACCATTTCTAAAAACTTAGTTTGTATTTCTTCGCAGCAAATCAACAGTTCAAACTATTTTCACTAATACTGTTTTCTAAAAAAAACGCCGTTTGCAACATATAGTTTTTATAGTTTCGGCTACTTTTATAGTCTTTATAAACCTATTACGTTTTCGGAAATCGTTGGTGATTGTCATTCAGCGCGACTATAAACATGATTTATGTGGAAGTCAACAACCTACATTTGATCAGTTCTTCACTTATTTTATTTAATTGAGAAATTTAAATTTCAGATTATCGAAAAGTGTATGTCAGATTAAGTATGTACTATCATATAATCTCAATTTACATTTAATGGCTTTTGCATATATTCGAAAAGTCAAACTTACTAATGTTAGTGTTTGTCGCAGAATGAATATGAAAAGCACATAAAAATCTAAATCCACAATATAGTTTTGCGTGTTTTGATCACAGAGGTAGATCAAACAGATAGTACTTTTTCCTGCCATCGGAGCAAACTGACTAATGTTATAAAACAACACATCGAAAAACACCATTTCTAAAAACTTACTTTGTATTTCTTCGCAGCGAATCAACAGTTCAAATTAAATTTCACTAATATTGTTTTCTAACAAAAACGCCGTTTGCAACATATAGTATTTATAGTTTCGGCTACTTTTATAGTCTTTTTAAAACATATTACGTTTTCGGAAATCGTTGGTGATTGTCATTCAGCGCGACTATAAACATGATTTATGTGGAAGTCAACAACCTACATTTGATCAGTTCTTCACTTATTTTATTTAATTGAGAAATTTAAATTTCAGATTATCGAAAAGTGTATGTCAGATTAAGTATGTACTATCATATAATCTCAATTTACATTTAATGGCTTTTGCATATATTCGAAAAGTCAAATTTACAAATGTTAATTTTTGTCGCAGAATGAATATGAAAAGCACATAAAAATCTAAATCCACAATATAGTTTTGCGTGTTTTGATCACAGAGGTAGATCAAAAAGATAGTACTTTTTCCTGCCATCGGAGCAAACTGAGTAATGTTATAAAACAACACATCGAAAAACCCCATTTCTAAAAACTTACTTTGTATTTCTTCGCAGCGAATCAACAGTTCAAACTATTTTCACTAATATTGTTTTCTAACAAAAACGCCGTTTGCAACATATAGTATTTATAGTTTCGGCTACTTTTATAGTCTTTTTAAAACATATCAGGCTTTCGGAAATCGTTGGTGATTGTCATTCAGCGCGACTATAAACATGATTTATGTGGAAGTCAACAACCTACATTTGATCAGTTCTTCACTTATTTTATTTAATTGAGAAATTTAAATTTCAGATTATCGAAAAGTGTATGTCAGATTAAGTATGTACTATCATATAATCTCAATTTACATTTAATGGCTTTTGCATATATTCGAAAAGTCAAACTTACAAATGTTAGTGTTTGTCGCAGAATGAATATGAAAAGCACATAAAAATCTAAATCCACAATATAGTTTTGCGTGTTTTGATCACAGAGGTAGATCAAAAAGATAGTACTTTTTCCTGCCATCGGAGCAAACTGAGTAAAGTTATAAAACAACACATCGAAAAACCCCATTTCTAAAAACTTACTTTGTATTTCTTCGCAGCGAATCAACAGTTCAAACTATTTTCACTAATATTGTTTTCTAACAAAAACGCCGTTTGCAACATATATTTTTTATAGTTTCGTCTACTTTTATAGTCTTTTTAAAACATATCACGTTTTCGGAAATCGTTGGTGATTGTCATTCAGCGCGACTATAAACATGATTTAAGTGAATGTCAACAACCTACATTTGATCAGTTCTTCACTGGATTTATTGAATTGAGAAATGTAAATTTCATATTATCGAAAAATGTATGTCAGATTAAGTATGGACTATCATATGATCTCAATTCACATTTAATGGCTTTTGCATATATTCGAAAAGTCAAATTTACAAATGTTAGTGTTTGTCGCAGAATGAATATGAAAAGCACATAAAAATCTAAATCCATAATATGGTTTTGCGTGCTTTGATCAAAGAGGTAGATCAAAAAGAAAGTACTTGTTCCTTCCATCGGAGCAAACTGAGTAAAGTTACAAAACAACACATCGAAAAACCCCATTTCTAAAAACTTAGTTTGTATTTCTTCGCAGCAAATCAACAGTTCAAACTATTTTCACTAATACTGTTTTCTAACAAAAACGCCGTTTGCAACATATAGTTTTTATAGTTTCGGCTACTTTTATAGTCTTTTTAAAACATATCACGCTTTCGGAAATCGTTGGTGATTGTCATTCAGCGCGACTATAAACATGATTTATGTGGAAGTCAACAACCTACATTTGATCAGTTCTTCACTCGATTTATTGAATTGAGAAATGTAAATTTCATATTATCGAAAAATGTATGTCAGATTAAGTATGTACTATCATATGATCTCAATTCACATTTAATGGCTTTTGCATATATTCGAAAAGTCAAACTTACAAATGTTAGTGTTTGTCGCAGAATGAATATGAAAAGCACATAAAAATCGAAATTGATGATATGGTTTTGCGTGTTTTGATCACAGAGGTAGATCAAAAAGATAGTACTTTTTCCTGCCATCGGAGCAAACTGAGTAAAGTTACAAAACAACACATCGAAAAACCCCATTTCTAAAAACTTACTTTGTATTTCTTCGCAGCGAATCAACAGTTCAAATTAAATTTCACTAATATTGTTTTCTAACAAAAACGCCGTTTGCAACATATAGTTTTTATAGTTTCGGCTACTTTTATAGTCTTTTTAAAACATATCACGTTTTCGGAAATCGTTGGTGATTGTCATTCAGCGCGACTATAAACATGATTTAAGTGAATGTCAACAACCTACATTTGATCAGTTCTTCACTCGATTTATTGAATTGAGAAATGTAAATTTCATATTATCGAAAAATGTATGTCAGATTAAGTATGTACTATCATATGATCTCAATTTACATTTAATGGCGTTTGCATATGTTCGAAATGTCAAACTTACAAATGTTAGTGTTTGTCGCAGAATGAATATGAAAAGCACATAAAAATCTAAATCCACAATATAGTTTTGCGTGTTTTGATCACAGAGGTAGATCAAAAAGATAGTACTTTTTCCTGCCATCGGAGCAAACTGAGTAAAGTTATAAAACAACACATCGAAAAACCCCATTTCTAAAAACTTACTTTGTATTTCTTCGCAGCGAATCAGCAGTTCAAATTAAATTTCAATAATATTGTTTTCTAACAAAAACGCCGTTTGCAACATATAGTATTTATAGTTTCGGCTACTTTTATAGTCTTTTTAAAACATATCACGCTTTCGGAAATCGTTGGTGATCAGTTCTTCACTTATTTTATTTAATTGAGAAATTTAAATTTCAGATTATCGAAAAGTGTATGTCAGATTAAGTATGTACTATCATATAATCTCAATTTACATTTAATGGCTTTTGCATATATTCGAAAAGTCAAATTTACAAATGTTAGTTTGTTTCTCAGAATGAATATGTATAGCACATAAAAATCTAAATCCATAATATGGTTTTGCGTGCTTTGATCAAAGAGTTAGATCATAAAGAAAGTACTTGTTCCTGCCATCGGAGCAAACTGAGTAATGTTATAAAACAACACATCGAAAAACCCCATTTCTAAAATCTTAGTTTGTATTTCTTCGCAGCAAATCAACAGTTCAAACTATTTACAGTTTCGGCTACTTTTATAGTCTTTATAAACCTATTACGTTTTCGGAAATCGTTGGTGATTGTCATTCAGCGCGACTATAAACATGATTTATGTGGAAGTCAACAACCTACATTTGATCAGTTCTTCACTTATTTTATTTAATTGAGAAATTTAAATTTCAGATTATCGAAAAGTGTATGTCAGATTAAGTATGTACTATCATATGATCTCAATTCACATTTAATGGCTTTTGCATATATTCGAAAAGTCAAATTTACAAATGTTAGTGTTTGTCGCAGAATGAATATGAAAAGCACATAAAAATCTAAATCCACAATATAGTTTTGCGTGTTTTGATCACAGAGGTAGATCAAAAAGATAGTACTTTTTCCTGCCATCGGAGCAAACTGAGTAAAGTTATAAAACAACACATCGAAAAACCCCATTTCTAAAAACTTACTTTGTATTTCTTCGCAGCGAATCAACAGTTCAAATTAAATTTCACTAATATTGTTTTCTAACAAAAACGCCGTTTGCAACATATAGTTTTTATAGTTTCGGCTACTTTTATAGTCTTTTTAAAACATATCACGCTTTCGGAAATCGTTGGTGATTGTCATTCAGCGCGACTATAAACATGATTTATGTGGAATGTCAACAACCTACATTTGATCAGTTCTTCACTCGATTTATTGAATTGAGAAATGTAAATTTCATATTATCGAAAAATGTATGTCAGATTAAGTATGTACTATCATATGATCTCAATTCACATTTAATGGCTTTTGCATATATTCGAAAAGTCAAATTTACAAATGTTAGTGTTTGTCGCAGAATGAATATGAAAAGCACATAAAAATCTAAATCCACAATATAGTTTTGCGTGTTTTGATCACAGAGGTAGATCAAAAAGATAGTACTTTTTCCTGCCATCGGAGCAAACTGAGTAAAGTTATAAAACAACACATCGAAAAACCCCATTTCTAAAAACTTACTTTGTATTTCTTCGCAGCGAATCAACAGTTCAAACTATTTTCACTAATATTGTTTTCTAACAAAAACGCCGTTTGCAACATATAGTATTTATAGTTTCGGCTACTTTTATAGTCTTTTTAAAACATATCACGCTTTCGGAAATCGTTGGTGATTGTCATTCAGCGCGACTATAAACATGATTTATGTGGAAGTCAACAACCTACATTTGATCAGTTCTTCACTTATTTTATTTAATTGAGAAATTTAAATTTCAGATTATCGAAAAGTGTATGTCAGATTAAGTATGTACTATCATATAATCTCAATTCACATTTAATGGCTTATGCATATGTTCGAAATGTCAAACTTACAAATGTTAGTGTTTGTCGCAGAATGAATATGAAAAGCACATAAAAATCGAAATTGATGATATGGTTTTGCGTGTTTTGATCACAGAGGTAGATCAAAAAGATAGTACTTTTTCCTGCCATCGGAGCAAACTGAGTAAAGTTACAAAACAACACATCGAAAAACCCCATTTCTAAAAACTTACTTTGTATTTCTGCGCAGCGAATCAACAGTTCAAACTATTTTCACTAATATTGTTTTCTAACAAAAACGCCGTTTGCAACATATATTTTTTATAGTTTCGGCTACTTTTATAGTCTTTTTAAAACATATCACGTTTTCGGAAATCGTTGGTGATTGTCATTCAGCGCGACTATAAACATGATTTATGTGGAAGTCAACAACCTACATTTGATCAGTTCTTCACTCGATTTATTGAATTGAGAAATGTAAATTTCATATTATCGAAAAATGTATGTCAGATTAAGTATGTACTATCATATAATCTCAATTCACATTTAATGGCTTATGCATATGTTCGAAATGTCAAACTTACAAATGTTAGTGTTTGTCGCAGAATGAATATGAAAAGCACATAAAAATCTAAATCCACAATATAGTTTTGCGTGTTTTGATCACAGAGGTAGATCAAAAAGATAGTACTTTTTCCTGCCATCGGAGCAAACTGAGTAAAGTTATAAAACAACACATCGAAAAACCCCATTTCTAAAAACTTACTTTGTATTTCTTCGCAGCGAATCAACAGTTCAAATTAAATTTCACTAATATTGTTTTCTAACAAAAACGCCGTTTGCAACATATAGTATTTATAGTTTCGGCTACTTTTATAGTCTTTTTAAAACATATTACGTTTTCGGAAATCGTTGGTGATTGTCATTCAGCGCGACTATAAACATGATTTATGTGGAAGTCAACAACCTACATTTGATCAGTTCTTCACTTATTTTATTTAATTGAGAAATTTAAATTTCAGATTATCGAAAAGTGTATGTCAGATTAAGTATGTACTATCATATAATCTCAATTTACATTTAATGGCTTTTGCATATATTCGAAAAGTCAAATTTACAAATGTTAGTTTTTGTCGCAGAATGAATATGAAAAGCACATAAAAATCTAAATCCATAATATGGTTTTGCGTGCTTTGATCAAAGAGGTAGATCAAAAAGAAAGTACTTGTTCCTTCCATCGGAGCAAACTGAGTAAAGTTACAAAACAACACATCGAAAAACCCCATTTCTAAAAACTTAGTTTGTATTTCTTCGCAGCAAATCAACAGTTCAAACTATTTTCACTAATACTGTTTTCTAACAAAAACGCCGTTTGCAACATATAGTTTTTATAGTTTCGGCTACTTTTATAGTCTTTTTAAAACATATTACGTTTTCGGAAATCGTTGGTGATTGTCATTCAGCGCGACTATAAACATGATTTATGTGGAAGTCAACAACCTACATTTGATCAGTTCTTCACTTATTTTATTTAATTGAGAAATTTAAATTTCAGATTATCGAAAAGTGTATGTCAGATTAAGTATGTACTATCATATGATCTCAATTCACATTTAATGGCTTTTGCATATATTCGAAAAGTCAAATTTACAAATGTTAGTGTTTGTCGCAGAATGAATATGAAAAGCACATAAAAATCTAAATCCACAATATAGTTTTGCGTGTTTTGATCACAGAGGTAGATCAAAAAGATAGTACTTTTTCCTGCCATCGGAGCAAACTGAGTAAAGTTATAAAACAACACATCGAAAAACCCCATTTCTAAAAACTTACTTTGTATTTCTTCGCAGCGAATCAACAGTTCAAATTAAATTTCACTAATATTGTTTTCTAACAAAAACGCCGTTTGCAACATATAGTTTTTATAGTTTCGGCTACTTTTATAGTCTTTTTAAAACATATCACGCTTTCGGAAATCGTTGGTGATTGTCATTCAGCGCGACTATAAACATGATTTAAGTGAATGTCAACAACCTACATTTGATCAGTTCTTCACTCGATTTATTGAATTGAGAAATGTAAATTTCATATTATCGAAAAATGTATGTCAGATTAAGTATGTACTATCATATGATCTCAATTCACATTTAATGGCTTTTGCATATATTCGAAAAGTCAAACTTACAAATGTTAGTGTTTGTCGCAGAATGAATATGAAAAGCACATAAAAATCTAAATCCACAATATAGTTTTGCGTGTTTTGATCACAGAGGTAGATCAAAAAGATAGTACTTTTTCCTGCCATCGGAGCAAACTGAGTAAAGTTATAAAACAACACATCGAAAAACCCCATTTCTAAAAACTTACTTTGTATTTCTTCGCAGCGAATCAACAGTTCAAACTATTTTCACTAATACTGTTTTCTAACAAAAACGCCGTTTGCAACATATAGTATTTATAGTTTCGGCTACTTTTATAGTCTTTTTAAAACATATCACGCTTTCGGAAATCGTTGGTGATTGTCATTCAGCGCGACTATAAACATGATTTATGTGGAAGTCAACAACCTACATTTGATCAGTTCTTCACTTATTTTATTTAATTGAGAAATTTAAATTTCAGATTATCGAAAAGTGTATGTCAGATTAAGTATGTACTATCATATAATCTCAATTTACATTTAATGGCGTTTGCATATGATAGAAATGTCAAACTTACAAATGTTAGTGTTTGTCGCAGAATGAATATGAAAAGCACATAAAAATCGAAATTGATGATATGGTTTTGCGTGTTTTGATCACAGAGGTAGATCAAAAAGATAGTACTTTTTCCTGCCATCGGAGCAAACTGAGTAAAGTTACAAAACAACACATCGAAAAACCCCATTTCTAAAAACTTACTTTGTATTTCTTCGCAGCAAATCAACAGTTCAAACTATTTTCACTAATACTGTTTTCTAACAAAAACGCCGTTTGCAACATATAGTTTTTATAGTTTCGGCTACTTTTATAGTCTTTTTAAAACATATTACGTTTTCGGAAATCGTTGGTGATTGTCATTCAGCGCGACTATAAACATGATTTATGTGGAAGTCAACAACCTACATTTGATCAGTTCTTCACTCGATTTATTGAATTGAGAAATGTAAATTTCATATTATCGAAAAATGTATGTCAGATTAAGTATGTACTATCATATGATCTCAATTTACATTTAATGGCGTTTGCATATGTTCGAAATGTCAAACTTACAAATGTTAGTGTTTGTCGCAGAATGAATATGAAAAGCACATAAAAATCTAAATCCACAATATAGTTTTGCGTGTTTTGATCACAGAGGTAGATCAAAAAGATAGTACTTTTTCCTGCCATCGGAGCAAACTGAGTAATGTTATAAAACAACACATCGAAAAACCCCATTTCTAAAAACTTACTTTGTATTTCTTCGCAGCGAATCAACAGTTCAAATTAAATTTCACTAATATTGTTTTCTAACAAAAACGCCGTTTGCAACATATAGTATTTATAGTTTCGGCTACTTTTATAGTCTTTTTAAAACATATTACGTTTTCGGAAATCGTTGGTGATTGTCATTCAGCGCGACTATAAACATGATTTATGTGGAAGTCAACAACCTACATTTGATCAGTTCTTCACTTATTTTATTTAATTGAGAAATTTAAATTTCAGATTATCGAAAAGTGTATGTCAGATTAAGTATGTACTATCATATAATCTCAATTTACATTTAATGGCTTTTGCATATATTCGAAAAGTCAAATTTACAAATGTTAATTTTTGTCGCAGAATGAATATGAAAAGCACATAAAAATCTAAATCCATAATATGGTTTTGCGTGCTTTGATCAAAGAGGTAGATCAAAAAGAAAGTACTTGTTCCTTCCATCGGAGCAAACTGAGTAAAGTTACAAAACAACACATCG
The DNA here is from genome assembly GCA_030998225.1 of Diplolepis rosae. Lineage (NCBI taxonomy): Eukaryota > Metazoa > Arthropoda > Insecta > Hymenoptera > Diplolepididae > Diplolepis > Diplolepis rosae. Next base: position 50,008 of record JAPYXD010000409.1, read on the forward strand.
AAAAACCCCATTTCTAAAAACTTAGTTTGTATTTCTTCGCAGCAAATCAACAGTTCAAATTAAATTTCACTAATATTGTTTTCTAACAAAAACGCCGTTTGCAACATATAGTATTTATAGTTTCGGCTACTTTTATAGTCTTTTTAAAACATATTACGTTTTCGGAAATCGTTGGTGATTGTCATTCAGCGCGACTATAAACATGATTTATGTGGAAGTCAACAACCTACATTTGATCAGTTCTTCACTTATTTTATTTAATTGAGAAATTTAAATTTCAGATTATCGAAAAGTGTATGTCAGATTAAGTATGTACTATCATATAATCTCAATTTACATTTAATGGCGTTTGCATATGTTCGAAATGTCAAACTTACAAATGTTAGTGTTTGTCGCAGAATGAATATGAAAAGCACATAAAAATCGAAATTGATAATATGGTTTTGCGTGCTTTGATCAAAGAGGTAGATCAAAAAGAAAGTACTTGTTCCTTCCATCGGAGCAAACTGAGTAAAGTTACAAAACAACACATCGAAAAACCCCATTTCTAAAAACTTAGTTTGTATTTCTTCGCAGCAAATCAACAGTTCAAACTATTTTCACTAATACTGTTTTCTAACAAAAACGCCGTTTGCAACATATAGTTTTTATAGTTTCGGCTACTTTTATAGTCTTTTTAAAACATATCACGCTTTCGGAAATCGTTGGTGATTGTCATTCAGCGCGACTATAAACATGATTTATGTGGAAGTCAACAACCTACATTTGATCAGTTCTTCACTCGATTTATTGAATTGAGAAATGTAAATTTCATATTATCGAAAAATGTATGTCAGATTAAGTATGTACTATCATATGATCTCAATTCACATTTAATGGCTTTTGCATATATTCGAAAAGTCAAACTTACAAATGTTAGTGTTTGTCGCAGAATGAATATGAAAAGCACATAAAAATCGAAATTGATGATATGGTTTTGCGTGTTTTGATCACAGAGGTAGATCAAAAAGATAGTACTTTTTCCTGCCATCGGAGCAAACTGAGTAAAGTTACAAAACAACACATCGAAAAACCCCATTTCTAAAAACTTACTTTGTATTTCTGCGCAGCGAATCAACAGTTCAAACTATTTTCACTAATATTGTTTTCTAACAAAAACGCCGTTTGCAACATATATTTTTTATAGTTTCGGCTAGTTTTATAGTCTTTTTAAAACATATCACGTTTTCGGAAATCGTTGGTGATTGTCATTCAGCGCGACTATAAACATGATTTAAGTGAATGTCAACAACCTACATTTGATCAGTTCTTCACTCGATTTATTGAATTGAGAAATGTAAATTTCATATTATCGAAAAATGTATGTCAGATTAAGTATGTACTATCATATGATCTCAATTTACATTTAATGGCGTTTGCATATGTTCGAAATGTCAAACTTACAAATGTTAGTGTTTGTCGCAGAATGAATATGAAAAGCACATAAAAATCTAAATCCACAATATAGTTTTGCGTGTTTTGATCACAGAGGTAGATCAAAAAGATAGTACTTTTTCCTGCCATCGGAGCAAACTGAGTAATGTTATAAAACAACACATCGAAAAACCCCATTTCTAAAAACTTACTTTGTATTTCTTCGCAGCGAATCAGCAGTTCAAATTAAATTTCAATAATATTGTTTTCTAACAAAAACGCCGTTTGCAACATATAGTATTTATAGTTTCGGCTACTTTTATAGTCTTTTTAAAACATATTACGTTTTCGGAAATCGTTGGTTGATCAGTTCTTCACTTATTTTATTTAATTGAGAAATTTAAATTTCAGATTATCGAAAAGTGTATGTCAGATTAAGTATGTACTATCATATAATCTCAATTTACATTTAATGGCTTTTGCATATATTCGAAAAGTCAAATTTACAAATGTTAATTTTTGTCGCAGAATGAATATGAAAAGCACATAAAAATCTAAATCCATAATATGGTTTTGCGTGCTTTGATCAAAGAGTTAGATCATAAAGAAAGTACTTGTTCCTTCCATCGGAGCAAACTGAGTAATGTTATAAAACAACACATCGAAAAACCCCATTTCTAAAATCTTAGTTTGTATTTCTTCGCAGCAAATCAACAGTTCAAACTATTTATAGTTTCGGCTACTTTTATAGTCTTTATAAACCTATTACGTTTTCGGAAATCGTTGGTGATTGTCATTCAGCGCGACTATAAACATGATTTATGTGGAAGTCAACAACCTACATTTGATCAGTTCTTCACTTATTTTATTTAATTGAGAAATTTAAATTTCAGATTATCGAAAAGTGTATGTCAGATTAAGTATGTACTATCATATAATCTCAATTTACATTTAATGGCTTTTGCATATATTCGAAAAGTCAAATTTACAAATGTTAGTTTTTGTCGCAGAATGAATATGAAAAGCACATAAAAATCTAAATCCATAATATGGTTTTGCGTGCTTTGATCAAAGAGGTAGATCAAAAAGAAAGTACTTGTTCCTTCCATCGGAGCAAACTGAGTAAAGTTACAAAACAACACATCGAAAAACCCCATTTCTAAAAACTTAGTTTGTATTTCTTCGCAGCAAATCAACAGTTCAAACTATTTTCACTAATACTGTTTTCTAACAAAAACGCCGTTTGCAACATATAGTTTTTATAGTTTCGGCTACTTTTATAGTCTTTTTAAAACATATCACGCTTTCGGAAATCGTTGGTGATTGTCATTCAGCGCGACTATAAACATGATTTATGTGGAAGTCAACAACCTACATTTGATCAGTTCTTCACTTATTTTATTTAATTGAGAAATTTAAATTTCAGATTATCGAAAAGTGTATGTCAGATTAAGTATGTACTATCATATAATCTCAATTTACATTTAATGGCGTTTGCATATGATAGAAATGTCAAACTTACAAATGTTAGTGTTTGTCGCAGAATGAATATGAAAAGCACATAAAAATCGAAATTGATAATATGGTTTTGCGTGTTTTGATCACAGAGGTAGATCAAAAAGATAGTACTTTTTCCTGCCATCGGAGCAAACTGAGTAAAGTTACAAAACAACACATCGAAAAACCCCATTTCTAAAAACTTACTTTGTATTTCTGCGCAGCGAATCAACAGTTCAAACTATTTTCACTAATACTGTTTTCTAACAAAAACGCCGTTTGCAACATATAGTTTTTATAGTTTCGGCTACTTTTATAGTCTTTTTAAAACATATCACGCTTTCGGAAATCGTTGGTGATTGTCATTCAGCGCGACTATAAACATGATTTATGTGGAAGTCAACAACCTACATTTGATCAGTTCTTCACTTATTTTATTTAATTGAGAAATTTAAATTTCAGATTATCGAAAAGTGTATGTCAGATTAAGTATGTACTATCATATAATCTCAATTTACATTTAATGGCTTTTGCATATATTCGAAAAGTCAAATTTACAAATGTTAGTTTTTGTCGCAGAATGAATATGAAAAGCACATAAAAATCTAAATCCATAATATGGTTTTGCGTGCTTTGATCAAAGAGGTAGATCAAAAAGAAAGTACTTGTTCCTTCCATCGGAGCAAACTGAGTAAAGTTACAAAACAACACATCGAAAAACCCCATTTCTAAAAACTTACTTTGTATTTCTGCGCAGCGAATCAACAGTTCAAACTATTTTCACTAATATTGTATTCTAACAAAAACGCCGTTTGCAACATATATTTTTTATAGTTTCGGCTAGTTTTATAGTCTTTTTAAAACATATCACGTTTTCGGAAATCGTTGGTGATTGTCATTCAGCGCGACTATAAACATGATTTAAGTGAATGTCAACAACCTACATTTGATCAGTTCTTCACTCGATTTATTGAATTGAGAAATGTAAATTTCATATTATCGAAAAATGTATGTCAGATTAAGTATGTACTATCATATGATCTCAATTCACATTTAATGGCTTTTGCATATGTTCGAAAAGTCAAACTTACAAATGTTAGTGTTTGTCGCAGAATGAATTTGAAAAGCACATAAAAATCTAAATCCACAATATAGTTTTGCGTGTTTTGATAACAGAGGTAGATCAAAAAGATAGTACTTTTTCCTGCCATCGGAGCAAACTGAGTAAAGTTATAAAACAACACATCGAAAAACCCCATTTCTAAAAACTTACATTGTATTTCTTCGCAGCGAATTAACAGTTCAAATTAAATTAAAAAATTAAAATAGCGATAAGTGATTCATAAATCTCTAATTTTTCGAAAAATTCATGGCTCTGTCCGGTTATTGGGTACTGTCCGGCTATTGGTGCGTTTTCCTTATATGTCATTTTGAAGCGTAAATAACAATAATTTTTTTACACTCAAATATGTCGAACTTTGTGCCTGAAAAATTGTTTTTGCGGGGAGTTCTTCTTCATTACTTTAATATGAAGGAAACTGCTGCCGAAAGTCATCGTATTTTGTGGAAGTTTATGGTGAACATGCTCTAGCTGAGCGAACGTGCCAAAAGTGGTTTGCACGATTTAAAAGTGGTGATTTTGGCTTGGAAGACGAAGAACGTCCTGGGCAGCCAAAAGAGTTTGAAGATGAAGAACTGGAAGCATTACTCGATGAAGATTGTTGCCAAACACAAGAAGAGCTCGCAGAATCTTTAGGAGTCACTCAAGCAGCCATTTCAAAACGTTTAAAAGCAGTCAAATACATTCAAAGGCAAGGAAATTGGGTTCCACATGAACTCAAGCCGAGAGACGTTGAAAGGCGGTTTTGCATGTCCGAAATGCTGCTGGAACGCCACAAAAAGAAGTCATTCTTGCATCGGATTGTTACTGATGATGAGAAATGGATCCATTACGACAACCCCAAGCGCAAAAAATCATATGTGATACCCGGCCAACCAGCCAAATCAACGGCAAAGCCGAATATCGCGCGAAGGTAATGCTCTGTATTTGGTGGGATCAGAAGGGTGTGCTGTATTATGAGCTGTTAAAACCGGGTGTAACCATCAATGGAGAACGCTACCGAACACAATTAATCCGTTTGAAGAGAGCAACAGCCGAAAAACGCCCGGAATATGCGACCAGACACGAGGCAATAATTTTCCATCATGACAACGCTCGGCCCCATGTTGCTATGCCGGTTAAGAACTATTTGGAAAACAGTGGATGGGAAGTTTTACCCCACCCTCCTCATAGCCCAGACCTTGCCCCTCCTAACTACCATTTTTGGGATGGAATCCACAAATTGCCATAAAGATGGGAAAAAGTCATAGCTTTAGATGGGCAATACTTTGAATAATACTATTGTACATGTTTTTCTTAAATAAACGTTCAAATTTTGGAGAAAAAAAACGCACGAATTAAGTTATAGATCCAATAAATGTCGAATATTACCCGGGTCCAAGCCACACCGATCAACATTAGTTAACGAAGATATATTTCAAATCACTCATATACGTGTAATCTTGCAAGAATATATCATTTCCTTTGTCTTATCGCTCGCTGAGGCCACACCAGGAGTCTGTGAAGTCAAATTCCATTCGCTTGGCGCCAATACGTTAATCCCATAAATTACCGGCAAAGCTCGTCTTCAAGGAGTGAAGCGACTATACGAGCCACCGCAAGTTAGGAGATGCAATGCGTCAGGATCGATGGACTTTCTTCCCAAGACCTGCGATTAAGGCGTCAGGCAGACGTTCGGCAAAGGAAATGGACCACATACAAAAAGCCACCACACTACATTATCAGAAAGGCACGACAAATGACGAGAATTAACATAATCCTATTATAAACTTGCACTCTTTCAACACATACCTTTACGAATTTCTCGAAGCACGTAGAGCGTGGCGCGGATCTATCCGTTACAGCCAGAAGCAGGCGATCTGACGATTATTCGTAAGAGCGACCTCCCTTCCGTCTCACCGTAATCGACCCTACCCCCGCTCATACACCTAACTTGCCATCAAATTCAAGTAATAGGTTTGCGCCCGTACCTAGAAATTCAAAATCGACATGGATTTTCTCGAGCGCGAGAATTCAAAGGATTCATTCGTCTCATTATCCCTCCTGCTTGGAACGTATGTGTAATTACGTTGTAAGCACTCACATTTTCATACCTACGTAAATAAAAATCGCTCGTCTGAGTCGTACAATACTTGACCCGATAAAACGATTGTCATTAAAGATTTCTAAAATAATTTATACATTTTAATAATTTAAAACAATTTTACAAGCTCATTCATACATATATAATCGGACTCACATTCCTAAAAAATGATCTTTGTACATTTAATGCTGTATCATGAACGTAATTCAAACATTACAAGTATTCTCTTCCTTCTTTTAACTTTGCGCTCGCCACATCAGCTTTCCAATATAAGGAGGTATATGGAGATGCACAAAACAAAAATCTCTTCGACTCAAAGGACCGAAGGCTTAATATATTTCCGGAGATTAGCCTGATTATATACGCCAATACTTCGATCAGGATCATCTACGTTACCCAGTTCATAGGAATTATTGCCAAAATCCTTTATGATAATATAAGGACGATAAAAAAGGTGGACAAATTTTCTGGTCACTTTCTTTAAAGCATCAGACTGTTTAGGTATGTGAAGAAGAACCAAGTTTCCCTTCCTCAATACGATTTTGGACGATGATTTTTGAGCTTTGGTTCGTCTCCTGAAACCTTTATCAATTCTTTCACGTGCGTCCTTCATAATTGATTGGGTTTCTGGAAAGTTTATTATACTCTGGATGGGATCGGTTGGTTTTACCCCAAAATGCAATTCAAAGGGAGAAAAACCAGTACTAAAATGTGTCGTCACATTCAAGAAAAATTCAATATTGCCGATGCACTTTCCCCATCGGGCATGCTTGTCTGCACACAACGTCCGAAATAAACGCCCCAACTCCCGCATCACTCTTTCTACCGGATTACTCTTTGGGTGTCTTGTTGACGAAAAAACCACCCGAATACCGGCCTTACGTAAACGATCACTCCATTTTGGTGAACTGAATTGGGACCCGTGATCGGCAAGGATCCGCTTTGGTTTACCCATCACCGGAATATATAAATCAAAAATTTCCTTTAAAACACTCTCGGTAGTTTCCTTCTTTATGGGGTATGACTTCACCAACCTAAAAGAGCACTCCATATTAAAATTAATACTTTTTACTCGCTGAAACAAGTCACATGCTGAAACAAATTGCTTAATGTGACGATTCACATTTTTCCAATAATAATACTCCCGCAAATACATGGCAGTCTTATAAACTCCAGGGTGTCCCAATTTCGAGTGTATACAATTTATCAACATTCTCACTATTTTGAAAGGTATTACGATTTGCCATAAATTCAGATATTTATCTTTCCTAAACAAAATATTCTCTTTAACCACGTAAAAGTCTATATTTTACTTTTTTTCAAGCTTTTCTTTAATCATTCTGCAATATTTATCATTTTTTGTAACTCAGACAAATTTTCTAACGACGTACGCCATTCTTCTCCTAAATTAATTTCCTGACATACATAGGATGTCCTTATAGGATCTATTTCAATTTTCAAAACATCAATTGATAAATTATTAGGTTGCGACGATTCAAATTTCCCGACGGGATTTCGACTAAAAAAATTTACAATGATGTTATCTTTCCCTTTACAATAAGAAACGTTAAAATCATATTGCTGGAGAATAAGACTCCAACGAATTAATGTCGCGTTCAGATACGCCGTCGTATTAAGGAATGTTAACCTTTATTTTGGTAGAGCACACCACCTACTCCCAAATCGGATACATTTGTTTGAAGTCTATAGGGGATTCCCTCTATATAGTGATTCAACTGAAAACAGTTAATGAACGCGGATTTCATGTCTTCGAACGCTCAATCATGAACTTCCGACCAAGTCCAAGGATTTTTACATTCTCATCATGGATGAGAAGGTATTGGTTTTATGTGAAAAATGACTTTCGAAATTTTCATCAAATCTTTACGTTTTGAGACCCCCTGGGTCAGAAAAAAGGGTTTTTACGAAAGTGTCTGTCTGTCTTTCTGTCTGTAGATCGTGTGCGGCATAACTCTCGATAGAATTATCAGATTGAATTGAGCTTTGGTACACTTTATCGGAGCCGAAAAAGTAAGGACAAGTTCGTTAACCAGCCACATCCAATCAAAATTGAGGGGTTGAGCACTACTTTTGTGTTTTTGAAAATAATTTTTTGAAAAAATCAAAAATTTCAATACTGGTCTTAGATAGCGCTCATAAATCTCTAAAAATTATCCTGATAACATTTTTTGATTAAATCAAAATTAGAAATGTTACAGCATATTCAAATTCGAAAAAAGTCAATATCAAAATTCCATTTTCCAGTTAAATTATACGAGATACGAAAAAACGTTATGATACAATATTATTGAATACATAAAGACCTACAAATTTGAATTATAACATTTTTTCATAAGATGCATATTTTTCTTTTTAATTAAAAAAAAAACTATTGAAAATCCAAAATTCAATTTTTTAACAATAATATGTAAAATATGAAAAAAACGTAAGAATACAAAGTTGTTAGTTTCAAAAAGATCTACAAGTTTTGTCTCACACAGTTTCTGATAAAAGATATATTTTTCGTTTCAATTCCAAAAAATACGATAAAAATGAAAAAATTCCATTTTTTAGACAAAATATGTGAGATACAAAAAAAACATTTAGATGGAAAATTGTTTGCCTAAATGAGGTCTACAAATTCTGATAAAGAAATTTCGGGACAGGATGTATATTTTATGTTTTGGTTTTTAATATTGAAAAAATTCGATTTTTTTCACCAAAATATGTGAGATACGAAATAAGCGTTGTTCTGCAAAATCGTTTCCTTAAATAAAGTCTACGATTGTTTTTCCTTTTTAGATATGTGGAAGAAAGTAAATTCTTTTAATCATGTAATTTATTAAAAAGTTACTGAAATGTATACAGAAAATCGAGTGCGAAGCGCGAGTGTCATGATGAGAATGTATTCCTTAAGGCCGATAGAGCCTTAAGTAAATTGAATTTCCTGTTTCACTTAAACTGAAAAAGAAACTTAGTGAATTTGAGAAAATGACTAATTTACATCATCATTAATATCATTAAATTGGTTTGAGCTTCAGTATCAAATTATAAGAAATAAACGCTCAAACTTGCGAGCGAAGCGAGCTGCGCGCGCAATGAGAATGTGCCCGCAAAGCGGGCAGATTTTTTCCTTTTAAAATGTCTCTGAATGGCTCTAAAAAATTAGAATGTCGCGCAGTAAATTGTCGGTAATACGTGCAGACTCCTATAAACTGTTGTAATTCTCGTCGGTTCGAGGGTCTCTGAAAATCGAGAATTATCTCAAGCTTTTTAAACTGTAATCGAATCCCCGTAGTCGAGAGTTCATGTCCCAGAAATTTAACCACTTTTTTGCAAAATTTTGATTTTTCTAATTTTAAAGAAAAGTTTTTTTCTTGTAAAACAGTGAACACGGCTTTTAAATTTTCTATATGATCGTAGAAAGATCCCAGTGTCGCCACTAAAAAATCGTCTATATAAATCGTTAAAATATCATCGGATTGATGTCCGATCGCGCAATTTAGAGCTCTAATGAATGCAGAACCGGCCGTTTTTAATCCGAATGGAATTCGGCAGAACTGGTACATTTTCGAATTATGCAAAAAGGCCGTATATTTTCTACTTCTATCATTCAACGGGATCTGCCAGTAGCCTGTCGCGAGATCGGTTGTTGACATGTACGTAACGTCATTGAACTTTTGCAATAATTCGTTGATCAAAGGCGGCGACTCGCTAAAATTTTTTCCTTAAATTCATTAAAATCGGTAAAAGTGTTTCTCTGAGAATCGAGCCAGGCCCTAGCTCTGCTTTCAAACGCGCCATCCAAAATATTCAAGCGGCTGCTTGCTGGAATATGTTTTATGGTATAGAATTTTTTAAGCTTCTCTAAAAACTGATTAGGATTCTGACTCTCCTAAAAATTAGGTGGCTTAATATCAATGTTAATGGCCCGTAGACCATCAACCAACGTTCGAATTATAACGGAAGGATATTTCCCTTGCGTATCTTACAGTTATCTTAAAACACATACACGGATGGATTATAAATGTCAAATATTACCCGGGTTCAAGCCACACCGATCAACATTAGTTAACGAAGATATATTTCAAATCACTCGCATATGTGATAGACGTTATAGACCCAAAGTATGTCAATTATGGTGGGGGTAAAAGACCAGGTGTGCACCTTTTCCATATTTGGTATTGGAGCTCAAGATCGGAAGAGTTGCCTTCTCTGATGAGTCACCCTCTGATGAAATTTATTACCTGGCATTAATGTCACAGCCAAATATATCAATTGTATTTGAATCTGCCTTTTGATTTTAACGATCTTACTATTTCTTATTATATCTTGCTGTATCTTGGGTCGAAAAAGTCGCGGGACGTGATAATAATCAAAAAAGAAAAAAATGCTTCGTATATTAAATATACAATTTTTCTAACATCTAAATTTTCTGGATGAAATGATTCATGAGACAAACAAACAGCTCTGTCAACCAGATTTTTAATAATAGCGACTTTATTTTGAAAGGGATGACTTAATATGAAATTTAAAAATCCACCAGAATATCTTTCCGTACCAATTAGACACTATTTTACCGGTTATCAAGTTTAATTATTTCCAAGTCCAAAAAACTAATTCTATTGTTTCTTTCCATTTCATGGGCAAATTGAATTCTTCAGTGATAGTCGTTGAACGTATCTATAACTGTTTGCAGTTTATCCAAAGGTACACACAATAAAGTATCATCATCATACCGATAATAAAAAGGCACAACAAACCCCAACCTCTCTAAGACAGACTTTTCTAAGTTTTTCATGTCTATTTGAACTAACATTGGAGGAATAACGGAACCTATTGGAGTACCAAACTTTTGTTTGGTATTTCTTTCCAAAAATCTAGTAGGTGTATAGCTATATTATTGTATTGTTATTGTATTAGCTATAATAGCTGAGATAACTAGTCTCAAAGGATAGTTTTCTTTATCAATTTTTCTTAATCCATAACATCTAGCTAAAAATGTATTTGTTGTATCGACATCTCTCCATCTAGTATATTTTCCCCAACGGAAATTTCTCCAATTGTCTGCCATCCAGAACTCACTGCTTTTATTAATTTTTACATTCTCATCATGGATGAGAAGGTATTGGTTTTATGTGAAAAATGACTTTCGAAATTTTCATCAAATCTTTACGTTTTGAGACCCCCTGAGTCCAAAAAAAGGGTTTTTACGAAAGTGTCTGTCTGTTTGTCTGTAGGTCGTGTGCGGCATAACTCTCGATAGAATTATCAGATTGAATTATGCTTTGGCACACTTTATCGGAGCCGAAAAAGTAAGGACAAGTTCGTTAACCAGCCACATCCAATCAAAATTGAGGGATGGAGCACTACTTTTGTGTTTTTGAAAATAATTTTTTGAAAAAATTAAAAATTCCAATCCTAATTTTTGATAGTGCTCATAAATCTCTACAAATTATCCTTATAACATTTTTTGATTAAATCAAAATTAGAAATGTTACAGCATATTCAAATTCGAAAAAAGTCAATATCAAAATTCCATTTTCCAGTTAAATTATACGAGATACGAAAAAACGTTATGATACAATATTATTGAATACATAAAGACATAAAAATTTGAATTATAACATTTTTTCATAAGATGCATATTTTTCTTTTTAATTAAAAAAAAAAACTATTGAAAATCCAAAATTCAATTTTTTAACAATAATATTGGAAATACCAAAAAAACGTAAGAATACAAAGTTGTTCGTTTCAAAAAGATCTACAAATTTTGTCTCACACAGTTTCTGATAAAAGATATATTTTTCGTTTCAATTCCAAAAAATACGATAAAAATGAAAAAATTCCATTTTTTAGACAAAATATGTGAGATACAAAAAAAACATTTAGATGGAAAATTGTTTGCCTAAATGAGGTCTACAAATTCTGATAAAGAAATTTCGGGACAGGATGTATATTTTATGTTTTGATTTTTAATATTGAAAAAATTCGATTTTTTTCACCAAAATATGTGAGATACGAAATAAGCGTTGTTCTGCAAAATCGTTTCCTTAAATAAAGTCTACGATTGTTTTTCCTTTTTAGATATGTGGAAGAAAGTAAATTCTTTTAATCATGTAATTTATTAAAAAGTTATACTGAAATATATACAGAAAATCGAGCGCGAAGCGCGAGTTTCATGATGAGAATGTGTTCCTTAAGGCTGATAGAGACTTAAGTAAATTGAATTTCCTGTTTCACTTAAATTCAAAAAGAAATTCAGTGACTTTGAGAAAATGTGTAATTCACATCATCTGTAATATTATTATAAAATTGGTTTTAGCTTCAGTATCAAAATATAAGAAATAAACTTAAATGTATGCGAAGAGCACAAGACCGAGCGCGAAGCGCGAGGTCCAAAAAGAACGGAGCGTGAAGCGCGAAGTTCAAAAATTCCGGAGCGCGCAGCGCGACGATCAAGTATTACGGAGCGCGAAGCGCGACGATCGAATCGCGCGCTCTAGGCGCGCTCAAACTTGCAAGCGAAGCGCGCGATGAGAATGTGCCCGCGAAGCGGGCAGATTTTTTAAAATGATCTTGATCCAATATATCAAAATTCTCAACATTGTTAAGTAATTCTTCCCTGTGCGTTATGTATTCCGACCTCCTTGTGAGAACTGAAATATTATCTTTGTCTGCATTTGTACACATCAAGACTAAGTTTTTCTAAGGAATTCTTTAGTTATTTTCAGATTATTAACAAACTTTTTATCTATACTACTAATATGCAAACTTTTTTTCTTAACTAAACCCTTGGATAAGTGCAAATACTTGTTTCTGAAATCTTGCTGATCTGACCTCGGAATTTTGTGTATATTAGCTTCAATGTCCTTGACAGTTTCTATCATCTGCTTTGATTTATCATTCATTATATTACTACAAAAACCCTTTCCCAATCTAAGGATACCTTGTACAGAATCTGGCACTTGAATATCAGTCAAATTTATAATGCAAGGATCACTCTTTTCTCTTTCAAAAACCCTATGCAAATTTCAGTTTTGCTCTTGGGCGTTACTCTGCTCCTAACTGCAAACAGTTATAGATACGTTCAACGACTATCACTGAAGAATTCAATTTGCCCATGAAATGGAAAGAAACAATAGAATTAGTTTTTTGGACTTGGAAATAATTAAACTTGATAACCGGTAAAATAGTGTCTAATTGGTACGGAAAGATATTCTGGTGGATTTTTAAATTTCATATTAAGTAATCCCTTTCAAAATAAAGTCGCTATTATTAAAAATCTGGTTGACAGAGCTGTTTGTCTCGTGAATCATTTCATCCAGAAAAATTTAGATATTGTGAGAAAATGTTTATTTTCTTATCATTACCCACAAGATTTAATTGGAAAACATATAAAAATTAGAATTGATCAAGTCAAAAGTAGAAAGGGTAGTAATGTAGAAATGGATATAAAAAATGAAGCCTTTGATGAACATAATACTATTGTTTTTCCATATTTTGGTCAAATTTTAAAAACAATTCATTTTATTTTGAAAAAGTTTAAAAACCATACAATTGTTAGAATACCGATAAGGATGGAAACACTTAATTATCACAATTTTTTATCTGATCATAGAAAGGAATACGCTGATCATGACTTTGACAGGAATAATGTTGAGATTTTGCACTTTGAAAGTAATAAGGGAAAAAGAGAATTTATGGAGATGCTATACATAAAAAGGGAGGGAGGATATTCTATAAAGGGCCTAGCCGGGTTTTTCATGTAAAAACGGCCCCCAATCCAAATGAGATCTAGTATCAAGTATGGATTGTTTTGTGAAAATTTTCAACCCGATAGCCGCTATATTCATGAAGGAGGGTTCTACATCTCCATGGAAGATGACAGTTTTTTTAGTTTTTTTACAATTTCAGCCTTGAAAGGGATGTTGAAATAGCACCGAAACGTGGTCGAGTAGTTTTTTGTCATGTAGGTAGTTGTGGGTTATAAAGACAAAAGAGGACATATGCACCTTTAATAAAATACTTCATCAATGTTTATTGAATAAAATATACTGATGAAAAATACTTTCTTCTTTCATATCCAATGAATGGTGATCAAGGAACGTTCAATAGAACAATATATATATATGTATTTAAAATATGTAAGTCTTACTGTTTCGTTAAAATAGTGGCCACAAGTTCACTTAGAATAACATCACGATGTTTGTCTTATCCTGCATTAAATTGGTCACTTGCATTCAAGATTCTTTAATACATAATTACAATTAACTTTGACGGGAGATTCCTTCTCTATTAATTTTTCTACAATTCGTACTTTTTTAAAAAGTGAACGGCAATACCGTTATTAGCAGCACTGTTTATAAGGATTTTTTGTTTCTGCAAGAGTGATACATTTATCCTCCAGCATTTGCGCATTCTTTGGGTTCGAGACGTAGTCTTTGGCAATTTCTTCGAATAATTCGGCTGAGTATTAAAACAGTAAGGTAGCAGTGATTAATAGACATTTAGAAAAATATTTTCGTGAATTCCATCATTTTTATAATTATTAACTTACCAACGTTTGTTCCAGTTTTACTTGACGTGATGAAAAGTTTAGACTGAATCCCTTGTGCATACCTTTCTACAGTTTCTAGATCAGGTGAAGCTGTCCTTCCAAGTTCTAATATATCCTTTTTCGTCGCACATATGTAGACTTTACAGCTTTCCTCGACTTCTCTTACTTCTCTTACCCAAAACTTGGCTCTTTCAAATGTCTCTGAATCTGTAATGTCATAACAAACTATCGCAGCTTTTGCACCTCTGTAATATACTTTAACCATTGATTCAAACCTGGAGAATAAAATAGAAGATTTTGATTACAATTTAGAAACATAAATATTTCTAATCTTAACACTAACTATAATTACACCAAAATTAATGTAAATCAAAAACTGCTTTAAATTATATTACTTATTCCAATACAACTGCAAATTTTTTGAATATGAACCACATCTTAATATTATAAAGATTGGATATCTGGAAAACTAACAAAAAGTTGCATAAATAAGTAAAATGTTATTTACGACTTGAGAGTATAGACGAAATTAATTAAAACAGCATTCTTTTTATGAGTAGTGTATCTTTGAGATTTCATCACATATATTTTCCAGAAAAAAAACCCGATCATAAAAAGATAAACTACCCTGCTAGAAGTAAAGAGATAGAAATCCTATCACTTTTAATCGCTTTCTATTTCTTAGATAGCAAGAGACAAGGATCCCTCGTCTATTCACATGTATCTCTTTTTATCTCTTGTCTATTCACCTCTATTTCTTTCTATCTTTATGTCAATCCAAATTCAAGACTATCTCTTTCAATCCCGATTTTCTTACCTGTGTCTATTCTTCGTATATCGACCTATATTTTTTTCTATCTCTTCTCTATCCACCTCTATTTCATTATACCTCTTTGGCAATCCAGATTGATGCCTATCTCTTTCTACCTCTTTGCCAATCCAAATTCACGACTATATCTTTCAATGTTCTTCTCTTTATTTCAATATATTCCACATATATTTACCTCTATCACTTTCTATCTCTTATGGGGCAAAATTCGTCAAGTGTACTCGCCTAAAAACTTTTTGCTTCCGATTTCCTTGAAAGTCCGCGAAATTATTCTCCTAGTGGACCTCTTTTAATTCCCCTAAGAGAACGTCTCTAGTACGACGGGCTGTCAGTATACAGGGGCTCGAATTTTCAACCTTTCACCGCGCACGCTGATACTCAATTAACCATAACTTCTACAAAAGTTATCTAAATTAATTTTTTTATGGAGGTCTTGGAAACGTTTTTTCATCAGCTTTACGCTGAAAGCAATGGTTTTAGATAAAAAAAACTATTTGAACTTCATTTTTTAATTTTAAACATATTTTTGAGTTTTTCTGCAAGTGCGGCCGCTAATTTTTTTCCCAAAATTATGTTTAAAAAAAGCCTGACTTTTTCCCTTTAAAATGAGTCAAGCTTTTTTTTAAGCATAGTTTTGGGAAAAAAATTAGCGGCCGCACGTGCAGAAAAACTCAAAAATATGTTTAAAATAAAAAATGAAGTTCAAATAGTTTTTTTTATCTAAACCCATTGCTTTCAGCGTAAGGCTGATGAAAAAACGTTTCCAAGACCTCCATAAAAAAAATTAATTTGGATAACTTTTGTAGAAGTTATGGTTAATTGAGTATCAGTGTGCGCGGTGAAAGGTTGAAAATTCGAGCCCCTGTATACTGACAACTCGTCGTACTAGAGACGTTCTCAGGGGAATTAAGAGGTCCACTAGCAAAATAATTTCGCGGACTTTCAAGGAAATCGGAGGCAAACAGTTTTTAGGCGGGTACACTTAACGAATTTTGCCCCTTATATATATATATTAACAAGTTTGATATGAAAGATAGAGAAGGGAATACAATGTGATCTACATTTTTTTTATAATGATAGAAAGAGATAAATATTACCGGATGCAGGAATAGATAAGGGGATAGGAACATACAGATATCACTTGGCGTAGAGATAGACTGGAGATAGGAAGAGATAGATATTCCAGAACAATAGATAAACTGAGGGATAGAAAGAGATGGATATTCCTTAGCATGGTGGATATAATTTTGGAGATAGAAAGACATAGCGGTTTGGGGATGCAAATCGGCTACTTGGAACAGATAAAGAAGGTTCTATCTGTTTCTATAAGCCCCGTTTCTATCTCTTTCTATCTTTTCACTTCCAGCAAGATAATAAATATAATAAAATCCATCATATTATTCCATTTAATATTAAAATTCACCTTGTAAAACAAATCCACTTCACCGACACTAATTATAATTTAAAAAATTGTGATTATTCAAATAAATTTTAACACAGAGAAAATTATTGTGAAACCAACACTCATTCAATAAACAAATATAAAGAAACCAGTGAAATTTTATTCAAATAAAATTTGATACTTGGGAAAGTTGTTTTTACCTTTCACAGCCGGCAGTGTCCCACAACCCTATAGTTAATATTTTATCTCTTACTTTGAGTTGTTTGGCTGCGAACGCAACACCAATTGTCTACAAAGAATTATGTGTTAATTTCCCTTGTTTCAAAAATCTTAAACATTCATTAAAATAGGTGAAGAGTTTTCACAATAATAAAATTATGCAGATATTTTTTTTATTTTTGAAAACACTAAATTAAAATACACGAGATTAATAGAACCAAGGATTGTTTATCTAGTATACCACTAGCAAGTTTTGTTTGAAAAATAAATGATTTTTAAAGCTGAACATGAAAAAGGTTTACAAAAACTTACATTCTGATAAGGTAAAGTCTCATCGAACGTGTCATTCACAAAACGTTTTAATAAACTGGTTTTACCAATAGCTCTATGACCTAACAGAACAACTTTGAAGTCCACACTAGCCATTCTTTAAACAAAGGTCAATGCCAAATAAGAGACACGTTGTATTAGTTAGACCTTTGTCTCTATAACGACAAAAATGCTTTTTATAATACACTTATAGCAATACGAAAGTTCTAATTCAGTTATATTGGAAGTGTACAGAAAACTGTAAACATCATTAATTATTATCTGTTATTACGTTTCTCCTTTTAATACTATTTTTACTACCTTACACGCCTTACAACATCTTTCTCCACCTTTTAACTATATAACAAAAACATTGATCACGTGACTGTCCCACATGCGTTTTATTGAGATCATAGATCACAAAATAATAGTAAGGAGACCATATTGTGCGTTACGATCTTGTCAACTGTGTTGGGCAGCCCTATCCGACTCCCTGTCTGCAACGGCGAGAACTTGATTCCCTTAAGGCCATGGATCAATCGGACCACGTGACTAAATTATACATTTATTCGTTCATGTAAGATAACTTTTTTAATTTACAATGTATCTTTCTGATAATTTGGGAAACGTAACAAACGATAATAAATCACGTCTGTTAACTTCTTTTTAGTAAAAATTTTGAAAAAAATTCGAAAACTTATCGACAATTACAGTTAACTGTAAAATTTTTTGCAAAATTTTCACTCATACAAAGTTGACAGACGTTCTCTATCGTGTTCTGTAGTATTTTCCAAATTTTCAGGAAGATATTTTATAAAAGAAAAAAGTTATCTTACACAAACTTTTACAGTAATTTGGTCACGTGATCTGGTTGATCCATGGCCTTAAAGAGGTATTACATCTCTGTATGCAGGAATTATGCATGCAGGTTACCATGGTAACATACAAGAGAGAAAGAAACGGAAAATTTTCCTATCTCTTACCCACTAATATGTTACCATGGTAACCTGCATGCATAATTCCTGCATGCAGAGGTGTAATTCCTCCTTTAGTGATTATAGTTTGTATGTGCGAAGTTTTCTCACCAGAGCGGCGCTGCACGCGGCACGCTCTACAGAAGCATTATACTAATAGACAAATATTTAAAAAATTTTAAATAATTAAGTTTCTGAACAATATGAAATGAAAAAATGTTCCTAAAATAATTCTAGGACATAAAATACACATTTTGCATAAATCAATTAATACAAAATAAAAAAATCTGCCCGCTTCGCGGGCACATTCTCATCGCGCGCTTCGCTCGCAAGCTTGAGCGCGCCTAGGGCGCGCGATTTGATCGTCGCGCTTGGCACTCCGATCTTCCTGGACCTCGCGCTTCGCGCTCGGTCTTGTGCTCTCCGCATACATTTAAGTTTATTTTTTATAATTTAATACTGAAGCTCAAACCAATTTTATAATATTAAAGATGATGTGAATTACTCATTTTCTCAAATTCACTAAATTTCTTTTTCAGTTTAAGTGAAACAGGAAATTAAATTTACTTAAGGCTCTATCGGCCTTAAGGAACACATTCTCAGCAATACACTCGCGCTTCGCGCTCGATTTTCTGTATACATTTCAGTAACTTTTTAATAAATTACATGAAAATTACATTCTCTACAACTTGACCGTTTCCGATTTTTGAAAATGAATTCTTTAATGGCTGAAATTATACAAAAACAATTTTTCAAAACAAAATTTTTATAAACAAATTGCTGTATTTGATAATAATTAATTCAATTTAAAAATAGGAAACGGTCAAGTTGTAGAGAATATTTTTTCTAAAAAAATGAACCATAATTTATTAGAATCGCATTATTTTCAAAAATTTGACTCGAAGCGATAAGAAAGTAAGTTTGGGCAACAATAAAAATTATTAATAACACTATTTTTTTGAGTTTCAAATTGTTTTCATGAAAAATAATCTTTTCTCATTCAAATTGGCCCTTCAATAATAATGTTGCTATTCTTGAAAGCAAAATTATCTATTTTTGTCTGAGGTCTAATTTTCGTGATCGCACTACCTTCAGGAAACGATTTTGCAGAACAACGCTTATTTCGTATCTCACATATTTTGGTGAAAAAAATCGAATTTTTTTAATATTAAAAATCAAAACATAAAATATACATCCTGTCGAGAAATTTCTTAATAAGAATGTGTAGACCTCATTTAGGCAAATAATTTTTCATCTAAACTTTTTTTATGTATCTCATATATTTTGTCTAAAAAATGGAATTATTGAATTTTAATCGTATTTTTTGGAATTGAAACGAAAAATATATGTTTTTTCATAAACTGTGTGAGACAAAACTTGTAGATCTTTTTGAAATGAACAACTTTGTATTCTTACGTTTTTTTCGTATTTCACATATTATTGTTAAAAAATTGAATTTTGGATTTTCAATAGATTATTTTTGAATTAAAACAAAAAATATGCATCTTATGAAAAAATGTTACAATTCAAATTTGTAGGTCTTCATGTAGAAAATAATATTGTATCATAACGTTTTTTCGTATCTCGTATAATATAGCTGGACACAACACATTATAGCGACACTAAACACAACACACCTAACAACTGAGAGAGCGTTCTGTGGGCGGGCAGGGTCTCGCCGAGGTGAACGCATGAGTCCAAGCACGGAGCAGACGCGTCCTGCAGCCCACCAACGGTAGTAGCCGCAAGGACTCTGCCAGCAGTAGGGCTGTTGCCGTCAGGATGGCTGCCAAGGGAGCCCTATAGACGGGCTTTTCCCTAGTGATGGGCCTGCCGGGCGCACGTGCCACGACGGTTGTTCTGCGACTTTCAGGCGCGTGAGGACGCGGTGTGGAGCGAAAGCATCAGGGGACCTTGAACAGGTCTCTTGATGCCGAATGAACGTACACGGAGTGAATGCGGGGGGCCCCTTAATCGGGGTATCGCCCCAAATGCGTATGCGGCGATGACGCTGAACTTCCCGCGTGCGCTCTTGCGGTCACACCACAATCACATGCACGACACCGACACCCACACACACCAGAATGAATGGGACGCTGAGTGAATGAGGCTGCGGCCGGCGCCTGGTGGATATTCCCGATAGACTAGCCAAGGGAGGAGTAGTAGCCTCTCGACCAGGGTAGGACGCGATGTCAGTACCTCACCTCTGTGGAAGTAATATGTGTAACCGTAAGTCCCTCCGGTGTTCGACCGCGAAGGGCAAAGATCCCGTGAAACCACATGTTAATCTGGGAAAACCGCTCACGATCCTACTGTCTGGAGCCAATGTCGGGGTTGAAATCATGGACGTCCGGGCGCAGGAATGAAGGATTACCTGGTCAGTATTTCCTTATATCCGACGCTGCGTAGGATAAATCGCACACCGTCTAGCCTGAAGTCCGGGTCAGGTGTCGGGGCGGACTCGGCACCGCTCGGTCGATAGGGGTGACGTTAAACCTTTAGCATCATTATGGCGCGGGCCTATCCCGTAACCTTTTACTAGTTTCATCTAATGTGCCGATAGGATCGACCATCCGATAAGCCGCTTCTCGGTTTCGGCGCACATAACTAGGGATCCATATAGGCGGGGATAGTAGCCCTACCGCGGTAGGGCTCCCATGATGGGCGAACCGTCTTAAGACACGACAGTTTTAATATGAATGTTTTAAAAAATAAAGGAGGTGAAGAGGTGAAGGCGTCAGATACGCCCTCACACACTTCTCCAGGGGCTGAGGGATGGAAAGACGTCCTTCAGCTCCTGAAGGAGCAAAGCACAAAGATGGAAAAGTTGGCCAGGGCTCTCAGTGTCATCCAGCAGGGTATGCTGAGAAATAACCCTGGCCACGTAAAGGACAGTGTTAACGAGGCATCAGAGGTGTTGAGCGGAATGCTCAACACCCACAAATGTCTTGTAGAAAGCGGGATGGAAATCCAGAAGAAGCTGGAATCCCACCCCGCCTCAAAAAAGATGGGTATCTTCCGGAGACTGCGCTCTGCGTCTCTGGGAGATACCCCCAAGAAGCTGACAAAGGGGGAGAAGAGGGTTGCTCCTTCTCCCCCCGAAGATCGGCTTCCCAAGAAAGGAAAGGGCGGCATATCGCCGTCCTATGCTGCGGCCACCAGAGGCCAGACCCCGAAAAAGGATGGGGAATGGCAGCTGGTGGAGAAGAAGAAGAAAAAAAAAGAGAAGAAGAAGAAAGAGGCTCCTGTGCCCTCTGCGCAGGAACACAAAAAAAAGGGAAAGTTGCTTTTGGTCCTCAAAAAGGGGGGAGACGTTTCGGCCTTCCGAAAGGAGCTCGACCTGGCGGTCGGGGAAAGGGCGCAAATTTCAGCCCTGGTCTCGACGAGGTCCCTCGAAATTAGGGACCTCGACGAGACCGTTGAAAAAGAAGAGGTTGTGTCTGCCCTCTGCTTGGCATTGGGCAGACCAGCTTTTGAGGGGTCCTGCAGGCTTTTCACCCGCTTTGGTGGGGTGAAGACTGCAGTGATCCGGCTAGCTGAGGCAGACGCCGCGCGTCTGCATCAGCTAGGTAAGTTGAGGATCGGGTGGGTAGAGTGCCGCATTCGCGAGCACCTGGAAGTCGCCCGCTGCTTCAGGTGCCTTGGGTACGGCCACGGGTCCCGGGGCTGCGGCAGCCCCGACAGGAAAAACGCCTGTTGGAGATGCGACGCCACGGGACACTTGGTCAGGACTTGTAAGGCGCCACCAAGGTGCCTGTCATGCGCAGACAGGGGCGACAAAGATGTCACCAATGTGTCGGGGAGCGGCTCCTGCCCGGTCTTCCGGGAAGAGCTTCGGAGGTTGAGAGGCAGGAATTGAAGTTCCGGCAGCTCAACCTCGGAAAGGGAAGGATGCCCAGGACCTCCTGATGCAGACTGCCAGGGAGAGGGGGGCTGATGTGCTGCTCATTAGTGAGCAGTACAAGTGGTCCGATAATTCTGCTTGGTATCAGGATGCATCAAGGAGGGCCGGCATCCTTGTTTGTAACCCTGATTTGGGCGTCGGGGACTTCCTGGAGACCGACGCGGGGTTCGTCTGGGTGGAGGTGGCGGGTGTGCGTGTGTACAGCTGCTACTTCTCCCCCGGCGATCCCTTCGATGTCTTTGAGACCCAGATCCTCCTCCTTGAGGAAAGCCTCCGTGAGGCCATCGGGCGATCCCTCATAGGGGGGGACTTCAACAGTAAGTCGCCCGAGTGGGGTGAAGCCCGCCTAGATAGGAGGGGAATCTTGGTTG
Source organism: Diplolepis rosae (assembly GCA_030998225.1). NCBI lineage: Eukaryota > Metazoa > Arthropoda > Insecta > Hymenoptera > Diplolepididae > Diplolepis > Diplolepis rosae. The sequence goes on from JAPYXD010000409.1 coordinate 72,689, forward strand.
GCGAGATGGTCGCTAGGAACGAACTGACCGTCTTGAATCAGGGCGGGGAATTTACGTTCAGACGAGGAGCGGGGGGGTCAATAATTGATCTCACAATTGCCGCACCTCGCCTCGCTTCAAGGATAAGCGGTCAGGCGGTGGATAAGGATAAGGATAAGGGTAGGGGCGGCGAAGGAAGGAGCCCCTCCTGGAACACGAGACGACTCAGCAGGGAAAGACTTCGCAAACACCTCGAAAAAACCAGGCTCATCGATGAGCTTGGTTGGGTCTGCCCTGCTGGGTCGTTTGAAGCTGCTGTGCGCTCGGTGAGGCAGAAGGTGGTCGCGGCTTGCGACTACTCGATGCCTCGCCGTGAGCGCAGGCAAGCCAAGGGTTCGATGTACTGGTGGAACGACCAGTTGGCAGCCCTACGTCGAGAATGCCTCGCAGCGCGGCGAAAATTCAACCCGTTCAAACGGGGATGCTACGCTGCACGAGGCATGGAAAAGGGCAAAAACAGCTTTGAGGCGAGGCATAAAGAAAAGCCGACTTCAATGCTGGAAAGACTTGATCGGTGAGGTCGAGAAGGACCCATGGGGTCTCGCCTTCAAAATAGTCACCAAGAGATTGGTGGCTAGAAGAAAGACCCCGGGCCTGGATAATCCCGATCGAGTCCAGTACATTGTGTGTAGCTTGTTTCCACACGTGGAGCCGTTCCAAAGACAGGACCGAAGTTCCTGCGTGGTCCGGCGCGAAGAACTGTTCACTCTCGAAGAACTAAAGAGAGCGGGTGGAAGGCTTAAGGCAAATACAGCGCCGGGTATCGACGGGGTGCCGAACGAGATCCTCAAAGAGGTGATCGGGGCGTACCCAGAGATCCTCCTAGAAGCCTTTAACTCCAGTCTTCAGGAGGGGAGGTTCTTCGCAGATTGGAAGAAGCAGAGGTTGGTCCTGCTGAGGAAGGGCAACAAACCTCTAGGGGTTGCCTCGTCGTATAGACCACAATATGCCTATTGGATACAATGGGGAAGCTTCTGGAGGAGTTGATTCTACAACGGCTTCAGGCTCTCTTGGTCGGGGAGAACGGGCTCTCGGAAAACCAGTTCGGATTCAGGAAAGGCAGGTCCACTGTGGACGCCATCCAAGCTGTGGTTAACATCGCCACAAATGCAAGAAAAGGAACTGGTAAGCGTAAGGGATTCTGTGCGATGATTAGCATTGACATACGCAATGCGTTCAATACCGCGAGATGGAACATCTGCATCGAGGCGATGGTGCGGAAGAAGGTTCCAGACTACCTGTTGCGAATGATAGATGACTATCTGAGCGACAGGTGGGTGATATATGAGGGCGACAAATGGTCTCTCAAGGAGGAGATGACATGTGGCGCCCCTCAAGGGTCGCGGGTGGGTCCACTCGTTTGGAACTTCATGTACGACGATTTCCTGCGCATGGACCTGCCTGCTGGAACGAGCATCGTCGGCTTCACGGATGACGCACTTGTCGTGTGCGCCGCTGACGACGTCGGAATCCTAGAGCTGAGGATCAATGAAAGTCTGTGGCGAGCGAAGCGCTGGTTGGATGGCAGAGGTCTTAAAATGGCCCCTGAGAAAACCGAGGCTTTGCTCGTTACGGACAGGAGATCCTTCCAATACCCGAGGATCGTTCTCGGAGAGCATGAAGTCGAGTGGAAAACAAGCATTAAGTACCTGGGGGTGCAGCTGGATCGTAGGCTTAGCTTTGGCGAACACCTAAAGATCGCAGCCACCAAAGCCATCCAATGTGGAGCAAACTTGGCCCGGCTTATGCCAAACATTGGTGGACCCAGGGAAGCGAAAAGAAGATTGGTGGCGAGCGTGGTCCACTCGAAGCTGCTTTATGCAGCTCCGGTCTGGGCCAATGCCTTGCAAAACCATGCTATTCAGAAGAAGCTGTTCTCGGCGCAGAGACTTGTCGCGCTGAGAATAGTTTCGGCATATAGAACTATCTCGACGAGCGCTGTGCTGGTCCTGGCGAGCGTCCCGCCAATAGATTTATTGGCGGAGGAAAGGCAGGAAACCTTTCAGCTTCGCAAGGAGCTTACCTGCGCCGACCTGCAGGAAATCGCTCGCGCGAAGGAGGCCATCCGCAAGGATGGAAGGCGCAGACTCGTCGAGAAATGGCAGATGAGATGGCATGGTGAGCAGACAGGGAGATGGACCTACCGTCTGATCCCGGAGCTCGCCACCTGGCTGAAAAGAAAGCACGGGGAAGTCGGCTTTTACTTGGCACAAGCGCTCTCGGGCCATGGCTGTTTTAACGCGTACCTGAGGCGCTTTATAAGAGAGACGAGGAGACGTGTTGCTACTGCGATTCCCCGGTGGATAATGCAGAGCACGCACTCTTCGTCTGCGCAAAATGGGGTGTGGCTAGGGGGGTCCTCGGTCAGGCGGTGGGTTCCGAACTTACTCCTGACACGATGGTCCCCCTCATGCTCCAGTCTGAGCGGTTCTGGACGCTCATCGAGTCATTCGTCACACTTGTGATGAAGACGAGAGAACTTGATGGGCGTCGGGAGCGAAACAACGGGGAGGGCCAGTAGAAATCGCATCGGGGCCTGCACCCGCGGTCCTGCGTCTCGGGTAGACTTGACTGTCCGCGTCGTTCGGGGGAGGAATCTGTTTGTTTCTCCCCTGGGTGGCGCGGCTGGTCGGTTATCCTAGTGGGCGTGTGGCCGCGGGTGGAAGTTCCGAGCGAACGGATGACGGAAGAGTCGTACGCGACTTTAATGGAACCAACCACCCGTGAAGTTTAAAGCCGAAAGGCGGTTCCGCGGGTGGTGTATTGGTTCGAGAGAGGGGGTTTTCTGGTTTTAACAGGTATGCCTAGACCCGTCCTAGGAGAGTCCTGTACAACGTCTATAAAAGATTTTGCCATTTTTCCTCCTCACCAAAAAAAAAAAAAAAATATGCTGTAACATTTCTAATTTTGATTTAATCAAAAAATGTTATCAGGATAATTTTTAGAGATTTATGAGCACTATCTAAAACCAGTATTAAAATTTTTGATTTTTTCAAAAAATTATTTTCAAAAACACAAAAGTAGTGCTCAATCCCTCAATTTTGATTGGATGTGGCTGGTTAACGAACTTGTCCTTACTTTTTCGGCTCCGATAAAGTGTGCCAAAGCATAATTCAATCTGATAATTCTATCGAGAGTTATGCCGCACACGACCTACAGACAAACAGACAGACACTTTCGTAAAAACCCTTTTTTTTGGACTCAGGGGGTCTCAAAACGTAAAGATTTGATGAAATTTTCGAAAGTCATTTTTCACATAAAACCAATACCTTCTCATCCATGATGAGAATGTAAAAAAGAACACAATATATACTGTGGATACACAGGAACAATTCTTGAGACTCTGAACAAAATTTTTTTTATGTTATCCCCACATAACTGAAAATATATTTAAAAATAAATAAAAAGCTTAAGCTTCTAAATAGAAGTATTTTCTATTAATATTTTCCAGCTTCAAACGAATGAAATGAAAAATAAATATTTTGTTAAGCCTTGTGTTCAACATAAAAAACCATGTGAAGGGAAATATATACTCAATTAAAAATTTGTTAATGTAACAAAAAATATTCATTACTCTAAAATTTGCTAGTACATATTTTTAACATATTTGAAATTTTTAACATGTAGAATTCTTGCAGTGAAATATAAATATGGAAGAAAGCACTTTTATATTTTTTTACAAAATTGATTTGTATAAGAAATATAGTGTCGTTGATGTTGCATTCAAAATCCATTTAGTATTTCTTTAGCTTCCTTAATTTCAGAAAATTTAACTGAACAAGATAAAAATATTTTATTCAGTATGAGATTTCGAATGGAATATTGTCAATACTGTATAAAAGTTTCACTAATTTTTTGTTCCTTTCCTTTTGTTTAGAGATTTTTTGGCACTATCAGATTAGCTGGAGGAACAAATGATCATCCTTGTACACCAACCTTCTTGCAAATATACAAGATATTAGCTTTTTTTAGCATTTTGAAACGTCGAAAGCTTGGAAATTGTAGTACTTTCGATGGCAACCCTCCACAGCCCTTAATAACAATTTCAAAAATGAAAGAATAGTTAAATAAAAAAAAGATAAAAAAAAGAATAGTAAAAGCGCAATTCAAGAAATTCGAGAAAAGTTAAAAGTAATAATCGACTGTGAAGACACTGATTTTAGTGATTTTGTAGATGCAGTAGCGCACGATTATGCTTTACCAGCTGTTAGAGATTGTTTGATTTTTACACAACTGGTCGTATAACTGCTTACATTAAACAGCACACTCAGTGTTCGACATGCTTAAATGCATTTTTGACTGCTTCTGAAATTCATGCAGATACAATAACTTTTTCTTGTGATCAGTTACCTGAAAGTTTGAGTAGATTTGCAAAAATAAATAAAGATTTCATAGATCCAAATGTTAAGTTATACAAGCTTATCGCAGTTGTCGAATATCTATTTATCAAACATTGCCAGTCCAGCAATTCTTTTGATCTAATTCTAGAAGATTTAATTTCATCTGAAACAAAATTTATTTTTCAATGCAAAGAACATGCCAATGAAGCTGTGGAGATGTTAGCATATATAGTTCAATTATATCTTCAAATACGGATGAGACAATTCGTAAGACAGGAAATAGCTGAGATTAAAAAAGTTAGCATCTTGAAGAAAAAAGCAGCCAAGCTTTGCGACACTTAACTAGTCATCATCGATCTGTACATGTTAAAAATTTGAAATATGTTAAAAATATGTACCACCAAATTTTATAGTATAATGAATATTTGTTGTCATGTGAAACAAAATTTATTTTCCAATGCAAAGAACATGCCAATGAAGCTGTAGAGATGTTAGCATATGTGATTTAATTTTATTTTAAATAAGAATGAGACAATTCGTAAGACAGGAAATGGCTGAAATTTAAAAATTTAGCGTCTTGAAAAAAAAGCAGCCAAGCTTTGCGACACTTAACTAGTCATCATCGATCTGTACATGTTAAAAATTTCAAATATGTTAAAAATATGTACTAGCAAATTTTATAGTAATGAATATTTTTTGTTACATTAACAAATTGTTAATTGAGTATATATTTCCCTTCACATGGTTTTTTATGTTGAACACAAGGCTTAACAAAATATTTATTTTTCATTTCATTCGTTTGAAGCTGGAAAATATTAATAGAAAATACTTCTATTTAGAAGCTTAAGCTTTTTATTTATATTAAATATATTTTCAGTTATGTGGGGATAACATAAAAAAAATTTTGTTCAGTCTCAAGAATTCTTCCTGTGTATCCACAGTATATATTTTACGATGTTTAATGTGTTCTTTTTTTTATTTTGTATTAATTGATTTATGAAAAATGTGAATTTTATGTCCTAGAATCATTTTAGGAACATTTTTTCATTTCATATTGTTCAGAAACTTAATTATTTATAATTTTTTAAATATTTGTCTATTAGTATAATGCATTTTTAGAGCGTGCCGCGTGCAGCGCCGCTCTGGTGAGAAAACTTCGCACATACAAACTATAATCACTAAGGAACCGCCATTTTCTTGTATACATCTTACCCATGTATTTAACGTAGTTTTCTACACATTAGACGTAACATATGTCGATTACGTGTCACATACTTATATGTTAAAAAAATCTGTTAAAATACTTAAAATCCTTTAGATGACAATTTCAATATATGAAAAAGTTTGATCCTTTGAAAATAAAATTAATTGTATTCAACTTTGCATAAGGAATTACACATGGAGATTTCTGTGGTATAAAGCGAAATTGACGAATATTATAATAATAAAAAAGCGTTGAAAATACGTAAAATCTTTTATATGACTTGTTATTATAAAAATTAAGATAGTTTAATAATTACTGAAACTACAGGTAAGCCTATATTTTCCGATTGTAATTTATATATTCGAATTGTTATGTAATAGTATATTACTGTATACTAAACCTTTGTCGAATTAGCTTCATACCAATTTTCATACCAAGAAAATATCAAGGTATAAATTCGTATGCGAATTCAGATGTAATTCATTTGATTTTTAAAATTATGAAGCCCTTAGTTTACATTTAATTATCGAAATTGTCATGAAAAAATTTTTACATATACTCAAGATTCCCTCTAACGAGCGGTTCAACGTTCCCTAAAACGAGCAGCTGATTGACCCCTCTTCCTCCACTACTATGGGATAGAGGGCGTTCGAATTTGAAACAATTACGCGCATAAAAAAAAGTAGGGTAAGAAGAGGTTCCTTCCCGCGATTGTTGCAGAGAACACTCCGAAGCTCAAGTTTCTCGTTGGAGGGGATTTCGAGTGTACTATAAAAAATCTGCCCGCTTCGCTGGCACATTCGCATTGCGCGCTTGGCTCACAAGTTTGAGCGCGCCTAGGGCGTGCGATTTAATCGTCGCGCTTAGCGCTTGGTCTTATTTTTGGATTAACCCTTTAACGCCCAGATGTGCAGAATTTTCACGTTGACTACAATGTCGTACCATTTATAGAAAAGATATGAAAAAGTATCGGAAACTCCATATCCTACCGTTTTTGGGGTCGCTCTTTCAAATGGCACAGTCAGAATTCTGAAAAAATGACGCTAAACCCTTTATTTTCCCAAAAATACCCAAAAAAACACTATTTTCGGGGTACGATTTTTTTTTAATTTAAATTTTCACTATGTTCCCGACACTTAAGCAACTTCTGACTCATCATAAACGTGTTCTCGAGACTTATATTTTTAAAATATGCATTGAAATATTTTGTTTTTCTTTGGTCTCTAATTCAAAATGGCGTCTGGACGTTTGAAATTTTTTGAAATTGAGAATATTGATCCTATTTCGGATTTTCCAGGTTACTTCGTAGTGTGATCATACAAATAAGTTATTACGAGTTTTGTCTCACCGATTGTGATTGGCGGAAGCAATATTAGCCCATAAAATTAAAATTCAAGATGGCGGCTGCCATGAAGCTAGTAGAAATACGTATATTTCGAGTTTTATTACAAACCAGAATGGTGTAAAATTTTCCAATTAGCAATCTCATGGGTTTTAATCATCACTAAATTCGAATCTTAGGTGAGTTTTTCGAAATTTAAAATGGCTGATCCAATATGTCGGACCCGCTATGTAAACTTTGATATTCCTAAAATAAAAAAATACTGCCGCATTCTACGCAAAATTTAAAATCAAAATTATTCTTGATGTTTTTTTGATTACAAGAGCGTTTTTCGAGAAAAAAATTCCAAAATTATGAGGCTTCCCGAAATTATTAGAAATTTGAGTATGTATGACAAATCGACATTTATGGATTTTTATGGTAAGATAGAGTATCAGCAAATGTAAAATTCAGGCGAATTTACTAATTCCCCAACATTTATTAGTGTCTCTTTCACACCATACCATTTATCTATAAATGTTCATCTACTTCTATAGCATAATTAGTAAGTTACACCAGCATCAGAATGACATATTATTATAAGTAAGTTTAATGTATGATTAATATGGACATTATTCTATAAAATATTAGCAGTTTCAGACAAAAAATATAGATATATGTAAATTTTGAATCATTTCGGGAAGCCTTATAATTTTGGAATTTTTTTCTCGAAAACAACTCTTGTAATCAAAAAAACATCAAGAATAATTTTGATTTTAAATTTTTCGTAGAATGCGGCAGTATTTTTTTATTTCAGGAATATCAAATTTTACATAACGGGTCCGCCATATTAGATCAGCCATTTTAAATTTCGAAAAACTCACCTAAGATTCGAATTTAGTGATGACTAAAACCCATGAGATTGCTAATTGGAAAATTTTACACCATTCTGGTTTGTAATAAAACTCGAAATATACGTATTTCTACTAGCCGCATGGCAGCCGCCATCTTGAATTTTAATTTTATGGGCTAATATTGCTTCCGCCAATCACAATCGGTGAGACAAAACTCGTAATAACTTATTTGTATGATCACACTACGAAGTAACCACAAAAATCCGAAATAGGATCAATATTCTCAATTTCAAAAAATTTCAGACGTCCAGATGCCATTTTGAATTAGAGACCAAAGAAAAACAAAATATTTCAATGCATATTTTAAAAGTACAAGTCTCGAGAACACGCTTCTGATAAGTTAGAAGTTGCCTAAGTGTCGGGAACATAGTGAAAATATAAATTAAAAAAAAAATCGTACTCCAAAAATAGCGTTTTTTTGGGTATTTTTGGGAAAATGAAGGGTTTAGCGTCATTTTTTCAGAATTCTGACTGTGCCATTTGAAAGAGCGACCCCAAAAACGGTAGGATATGGAGTTTCCGATACTTTTTCATATCTTTTCTATAAATGGTACGACATTGTAGTCAACGTGAAAATTCTGCACATCTGGGCGTTAAAGGGTTAATCAAAGAATGTAATGAAGATAATAATAACCAATTTTTCTGACTCAGGGGGTCTCAAAACGTAAAGATTTGATGAAAATTCTGAAAGTCATTTTTCACATAAAACTAATACTTTCTCTTCCATGATGAAAATGTAAAAATATTCAAACCGTTCATTTTTTAAACTTGTATCTCTCCACATAATTTTCTAATTAAACTACTTAATTCATAAAGACGAAAATACTGAAATTAATATTTTGTTTTGAAACTTTAAACATATTTATTGACTTACAATATTACACTAGAAAATAATTTTTCAAGTGTTCAAATATTCCTAAAGTTTTACAAAATCTATCAAATATTTATTTTAGGTGAATGTTTTTGAAAATATCTAAAAATGGAGTGTAATTATTACAATAATTTATTTTTTCATTTTGAATTTTTCTGTCTGCTTCGCTTATCTTATATCCGAAGTCAAAAGAAACATAATTCTCGAATTGTTCAAATATCTCTGTATTGGCATTGGGTCAGTTTCTTTACATTAAATTCATAAATTTATAGATATATTATAAAAAAGAAAGCTATAAAAACAAATCATATATACAAAAAAGAAAGCTAAAAAACAATTCATATAGTAAAAAAGGGGGGAGGGTGTTTAAATTAAGGCAAACGTTTCGGCCGCAAATGGGGGCCCTCTTCAGTGCCAAAAAAATGTTTTTGAAGGACTTAACGACTAGGATGTAAACATACAAGAGTTTATTCGTACATATTAAACTAGATTTTTTTGTGTTTTTTGTTTTTTTGTTTTCTTAAAATTATGATTTGATAAAAACATGCAAAGGACTTATGTAAGGGGGGAATGATCCAAAACGTCCAGGAACGAGACCGCTCAAACACCTAGTCCTCCAGAATAAAACATGAACTCAAGTTCGGCAGATTCGTGGAACGTGTTGACTGTAAAACCCGCTTCTCCTCAAAAGTGAGCAAAAGAACAGTGTAATGAGGATGATTTTTTGAATAATATTTTTTCTATACAAGAAATCAACACAACTTTCGTGAAAAAAAGATACAATTTTTGCCACAACATTTTTGAGGAGCCTGCACAACACAAACAAAAAACACGAACGCGGAACGGCGGATCTATGTTGACAAAGAAAGTAAAAATGAAACTAAAATTAAATTTAAAAAATTCTCTTCAAATCATCTTCGATTTTCCGACGCACAAAGGCAGCAGAAAGATAGAGCTGCACACTCTGTTCGGTGTCAAAAAGAAAACTGACTTCAAATGAGAGCAATAACGTTAAAAACTAGCGTTGAGAAGTAATATATGCAGTAACCACTTGTTGTGAAGGGTCAAGTTTCAAAACCCATAAAAGACCAAGTGCAAGGTCTATGTCCTGATATTGGAAAATATTTATAAGATACATGTGAGACATATAAGATATATATTTATTGAATGTGTAACTCGCATGTAAAATTAATATGTCGCGAGGAATATGTGTAAATGTATTTATTATTTCATAACAGAGCCAACCGCAAAATTCAATTATATTCGAGATTATATAAAGCCGTTTGTTCTAAAGTAAGATTTGAGCGCTTTGCTGCATGTTTCAACGAATTCAAATTCCTTGCCGACGGATACAGCTAAATATAAACTTAAAGAGGCCATTAAACGATAAATTCGTAGTCTAACTCGCGTGTAGAAATAATGTGTAGCGAGGAATACTTTTGACTATGTTATGAAATAATGAATACATTTACACGTATTCCTCGCTACACATCAATTTTACATGTGAGTTACACTTCCAATATCTATATGTATTTCTCGTTTAATGGCCTCTTTAAGTTTATATTTAGCTGTATCCGTCGGCAAGGAATTTAATTTCGTAGAAACATGCAGTAAAGCGCTCAAATCTTACTTTCGAACAAACGGCTTAATATAATCTCAAATATTATTAAATTTCGCGATTGGCTCTGTTAAGAAATAATGAATACATTTACACGTATTCCTCGCGACACATCAATTTTACATGCGAGTTAGACTTCCAATATATATATATATATAAATGTATTTTTCGTTTAATGGCCTCTTAAAGTTTATATTCGGCTGTATCCGTCGGATAGGAATTTTATATCGTTGAAACAAGTCGCAAAGCGCTCAGATCTTACTTTTGATCATATGGCTGAATAGAATCTTGAAGATAATTGAATTTCGCGCTTGCTCTGTTATGAAATAATGAACACATTTACACGTATTCCTCTCGACACATCATTTTTACACGCGAGTTAGACTTCCAGTATATACGAGTTCTGTCCGGTAACTATCGGGCCTACCTTTATATCTCCGCGCCATAGTGTTCGAGCGAACTCTGCGGAGCATGAATGTCAACAGTAAACCGAAAACTACTATTTGGGAAATTTTGAACAAGATTTTAGGAATTACTCGCGTGTGTACGGTGACTGACTTCTTCACCACGATAACGCGCCAGCGCATTCATCGAATCATGTGCAATCAAGTGGGGATTACTTTGAAGGAGGCCACCCGCCCGATGATGAAGAATAACGCCAGCGCGGAGATATAAAGGTAGGCCCGATATACTTTCCGGACAGAACTTGTATATGTACACTTGAGTGTAAATATAGTCGTATTTTTTAGTTATTTGGCCTCTAGAATTTGTATTCTGCCGCATTTATCTACTATAGTAATATTAAATCTTAAAAACAAATACAGTTAAACTTATCTACACACATCTAAATATGTTTAAAATATAAATTTCCATAAACAGTAATTGACATTACATAATTTTTTACTTACAGTATTTACAAAAAATTATTTTATGTAAAAGCATAACTGAATGGCGCGCATGCGTCGCGTGACGCATAATACGCATAATAAGTAAGTCTTCAACTTACACTTCTTTCCATTTGCATAGTCTATTCTTCTCGCAGATACGGTAAACTATTTTTCAAAAATTCAGTACTTTGTGCCCACGAAGGAATAATAAGGAGACATATCTCCATGTAAGCGACTTGGCAGGAGCAACGGCACGGTAAGTGCCCGGCTTGTAAGTTGGAAGTAGTGGAAAGGAGTGCGCAAGTGCGCAGTTGTCCTCTGCTTACTCACGGAAAAATGTGCGAGTGAGACGAATTTGTCAAATTGATCCAAGTCAGAGCTGTCAGAGTGGTTATGTTGATTGATTTTTTGATCATTTGCAAGCGGCAGATATTGGTTCAATTTCAATTTAGTTTAAAAAAAAAAATTATTATCTCAGGACTCCTATAAAGCTAAAGGAGTGCATTATAAAAGTGGTAAGTATATATCGAATATAATAAGATTGTAAATCTTGAAATTGAAGTTATGGTATTTGTTATTACTTCATAAATCGTGTGTTAAATAATGTTGAATAGTTTTTTCCTTTAAAGGTGAGGGAATTTATTCCGAGAAATTTTCAAGATTTTGGAGATCGCATATAATATAATGCATTTAATAAAATAAACTTTTTCTTTGCAGTGTCGTGTCGCGTACCGGGTTGTATAACCTCTCTGGCGTAGATCAATTCAAGGGGGTGCAACCGCTATACTGCTCAACATGGAGACTAGCTGCTCAATGTAAAAATTGTGACGCGAGAGTTGAAAACGGCCGTGCGGCGGCGCTAGTAGTAACTTGGTCCTACAAAACCATGCAATACCATAGGAAAATTGCATAAAAATTACAATATAAATATTAAAAATCTTTTTAAAATCATTTTTCCACATAGTGTAGAGTCAGGTAGTAAATAAGAATTATGTACTTACTTCAAACACACAAATTAACGGAAAAATTGTCAAAAAATTAAATAAACGAATTATTAAATTTTCCCACAAATTTTTCAATTCCCAAAAATAAAAACTGCTGTACATATTTAATGATTAATTAATTATGATTAATATTATTATTAGTTATTAAAATTCATGAAATTATAAATAAGACCCAAAATTTAATTATTCATAAATTATTAATTACTTTTGGGAATTTAATATTTAATGATGAAGAATGCGTTTATTATTTGCGTGCATTTTATTTGTTACATAAAATATTATTTTTTATCACAAATATTTTTATCTTTGGCATGAAATTAATCAAATTAATCGTAAGTTATTTCTCAAATTCTTATACAATAAATTTCAAGTTAAAATTAGGTTTGAGCTAATTTCGCTAATTTCTTTTTTTGTAAATTAGTTTTTTTTTGATCAGCTAAAGAAATTTTAGCAAATTGTCGCATTCTAATTTGCAAATATGAATGAATCATATAGGCCAAAACTTCTGTACATATGTTCTGCACAAGGATAGTAAAATTTTAATTTGGACATGTCATTTAAGACTAAGTCAAAAACATGACTTTGCTTGCAATGCAGAGAAAACGAGTTTTCAATAGATTTTATAAAATTTAAGAGTTTAAAATTCGGGTTCTGAAGATGGTGATTTTGATCTAAAGTGATCAGTTTTGCCACAGGATGATTAATTTGGGTTTGACATATACTTTCGTCGTTAGCAGAATAAAAAATTGCGGATTTGCAATCCATGCAGTTTCTCTTTTTCAAATTCTGACATATTTTACTTGTAATGTAATACATTAGACAATCCACAACATATGGTAAATTATAATCATGATCTGTAGCGTTCGTGAAATCCATAAAATCACTATCTTCCTTCTCGATGACTACGTTTAATTTTTCTTCTATTTTCTTTACAAAAGATTCTTTCTTGTTTGTTTTATAAATTCTCTTCAACTCTGACATGGGAATCAAAGGTTCCGTAGGAGTATCATTTAAAACTTTACAGTTTCCGGTTTTTGGTGGCTTAAGGATGCTATAGAAAGTCAGGATTTTATAAATCTGAAGGAAAGTAGGAGTGGCGGGATGGTCATTTGTACCTCCAGCTAGGCGAATGGTACCAAAGAATCTCTAGATAAACATAATCAGGAAAGAATAGCAGTTCAGTGATATTAATCTGATATAAAAGCTCTCAATAAAAATTCTACAATTTCACTGCAATAATTCGCATTAACAGTTTTGTAAACGTCAGTGAAATTAAAGAGATTTTTAATATTATTAAATTCATATATCAGATAAATAAAGGAATGAATTTGGAAACAATTAAAACTGAGAATTAAAATAAAGAATGTTTTAAGTAGATCCTGAATTTATTGAGTAAAGTATTTTTTTATATAAATCTGGTAGTTTTTAAGTATAATAATTTCTTGTATATCATAATAATAATATTATGTTGATTACATTATTTATTTAGCAGCAATGTATTATTTTTGGTTATACAAGTAGTTACAAAAGAAAGTATAACACGGAAATCAAAAGGTGTATATATAATTATAATTACAATTTTATTTTTGTTAATGTCGATGGGAACTTTCTTAGGTTAAAATTGTTTAGGAGAAAAACTTTTTAAATTATTGTTTTTCAAAATGTAACAAAGTGTAACGTCTTGGTTACCCACCTTTTATTATATTATTTACTTTTCCTCGTTTTTTGTTCGGAAAAGAAACCTGGAACGATATCTTAACCGAAACAAGGGTTGAGGATAGCCAACAATAAAACTCAAGAACATTACAATTATTAACCCTTTTATTTAAATATTTTGAATACAAATGTGATAGAAATTCCCCTTGAAAATTCCTCCTGGGAAGCAGCTTGAAAATGCTTGAAAACTTAATAAAAATTTGGTACTTACAGCAAATGCATTATGTTAGTGATTCGAGTCCACTAAATCCTTATGTCCCCTGGGTACTATGATGAGGATAATTTATGTAGATCCAATATTTAAATTCCTCAACAGCACTGATAATCCAATTGATATTCACAATGACGAACGAACTGATAAACCGATGGAAATGAGTGACGATTGAATTTGCTTTCTAAGAAAAGTATCGAGTACCGAACTTGAAGTCACTTTTTCGAGATTCACTTTTCTGAGAGAATTCCGGGGTTGTTACTTTTCTGAGAGAGGTCTGAAGTTCAAGATGGTCCGACGGTCACTTTTAAGATGAGTTCCGAGGTTCAAGATGGTCTGACGGTAACTTGTTACTTTTCTGAGAAGAGATGCGATTCTGAAGATGGTCCGACGGTCACTGGAGATTTGCGGATTTGCAGGTGCTTTTATAGACTGTTTTTCCGGTTGATATCCGCCATTTTTCGATCGATACTGACATGACATTTGCAAGCAGTGATCCCAGAATGCGTAAGATTTTTGCTCCCACCATGGATCCCACCAGCTCATGGTTTCTTCCTCGCTCTACTGCACGAAGTTGGTTGAATGAGGAAGACGCAATGAGCTGGTGGGATGCATGGTGGGAGCAAAAATCTTACGCATTCTGGGATCACTGTTTGCAAGATGTTCCCTAAAAGCTTTTCTTCCAGCCAGATGAGACCATAATTGTTTCTACGAAGATTTCAACATTTTCTTCAATTTGTATCCATAGCGACAAGATTCTAATTTTAGTCCCACTCAGTAACAGGTCTTCTAAATTTTCCTGCGTGTTCCTCTAGCTTCCCTATTTTTCTTAGGTGAATGGACTATGCAGGAAGTGGAGGGTTAATGGTTTGTGTACATAACTCATTATAACGCATTCCGATGGGGTTCCCCAATGAATACAATTTCGTTATGTCTAGACATTTAGGGTTTTTCGACAATCGATATATAGAGATACCTGTTGCTTTTACATGTTTAATATTTTCAAATTATTAATTTTACACATATTGTTTTGTAAATAAATATTGATAGTCACGGGACGTGACACCTCCCCCCTTAGTTCGAACACGGGGATGTAATGACCGTGTTGGAACTTTCGAAGCCAAGTTAAACAATCGATTCAAATTAAACTTTTGTTAATATCAAAATTTCTTTTGTCAAAATGAATCAAGAGATATTCTTATCATTTGTGATTTACATCGATACGTACTTATTAGGTTAATAATTGTGTTCTTTGCTAATACATTAAATTGAATACATTGAGTTTTGATGCATAGAAATATTTTTGCACAATTAATACCGATGACATACACAATTGTTATAATTCGAATTGTTTAAATTTTTAGTAATTAGAATGCATACACTGAAGCTTGTTATACAATTACAAGATATGTCGATACATTATCTTAAATATTTGGACAAACATAATTCTAAATGAATATAATGCAAAACGTTAAAATTTTTTTTTTTTGGTGAGATTTTGTTTTTGTATAATTTTTATTCATTAATTGCAATTAGTACGATAGCGCATTTTACAAATTCTTGTTCGCAAAACCCTAAAACCTACATATTAATGAATAAATTTCAATTATTTCATAAATACTTAAATATGGCTAAATATAATTCCGTAAAACACACACATAATTTTTTTAAAAATTTTTGTTGCTTCATTATTATTTTAATGAATGAATTTGCATACATACACATACACATTTCGTTCTATTTTTCTTTTTTATTTAAATAATTCAGCATATGTTTCGAATAAACATTATTTGTCTATAATGAAATAACTACACTCATATTGGTATACATGAATTACGATATTAAATTGTTATTCATTACACGCATAAATGTTTGTATTTATTTTTGCATTTTTTTTTAATTTCAATTCATTTTTTTATGAATTTTATGAAATGTTTTATAAGTTTGTCTACATACATATTTTTCAGAAACATTAATTAGCGCATATTTTAAATTCTTATTTGGATATAATTCAAATATAGACAAGATATATTATTTAAAATGTATAAAGCATATTTTTGAACTTCGTAAACATAAGTATTAGATTACGCCATTAAGCAAATTCGTCAACTTTTCTCGCTAATATCATTAATTATAGAGTAACAGCATTCAAAGCCAACCTTTAGTTACTTACTAAACGCTACTAACATTTTTTTATTTTAATACATTACATTTTGTTATTATTACTTTTCTGGTAATATAAACGCTCGTATACAATATCGAATGCATTTATGGTCATTTTTATCAATATTATATCAAATATATGAATTAATCGAACAAATACATAATCAGTGAATATAATCAATTGCTTCCAATATATTTCCATGCAGGTTAAATGTGGATCAATATAATTTCAAGAAAGAGAAAAAATTTCTTATTTTTAAGTCACATTTGTAATAGTTACGGGACGTGACACCTCCCCCCTTTTGTTTGGACATGGGGATAAAATCAACATGTTCAAACTTGTTTAATTTCCATTTACTTACTTTATTTTTTCTTTATTAATAGTGTGTCACATCACGTAGTCATAAAAATTTCATATTCGCTTTTATTTTTATTTATTCTATGAACTTTTTATTTCGCTTTGGCGCAGTACAATTCGTTGGTTTGTGACCCCTTTGATAGCATCTTTCACATGTGCCGGTCCATTTATATAACATAACTTTTTCTGATTCATTTTCCATAGATTTTTCGAATTTAATTTCAGGTTCTTTTCGTTCGGTAAACAAATAGTCTTTATACAAAGATTCTAATAACTTATGTGCTGAACTATGTTTAGATGCTTTTTTTGTTTTTGACTTTTCTCCTATACTTACATACATTTTTGAATTTTTTTGAATTTTACATGTTGCTACAAATATTGCGATATGATTTGACGAATTACATTGAACAACTTCAAATATTGGATCGTCAAAGTCATATTCTAAGCTTATTTCATGTATAGTTTGGACTGGACTGTTGGTTATTGTAATATTTCTGCCTTCAATTTTTCCTTCCATTTTCTGAAACAGAATTTTCGTAGTTTTTTTTTTGAAAATATTTTAAATTAACTTTAATTTTTTAAATATTATGTTATAAATTATATGCAAATTATTTTGACAGAATTATTTCAAATTACATCAATTCCATTTAATTCGTTTATATGTATTTCGTTCGTAATATTCGCAAACAAACAATGATTTTTTACTTTGATTTCATATCCTAAGTTTATTCTACTAATATGATCTAAATATTGCTCTATGCAATCTAAACATTTATATGCTGGTTGAAATCGTCTTACTAATTTTGTTTCGCAAAATTGGCATTTTGTATTTATAACTTCATTTTTTTTACTATTGAATGCCAAGAATTTTCAAGGTTATAATTGAAGCGAAAAGGAATATGTATCTGTAGATATCATAATTCGCAAATTTTGAACATTGTGATTTTATGGACGTATATTTTTTCTACTTCCGGTAATAAGGAAATGCATGAAAAATTCAAGAGAATTTGATAAGCTCTTGGATGATCTTGTGGACAAACACCATCTATATATCTTGAAAAATTTGTTGGAGGATTTTCACTTGTTGTAGTAATTATTTAAAAGGTGATTCAATTAAGAATCAAAAAAAATGTTTTCCTCAATTTGTAAGTTATTCTCTTGATTTATTCAAATTTTGTTTGAAAGTAAGTGGAGTCTTATTTACTAAAGGTAAGTATGTTTGATTATTTGTATTATTTGTGAGTGACTCCTTTGTAAAATAATACTTTCTGGAATAAATTTAATTCTACCTTATTTTTGTTCAATTCGTTATTTATAAAAACTATTAATCTGTTCAATCAATCATAATATCAGTTTTTATCTAAATTTTATTACTTCTCACAATTTGAGTCCAATAAAGTTTTGATTGAAGTTTTGTTGAAATGAATTTAGTGTTGTTCGGTTGAAAAGTTCTGTGTACTTAATTCCATTCTTTGTATAAACTGTGTATTTCATAAATGGCTATGTAAGTCATTAAGTGCCTTTTTCATCAAAAAACTTAAATTTCTTTTCAATACTTTAAAAGTAAAGCCCTTTCGAATTTTCGAATTTTATTTTTAATTATATTCACTAAAGTTAGATTTGTAGGCAAAAAGTGAGTTAAGCAGTATGATAAAATTGAAAAGAAATAACATTTTTCCATATATGTCACTTCTTTGCAGGTTATGTCCTAGAAAAATAAAAACAGATAGTATTAATATGTGACCTGAAAGAAAATTTATAATGTTAGATAGAATTCGCAGATGGAATTTTCTTATGTGTAAAGGTTTATAAATGTCCTGAAAATTGTGTTCTGTTTAGTTTTTGTAGTTTCTTTTGAACAATTGTTTGAGATATAGTTTGACTACCTTTATTTTGGAGTTTAGTTTTTTTTTTTTTTTTTTTTTTGAGCTATTGAATCTTCATACTTTTCTTCACAAAAGTCATAAGGTTCTTGTATCAATTTTATTTGTCCAAATTCTGCTTTATTTTCGGTTATTATTGCTATATTTCTTGTAGCTATTACTGTTTGATTTCCCACTCTACAATACAATGCAAAAATTATTCTTTTGTCAACGTTAAAATTCCTGTAAGTTAGAAACTTACGGAAAAATTATGTCTTTAATTATTTCTGGATTTGTTGTATCTTGAGACCAATTTGGTACGTTGCAGTCGTCATAGTTAAATATCCCATTTAGAAATAAGTATGGCCATAATGCTTTTATATCAACTTGACGAACGATTAAATCACATAATAAGTCAATGCGTTGGCGATGTTTTGGTTCCATTGTGATCTGCAATCATTTTTATTTAATTTTAATTCTTTCTAATCTGATTGGTTGTTTTTTGGGGTTATGTATGAAAGTCTGAGTCTATTAATATTGTTACGTCACAAATACGTAAATACTTACTTTGATCGAAGATTCCTCGTTTTAAGTTAGGATCGAATGATCCTCGCTTAGGGATGAGGATAAGTCGATGAAAGACACAATGATTATGAAAATAATACAAATTGAATTTATTTTACTGGTTAAAATTTCCGGATATACATTCGTTAAGACAATTCTTATATAATGTAGGCACAGGCTGGTTGGTACGTAGGTGAGAAAGAGACAAAGAATAAAGATAGAGAGAGAGAGGTTCGTTACCTTTATGATTCGTAAGTTGTGTTGAGGTTTAATCCACACGGCGGTGAGTTGTAAGTACTGGATCCCCACAGGTGTATTCCAAGTGTGTGAGAGAGACGGAGTTATAGGCCGCACAGTTATATTCCGTAAAGGGCGGTGATCCAAATTTATGACACTGTTCGAAGATCTTTACAAAGATCTATACAAGTCCACGATAACTTTTACGACTCCCGAACTTTGATTTTAAATTGTCCCGGTCGAATTTTATTAATCTCAAACTCAGAGATTTTTGAAGTTAAATTGAAATGCCGCACTGGACTATTGTCGCGAGACCGGTTATAAATCCGAAGGAAAATTTAAGTGTCGAACTAGACGAAGAATTTACTGACTGCTTCCTCTTGGTGTGGGTCTCTTTTATATTTTTTCATACAAATTGACGGTCAGCGAAAATCGTGACGTAGTCATATCTTCTTAGAGGAGAAGGGGCCCTATACTGCTCCCTACTTCCCCTGCTCCTTATTCCCATTTATCGATTTTCTCATAGATTTCTTAACTCAATCCAGCCTGTGTGTATTATATACATTCAAATACGTCGCGAGACGTGACACCTCCCCCCTCAGTTCGAGCGCGGGGAGTTAACGATCCGCGATCGAAACTTCGGTAGAAGAATACATTTTTAATCCAAGATGCTTACTCAATCAAGTACATATTTTCAATTTAATTTGCCAATTTATATCATAAAAATTTTGTTTATACATAATTATAGGAATTGACATTTTCAATTATTGTTGCGAAGTAAAAATTTATAACAAGTTTTATATAAATTCATAGTAATAATGGAGGATACAAGTCTGGAAATATTACAATCATTGATTACATATGTTATAGTGGTGATTAGGTAATTTAAAAATTTTTTCTTTGATTGATAATAACTATTTAAACTTACAACATGATGATTGTTGAAAAAAAGAAGATTAAAAATTGTAAAATTTCATCGATTAGATATAAAATAGTAAAGAGCAATTTACAAGTATTACGTTGGTTGATGTATACATTAGTAAAAAGAGAAATTGACGTATATAATATTAATAATACAGATTAAAAATAATATTTAGATCGTTGATAACATATATTAATTAATAGACGTTGTAACTTGGTACATTGAAGAGAAAAAACTTGGTTAACTCTAAAATTGATTTCTTCAAAACATGGCATAGCTATTGCTTATTATTACTTTTACATGTTTCTAAAAATTAATTTCATGAACTTCAATTTCATTGGTGTATTATTAAATGAATAAAATAATCATAAGAAAAACAGTTTTACATAATCACAGGGTAATAGATTTTCCTACAATTCTTGTACTTTTAATTGTTTTTCTAATCTTTCTTGTAAAATTAATAGAGTTATTTGTGCATGAAACATATGAAGAATAGTAATTATTCAATTTGTTATTGTTGCACATTAATTTCTATTGGAAAAGCAATTTTTACATTAACAATTTTGTAACGCCATCGCATAGTATACATTTACAGACTCAATATTTGTAGAAACTGTTCTTCCAATAGGATGGGAATCAAGAAAAGTTCCCCTGATGGAAGAAAAAACAAAATTGAAATTATATTTATGATGGCACCGATTAAGAAGTGCTTATTTATTCTTGTCAGAAAAAGTCTTTTTTTTCATCCAAAAAAGAAGAAAAATACAAATATTTCTATATTTTTCTTTAACTGATAAAATATAATGTTGACTCGAATGAAAACTAGCATTTGTCTTTCTAAAAAGGTTATTAGTTTGTTTTTTGAAAGGTTGGTGAACAAAAATAAAATTGATTAAATTAAATGCAAAGAAATTACACATAAGAATTTTAATGAAATATAATTTCTTTGTGATGATATTGGATTATTAGTTTTTGCTGAACAGAAGAGAAAAGTTAAACATTTTTCATTAATTTGATAGATACTTGCTAGTTTGAGAAGTTTAATTTACTCTGAAAAAAAAGACACGAAATATATTGAAATTTTTTGATTGGTATTTTAAAGTACAGTGAGCTTCTCGAATCTCTGAAATAGAAAAAATAAGATTAGAATAAAATTTCAAAAGATCTTTTGTTTAAAACATTTCCTGGTTTAGTTATTCTAAACGCTTTGGTTGTATGCAAAGTTTATATTTTTTTAGGTTTGGATTCAAATTCAGTTAATCAATTTTTTATATTCATGTGCGATCTTTTTATTCGATTGATGTGAACTACTGTCGGTTTTCCTTTTACGTTGATTTTTACATTTCCTTTTCCTAGTACATCTAAAATTTCGTGAGGTCCTGTGTATTGATTATCCAGCTTTTTAATTTTTCCTCCTTTTAATAAAAATACGTTGTCTCCAATTTTTACTTCTAAAGGATTTATTTTTTTATCATAATATATTTTCGATTTTTCTTTTGCTGAAATAAGATTCTCTCTTGCTTGGGTTAGCATTTCGTGTAGTTGAGTTACGAAATTAATAAGATAATCATCATACGTTTGTAATTTTTCTTGTTGTGATAAAGGTTCGCTGGAAGGTTCACGAGCTAATTTACCAAAAACCAATTTATAGGGTGTGCATTTTGTGCCTTCATGTACACTAGTATTATACGAGAACATTGCTAGTTCAAGCCAATCATCCCATTCTGAATTTTTTGCAACAAATTGTTTGAGATATTCTCCTAAAACATGATGTGAACGTTCTAATGACCCGTTTGATTGAGGGTGAAAAGCTGTGGTACGAAATTGTTTAATTCTAAAACGTTTTGCCAATCTTTTTAATAAATTACTTAAAAAATCTCTGCCTTGGTCAGTAAGTACTCCTTTTGGTGATCCAAATATGCAAATAAATTTTTTCACAAAAGCATCTGCTATTGTACTAGCTTGGTGATTAGGAAGAGGTATTGCTAAAGAATATTTGGTAAAATTGTCTTGTATCGTTAGAATATATAAGTTACCAGATTTTGTTCCAGATAGTGGACCAACAATGTCCATTGATATTTTTTCAAAAGCAGTAGTGGGTGTGTCTGTGATTACCATAGGATTTTTTGTTTTGACTCTGATTAATTTTTTCAGTTGACATTGTAAACAGCCTTGAATATATTTTTGAATGTCTACTTTCATATTTTCCCAAAAAAATTTTTGTCGAATTCGGCTATAAGTTTTTATAACGCCTTTATGGCCTCCTAATGCCGAAGAATGAGCTTCTTCAATTAAATGAGTTCGTTTTTCCTTTGTTGGATATTGCGTTATTCCATTGCAAACTATAATTTTTGTAGTTGAATTTGAAAAAATTGAATTGAACATTGATTTCACTTCTTCCCAAGGTATATGATTAATTTTAGAAGTTTTTGAAATACTAATTGATCGTAATTTAAATTTTTGAGATAATTCATGTAATGAGTGAATTGATAATTTCATATTATTTAAGGTTTCTGATAAATTGTCCTTAGTTTCTTCTTCAATTGGAAGTGCAAAATAGTAGTAGTTTCCTTTTTTAATCTCTTTTGCTATTCCCTTTTGTAAATTTTTAAATTTTGGTAATGTTTCACGTTTTTCTAAAGTTTTTGATCCGTTGTCGGGAGGAGTTCCATTTGTTGTAACAAAGTATGCATAATTATCTTTTCGCATAGTTAATTGATCGCGACATTCAACTAAATTTTTCCTTGTTATAATTTTTTCTGTTTGAGAGTTTATAGGAGGAGGTTCTGGGGGTGGACGATTATAATTATCATGATCTTTATCGATTTTTTCACAATTTATTTGAGATCTTCGGTTTAATCTCAAATTTTCTTCAAAATAAGGCTCTTCAAATTCTTCTTCCAATTTTTCTTCTTGGTTTTCTTCAAACTTCTCTTCAAAATTTTCCTCAAGATTGTCTTCAAAATTTTCTTCAGAATTCTGTTCGAAATTCTTTTCAAAATCGTCTTCAAGATCATCTTCAAAATTCTCTTCCCAATTTTCTTCATAATTTTCTCCAACATTTCCTTCGTGTGAGGTTTCAATGTCGTTGATTTCATCTTCTGAGGTTGAAAAATAATTCTCACTTTCTTCACTTTCAAATTCATTAATATTTTTTGGCTCCTTGGCATTCTTCTTCTTCTTTATGTTTTTTGCTTGAGTTTGTTTCAAATAATCTAAATAATCAGGATCAGAGTCGGAATCTGATTCTACTTTTGTTCGGCTTCCCTTTTGCATATTTATTTCTGGTAATTCATTTTCAAATATTTGTTTTCTTGGCCTACCTCTCTTTCTATTTGTTTGAGAGGGAATATTTTTCAAATTTGTAAGTAGATTTTTTCTTGGCCTACCTCGTGATTTTTTCACAAGAGGTTTAGAACAAAAATTTTTGTCTAATTTTTCTTGAGTTTCATTTCGATTCATATTTTTTGCTTTATCTTGCTCTATTCTCTTTTGAGCTCTTGTAGTAATAGTTTTCCATGATAAATTTTCGTATTTTTTGGAAAACATTGGACTTAATAAAAATATTGTCATAAAAATAAGTCTTGAAGCCATATTTTTGAATAAATTTGTGTATTTTAAAATATTCTTACCAATCTCACTAAATGATTCTTCACTAAGGAATTCTTGTAAAAATTCTGGAATTTTTGTGTCAATATTTAATATTTGGGCTTCTGGAATTTCGCTAAAATGATCTACGTCGTCTGGTACCATTCCTGGATTCAAGTTTTTTCGTTTTAAAGGTCTTACCTTATTTTTAGAGTTTTCTTGTTTATTTCTTGTAAAAGTTTTCTTGGGAAACGTTTTTTCTTGAGAAGTCATGAAAGTATCATTGTCATCAACTTGTAAATATTTTGATTTTTCCTGGCTATCATCAATAGGGTTTCTTGAGAGAGCATCTGCATTTACATTCATTTTTCCTGCTTTGTAAATTACATCAAAATCATATTATGCGAGTTTTAATCTCCAACGTGAAACTCTTTAGAATTTTGAAACCAAACTAGAGGTTTGTGATCAGTCACTAAAGTAAATTTTCTTCCATACAAATAAGGACGAAAATGAGTTACACAAAATATTATAGCAAGAGCTTCTTTTTCATATGTATCATATTTTTGCTCAGTATCACTTAGACTACGTGAAGCATATGCTATTGGTTTATCTTTACCTATTTTACCTTGTGATAAAATACCTCCTATTGCAAATCCTGAGGCATCTGTTGTGAGTATAAAGGGTTGAGAAAAATCAGGTCGTTGTAAAAGTGGTTCTTCACATAACTTTGCTTTTAAAATATCGAAAGCTGCTTGTTGTTTTTCTGTCCAATTAAAAGGTATATCTTTTTTCAGAAGTTGATTTAAAGGACTTGCAATTTTTGAAAATCCATCAATAAATCGTCTATAATATCCTGCTAAGCCTAAAAATTGTTTAACATTTTTCTGTGTTTTTGGAATTGGAAAGTTTTTTACAGCTATTATCTTTTTTGGATCTGGACGTACTCCATTTTTATCAATTATATGACCTAAATATCCTACTTCAGGTCGTAAAAATTCGCATTTGTCTGGTTGTAAGTGAAGATTTGCTTTTCTAAGTCTTTCTGCTAAATTGTTGAATTTAATTTCGTGCTCTTCTAGAGTATTTGCATATATAACTATGTCATCAAGATATACAAAAAGTTCCGTTCCGATTAATCCAGTTAATGTTAAATCCATTAATCTTTGAAATGTGGCTGGTGCAGTTTTTAAACCGAAAGGCATTCTATCGAATTCGTAATGACCGTGAGGTGTGGAAAATGCGGTTTTATGCGAGTCTTTTGGGTCCATTTTTATATGGTGAAAACCGGTAGCTAAATCAAACACTGAAAAGTATTTTGCTGATCCTAGAGAATCAAGTATATCGTTTATATTAGGTAGAGGATACGAATCGCCAATTGTTTTTTCATTTAATTTATGAAAATCAAGAACCATTCTCCATTTTATTTTTCCTTGGGAGTCAGGTTTTTTAGGAACTATCCACACTGGAGTGTTATATGGTGATTGTGAGGGCTTGATTATTTTATTTTTTAATAATTCATCGACTTGTCTTGTAATTTCTTCCTTGTGAACAAGGGGAAATCTATATTGTCTTGAAAAAATTGGAGCGTCATCTACAGTAGGAATTGAATGTTGTAATACATTAGTAGCTTCAAGTGGTTCTCCTGGGATTTGAAATCTGTCTGCATTATTTTTAATTAATTTTTCTACATGTTCATATTCATCTTGATTTAAGTGGTCTAATCGAAGAAGTTTTTTAATACATTCTACTCCGTCTTCGTCTGTTACATTATAAAATTTGCATGAGTCAATTAGAGAATTGTCAGTTTTTAAAAAGTTATTTAATATTTTACTTGATAAATCTTCGTCATTTGTTTGTTTGAAATTAATTAAATTTTTAATTTGTTTATAACATTCTTGTATTTTTTATATTAACATAAAATGTTGTAACTGTTCGAGCTGGAATAGTAAATGTATTGGCAGATTTAAAAGGGTAACAGTGGTTCTCAATTTCTAAGCATTTTGAAGTATAGTTTATATTCACACTATTATCTTGAAAAAATTCTGATCCTAATACTCCATCTTCTTCTACTGGGACTTCATTGGGAATAATGTTAAATATCGTTGGATAACCAAAAATGTTTATTTTTACCTGTCCTAACGTGTAAAGTGGTAAATCATTAATTCCTGTAAGTTTCAATACGTTTTGGCTATTTATGGGTACTTCAGGGTTGAGAACCTTTTGTTTAATTAAATTTCGAGCAGCACCAGTATCAATCATCATGTGTGTTGGATTTTTTAAACCTTCCGTTGATATTATAATTGATGGAATTGAAGTGGACTTTGAAATATTTATTGTTGTTGTTGTATGATCGTTAGAAGTGGATGCCAGTGGTTCTCGATTTATGCTTTCCTCAGTGCACCCGTGCTGGGGAGAGCTTTGGAGTTTTCCTGATTAGCTGTTTGTGATTGGTTATTTGGTCGTATCTTGCAGTCTCGTACTAAATGATCGGGTTGTTTACAGTAATTGCAAATTATTTCAGTATAATTTGAATTTTGTTGAGTGTTATTATTTTGTAAAAATCTATTTTCATATGGTTTATTTCGATTTTGAAACTGTCCTGAGTTAAAGTTTTTATACTGTCCTGGATTCAATTGTCTATTAGTATTATTAACATTATTGTTATTATTGTAAAAATTTCTAGGAAAATTATTATTATTGTTGTATTTTTGTTGTAAAAAATTATTATTATTGTTTCTATAATTGTTATTTCTATTTTGTAAAAAATGATTGTTGTTATTATTAAAATTATAATTTTTATTTCTTAAAAAATTGTTATTTGGAAAATTATTGTAATTGTTTTTTGCAAAATTATTATTATTATTACTTTGACCATTGAAATTACTATATCTTTGTTGGTTAGGATGCAAAAATTTTTTTTGTTTATTGTTAAGAACTGCATCTTGAGCTTTACTTAAATGAAAACATTTTTCAGTTGTGTGACCTGGTTTTTTACAAATTAAACAAATAGTTTTATTTTCAAGTGCTACGTTGAATCGGGTGGTTTTATTATTTTTATTATTATTAGTTGATTCTTCGGTTTTTAAATAATCAGTACTTTTATTTCTTCGCAGTGCAGAACTTGCAGCCAGTCTTCGTTCTATGTCTATTGTATCATTAATTACTTCCTTAAATGTCTCCTTTTCTTCCACACGAATTTCTAACTCAGGACGCAAACCGCGTATAAAACATTGAATTACATCTCTTTCTAAATTTTGTTTAAAAGCATTATCTACCTGACCGTCATTATTAAGTCTGTGAGCATCTTCTATTCTATCAGCAATTTCTTTAATTCTAGCAGCATAGGAAAGGACATTTTCTCTTTCCCACATAAATGTATTACCTAATTCTCCCTGCAATTGATATACGCTTTTCGCAGGGGCATATACTCTTTTCAATTTTTCTATTAATTCCTCTATTGTTGCATACGTTGACCCAAAAATACATTTTCGTGCCTCACCAGACAATTTACCTCTCAATAGACGTGCAAGATTTTCTTGGGCAGCAGGTGTCGGCAGCATTGCCTTTGCTTCCATGCAACCCTCAATAAAATGGGACAATGGGAGGTTACTTCCGTCGAACAAAGGGACCACCTCTAGCGCGTCGCGTAAGGATACCTGCTGGCTGTTAGGTATGGCTACGGCCATCTCTTCGTTGCTTACTATTACGGGATTATCCTGATTTATGACTTCTGTATCGCTTTTGTCGTCGTCGCTATCGTTGTTACTAATTAGAGAGTCGCGTGCCAATGAGGTTTTCAATTTTTCTTTCAAAGTTCTTTTTTCTATTGTTATTACCGTTGAGCTTAGCAAATTAGATCCGTCAAAATAAGATAACTCGTTCGTTAATGTTTGATCTTGATTACTAGATCCTGTCACAATGCTCAAATCTGGACAGAAACTTGAATGAAATCCGCTAGTATTACTAGAATTTTCACTTGATATGGTTTGATCATTAATTAGAGTCTTGTCGAAACGTGAATCGTCTAGCTGAAGAGTGTTATCTAATTCTTGTTCAGCAGAAAAAGTGTTTGAAATATCCTTGTATTTATTATAATCGACTAAATTTTCTTTGATTTTACCTGATCTTTTTAGTTTCAAGGAATCTATTTGATTCTGATCGACAATTTTTGCGAGTTGATTGTCTTGTTTTGCTTTACTACGCGTAATAACTATTTGAATTTGACATTGAGTCATTATAAATTTACAGTTTCTTTTGTTGAGCGTTATCTTAGATTATTTATTGTTGATTATCGATTGCTTATAACAATTTAAAAAAACTACATGTAAAATTTTGTTTGTAAATAAAGTGAAATTAGTAAAAATATAATTTTAATTTATAAAAATTCAACAAAAAAAAAATTATAATAATAATTTCAAAATATAATTTAATTATTTTTATTTGTTTATAACAATGATTAATATTTTTACTTTTTTATTAGGAAATAAGATAATAAAATAAAAATATAATTCTATAAAATATTAAAATAAATAAATAATCGCTCAATTTTCGTAAAATTATAATGTTAAATAATACATTTCTTAAATTATAACAATATATATATATATATATATATATTTTGTACCAACCACGTGTGTCTTATAAATTATAATTATCTATTTTATTAATTTACTGAATTATAAATTGTTTTTTTTTTAAATAAATAAAATTGTTTATAACAAGGATCAGATAAGATTCGAGTTATGCACAATTTATTTTTCTCTAGACTGGACAAGTTAGGCTCAAGCTCAGATCCTTGGACAATCTTTGCAAATAAAAATATTCTGTTCCTTAACAGAGTTAAAATTAAAGTTATAAACAATACAATCACAAGCACTTCGAACTTTGCCCTACCCAATGATCGTAATCAATGGTGACCGTTCAACGTACCCAAAAGGGACTTATACTCTCGTGTGCTGTTTTTTTTGTTTGTTTCAACTTAAATCAAAACTTAGTTAACAAATTAGAATAATTTTTTAAATAAGATAAGTTACTTAATCACTTAGGTTAGCCTCAAGGTCAGATCCCTGCGTGATTTTTCAAACTTATTTTATTTTATACAATTTATATCAATTATAAAATTTCAAAGAAATGATTTGTTTATTAAATCATTAAGGTTAGCCTCAAGGTCAAATCCCTTTGTGATCTAACAAATCTATTTTATTGAAATTTCAAGTTGCAAGTTGAAATAATATTTCATAATCATTTATTTATTCACTAGAAATAATCAATGTGTTAATTTTCAATTGACTTGTGTTTCCCGGGCCGATGCACCAGAAAAAAGGAAGTATGTTACGTCACAAATACGTAAATACTTACTTTGATCGAAGATTCCTCGTTTTAAGTTAGGATCGAATGATCCTCGCTTAGGGATGAGGATAAGTCAATGAAAGACACAATGATTATGAAAATAATACAAATTGAATTTATTTTACTGGTTAAAATTTCCGGATATACATTCGTTAAGACAATTCTTATATAATGTAGGCACAGGCTGGTTGGTACGTAGGTGAGAAAGAGACAAAGAATAAAGATAGAGAGAGAGAGGTTCGTTACCTTTATGATTCGTAAGTTGTGTTGAGGTTTAATCCACACGGCGGTGAGTTGTAAGTACTGGATCCCCACAGGTGTATTCCAAGTGTGTGAGAGAGACGGAGTTATAGGCCGCACAGTTATATTCCGTAAAGGGCGGTGATCCAAATTTATGACACTGTTCGAAGATCTTTACAAAGATCTATACAAGTCCACGATGACTTTTACGACTCCCGCACTTTGATTTTAAATTGTCCCGGTCGAATTTTATTAATCTCAAACTCAGAGATTTTTGAAGTTAAATTGAAATGCCGCACTGGACTATTGTCGCGAGACCGGTTATAAATCCGAAGGAAAATTTAAGTGTCGAACTAGACGAAGAATTTACTGACTGCTTCCTCTTGGTGTGGGTCTCTTTTATATTTTTTCATACAAATTGACGGTCAGCGAAAATCGTGACGTAGTCATATCTTCTTAGAGGAGAAGGGGCCCTATACTGCTCCCTACTTCCCCTGCTCCTTATTCCCAT
This sequence comes from Diplolepis rosae, assembly GCA_030998225.1. Classification (NCBI taxonomy): domain Eukaryota; kingdom Metazoa; phylum Arthropoda; class Insecta; order Hymenoptera; family Diplolepididae; genus Diplolepis; species Diplolepis rosae. The sequence continues at coordinate 102,608 of JAPYXD010000409.1, forward strand.
TTATCGATTTTCTCATAGATTTCTTAACTCAATCCAGCCTGTGTGTATTATATACATTCAAATACGTCGCGGGACGTGACAATATTAACGATTTTAGGTTTATTTTTGACTGAAATTTTTATGTTTCCTTTTCCTAATATTTCAAGTACTTCGTATGGTCCTGAGTATTGATTTTCGAACTTCTTTAGTTCTCCACCTTCCAGTAAAAATACACTATCTCCGATTTTAAAATTTTGTTGATTAATTTTTCTGTCATAATATTCTTTCGATTTTTCTTTAGCTGCTATTAAATTTTGTCTTGCTTTTCCACGTATTTAAATTTAAATTTCTTAACAAAAGCATCTGCTATTGTTCCCGCTTGATGATTAGGGAGTGGGATTGCTAAAGAGTATTTAGTAAAATTATCCTGAATTGTAAGTATATACTGATTTTGTGCTGAAGTTATTGGTAATTTTCCAACAATATCCATTGACATTTTCTCAAATGCTGTTCCTGGAGTATCGGTAATTATCATAGGGTTTTTTGTTTTGACCCGAACAAGTTTTTTAAGTTGGCATTGTAAACAAAGTTGTATGTATTTTTGTATATCCAATTTCATATTTTCCCAATAATATCTTTGTCTGATTCTATTATAAGTTTTTGTTACTCCTTTATGTCCTCCTATAGCAGATGAGTGAGCTTCTTCGATTAATTGATTTCTTTGTTCTTTTGTAGGGTATTGTATGATACCAATACAAATTATTATTTTGACTGTAGAATATGTGATTTTGCAATACTTAATGATTTAAGATTCAATTCCTCTACCATGGAATGAAGGGAATAAATTGATAACTTAATATCTTTAGTCGTTTCTCCTAGACTTGTCTTAAATTCATCTTCAATTGGAAGTGCAAAATGGTATTGATCTCCTTTCCGTAATTTTTTAACTATTCCTTTTTGTAAATTTTTAAATTTTGGTAATTTTCCACGTTTTTCTAGAAGTTTGGAACCTACGTCACGAGGTTCTCCTTTATTAGTTACAAAATATGCATAATTATCCTTTCTCATTGTTAATTAGTCGCGGCATTCAATTATAGTCTTCTGTGTTCTAGGCAATCCAGATGTTGAAGGTTGATCAGGAGGTGGCTCTGGGGGTGGCCTTTCTTCTGTAAAATCGCAATCATCAGAGTTTGCAGAATTTTCTATTTCTGGTATATTCGGTTGTTCGTTTTCGTTTTCATGTTCTACATTTTGAAAATTTTCCTGGATTTCTTCTTTTTCGTCTTCACTTGACAAATCAGAATTTGTTTCAAAATCACTTTCTTCATTTAATTCTTCATCTTTCTTAAAATGTTTCCTCTTCTTATTTGCTTTTGGCTTTTGCTTAATATCATAATCTGGATCAGAATCGGATTCGTCTTCTGATTCCGTAAATTTACGTTTTTTATTAATCTCAGGTGATTTATTTATACATTTTCTGGGTCTACCTCTCTTCTTAATTTGTTCCTGTAATTTTACTTCCTGAATAATTTTTCGTGGCCTTCCACGTTTCCTTTTTACTTCATTTGTTACTTCAACATTTCTTAATAATTTATTTTTCATATAATCTTCATTATTATTACTTATATTCTTCGAATTTTTTAACTGACTCCTTGTTTGCATAGCATAGCATTTATTTTTATTTTCTAATAAAATTGGAATTGAATCCATGACATATTTCAAAAATTGCGAAACAAATATTTCCGAAATATTTCCTTCATCAATCAATTTGCAAAAAGTGTTTCCATTTTCCTCATTATTCATTTTATTCATTATTATATTAATCAATCTTTTATTAATTATGTCAAATAAATCTTCTTCGTCTAATTGTTCAATAGTTTTTTCATTATTTTCATAAACTGCTCCTTTTTTTATATCCTTAATATTCAATTTAATACAACATTTTTCATCATTGTCTTTATCATTGTCTTTATCATTTATCAGTAAATATTCTTCATTTAATAATTGTTCAGTATCATTTCTATCAATTTTTTCTTCATCAATATCCTCATAATAACGTTTTTTATTATCAACATTTTTAAATAAAGTTTCTTCGTTTAATTGTCCAATATCTTTCAAATCTTCACAAGCTTTGCGTTTTTCAAAATCTTCATAATTTATATCATCATTATATTTCTCATCTTTCATATTCTTAATTAAGTTTCCATCGTTTATCAGTATTTGTTCGTTTCCTCCAATTTTATCATTATTTCCATCTTCAATAACCTTATATTTTAATTCATCATAATTTCTTCGATTATTCTTATTCTTAATTAAATTTTCTCCGTTCATAAATTTATTGGCTGTTCCTATTCGTATTTCCAATTCTGGTTTTAAACCTCGTAGAAAACAATCGATTGCGTCTCTTTCCAGATTTCTTTCAAATTCAGCAGCTTCTTTGCCATTATTATTTTGTTTATGACATTCTAGGATTTCTGCTGCTATTTCTTGTATGCGTGTTGCGTAAGGTAAAACACTTTCATTTTCCCACATGTATATCCTGCCTAAATCTCCTTGTAATTGGTATACGGTTTTTGATGGTGAAAAAATTGTTTTTAGTTTTGAAATAAAATCTTCTAAATTATTATAATAATTTCCTATTATACATCTTCTGGCTTCACCTGTAAGTTTGCTTCTTAATAATTTTACTAAATTAGCTTCTGCATTGGGGACCATTTCTTTTGCTTCTTTGCAGGCTTCGATAAAAATTGTCAATGGTACCTTACTTGAGCCATCAAAGTATGGGACAATCTCTAACGCATCTCGTAGAGATACTTGTTGATTTGTAGGTAAATTCATCATTTCTGTAGGTTGTGTTGTTAGATTATTATTTGGTAAGTTATTTGCTAAAATTCCTTTATTAGATTTCCTGGAGGTTGAAGACGGGTGTGAAGATTTTAGCGAATCAGAAGCCTGTTCGATATTTGCAGAGTCGTCAGGTGCAATTTGATTGATTTTATTTTGTAAAGTTTCTTGGACGTTTTCAAATTCTAGATTTGGATTTTTAAATATTGTTGTTTGATTGAATGATTCTGGAGTCCTATTTAGTTGTGATTTTGTTTCGAATGGATCTATTGATTCATATCTTTTTTGAGGTGTGGTGAGAATTTTATTATTTGAAATATCACCAAATTGATCTGGACATAAAGTTCTATCACACAAGGTTGAGTTTGCTGTAATGCTTTCAATTATTGATTTTTCTCTGAGTGTTATATCCCCTATGGTATCGTCAAATGAAGGGTTAATTTGAGGTGTATCGTTATACTGATCACCTGCAATAATTATACTATTATTGCGTTTGATAAAAGTTTTAAATTTATCAACAAATGGACTCTTAGGGTTTTTTATGTCAATAATTGATTTGTTTAAAGCACTACTTTCAGCGTCAGGAATACTTCCTATGCTAATATCTAAAAGATCAGTTTAATCTAAATTACTTGAAGATTCGGAATATTGTAAATTTCCTTCTTGAGTTTTTCTTTTTGGTTTAAGTGGTACTTGGGAACTTTCTTCAACTTCTTTTGCTAAAGTTGGGTTTTTCCTTGCTTGACTACGAGTTATGGTGCCTTTTTTACTGCTGTCTCGTGATGGAACCGACATTGATATTTCTCATATTTTTCGGAAATAAATTTATTTGATATTATTAATATCACCCCTTTTTTTCAAAAATAGAATAACTTTTCTTTTCTTAAAAATCTTTAATTAATTTAACTTTATTTTTTCCTAAACTGCAAATATTTGTTATTTTGGGTAGAAAAATTTTATTCTGCGCAAAACTGGGTTCCTCAATTTCTGTTTCAGATCCTGAATCGAGTTTGCTTCAGGTTCCGAGTCAGAGAAAATATTTAAAGTTTCGATCATTGGGGGTAGATATTCAGAAATTTTATTTTCAGTCAATATTAATTCAGGTTCGGGATTTTTCGTTTCAAAGTTTTCTGGTACAGATTCGATTTTTGTATCCTTTTCCTTTCCTAAATTACGGGAAAGTTTGTTTTTTATATAATTGCTTCTTTTCTCTAACAATTGCTCAAATCAATCGGAAAATTCAACGTCGTTTTTTATTTCTCTTATTTCACAAGTTGGTAATTTCAACTCATCTATATGTTTTCCTGCTCGGGAACGTTTAAGAGTATATCTAACTGGGGGTAAAGACATGTAAAAATACAGTATTGTACAAAATATGAGTTATGTATATTTTGATATTGTATATATATATATTTTGTTTTTAAACAAATTTACGAATATACGTTTTTTATTTTTTTTATTTATAGAATTTATTTTAGTTGTTTTATTGAAAGTTTTTGTTTAATTCTGATTTATAAACAAATATTTTGTTACATAAATTTGATGTATAGTGTACTTGTGTAATTTTATAGGAAAAATTACAATTCTAAAATTCAAAAACTCTAATTTAAGGATAGCTGAGCGCGCAATTCGCTAATCGCTTTTTAATATAACCTTCCACGAAAATGAAAAGCTATATCCTTAAACAAATTTTTGATTAGAGTAATCGAAACTTCAGATACAAAATTTATTAAATTAATTCTTAATCTGCTTCTGAAACTCTAGTTTGGGGATAGCTGAGCGCGCAATTCGCTGATCGCTGTTTAATATAACTTCCCACAAAGTGAAAAGCTATATTCCAAAACAAATTTCAGTCACAGGAATAAAAATCAATAAAAATAAATTTTTATTCTAATATCCTATTTTGTGGTTTCAATTATTCGATCTTTCTGTGATTAAAAATTAGCCAAGCTAGACTCAAGCACAGAATCTTGGGTAATTATACGATTCACAGAAATCACGACAGTCGAAAATCAGAATTATTGTAGTACCAAATTAATTAGGCTCGACTCAAGCACAAATTTCCTGCTTAATTCAGATACTTACAGAATTCTGATAATCGTCGTGAAATTGAAGGTGTCAGTTTTTTTTTGTCAAATAGAGAAAAAATAAAAGTTGAAAACAGTAAAATGTAAGCACTTCGAGGTTTGCCACACCCAAATTATGGTGACCGTTCAATGAATCCAAAGTGGACTTATGTTTTCGTGTGCTCTATTTTTTCTGTTTAAAACTTGAATTTAATCTTAGTTAACAAATGATGAATTCTTGCAGTACCAGATTAGACAAGGATGACTCAAGCACAAGCCCTGAATAATCTGTGTACTCGCAGAAATTCAAAAATAAAAATAAAAATGTCGTGTTATAATAAGTGTTTAAAAAAAATGAATAAGTAAATTTGCCACAAAAAAAATTTATTTAAAATTTGCGAAAAAATTTTAATTAAATATTACATACGAAAAAATTTGTTTAAAATTTATGAAAAAAAATCTATTTAAAATTTTCGGAAAAGATTTAATCAAAATTTACAAAAAAGTTTTATTTAAAATTTGCGAATAATTTTAATTGAAATTTTGAAAAAAGATTTTATTTAGTTTCTTTCTATTCATTTATTTTTGTTTATTTAAATTTCAATTTTTTAGCACTAAACACTTTTTCCACTTGAAATATAAGTCGTATTTTGTACAGTTTCCTTAATATCTAATTAGAGGGGGAATTTTCATTTCTTCATATAATAAAATTATTATTTTATCTTATTCTGAAAAAAAAAAATTTCACTTGGAAAAAGCCCTGAATTTAATTTAATATTCAATTAATTCTTATTGCCTTATTCTTTTTATTGTTGGCTTATAGTTTCCCGGGCCGATGCACCAAAAATAATAATGGGGGTTTGTAACGTCTTGGTTACCCACCTTTTATTATATTATTTACTTTTCCTCGTTTTTTGTTCGGAAAAGAAACCTGGAACGATATCTTAACCGAAACAAAGGTTGAGGATAGCCAACAATAAAACTCAAGAATATTACAATTATTAACCCTTTTATTTAAATATTTTGAATACAAATGTGATAGAAATTCCCTTTGAAAATTCCTCCTGGGAAGCAGCTTGAAAATGAAAGGGGAGAATTTATAGATATATTCAAGTTAAATTAGGGACTTAATAAAAATTTGGTACTTACAGCAAATGCTTTATGTTAGTGATTCGAGTCCACTAAATCCTTATGTCCCCTGGGTACTATGATGAGGATAATTTATGTAGATCCAATATTTAAATTCCTCAACAGCACTGATAATCCAATTGATATTCACAATGACGAACGAACTGATAAACCGATGGAAATGAGTGACGATTGAATTTGCTTTCTAAGAAAAGTATCGAGTACCGAACTTGAAGTCACTTTTTCGAGATTCACTTTTCTGAGAGAATTCCGGGGTTGTTACTTTTCTGAGAGAGATCTGAAGTTCAAGATGGTCCGACGGTCACTTTTAAGATGAGTTCCGAGGTTCAAAATGGTCTGACGGTAACTTGTTACTTTGAAATCTGTACAGCCAAGGCGTAATCCAGTTTCCGCTGTTGTGCGACTTAGAGCATCAAATAAGTCATTAAAAATTTCACAAAATACAGCCGTTGATTCGCAATTTTTTAACCTTGCATCGTAGGCTCTGTAGAAGCGTAAGCCGTTTGCAACAGATTTGCTCAAAATCTGTGTAGTATAAAAAATACGGGTAAAATATTTCATATGTGATTAATACTTTTAGGTAAATATGCAGAAGCACATATATAGAAAAAAACATACTTGAACAGCAAAAAAGACTCTCATTTTTGTCAAGCTGTTACTGGCAATGTCAATATGAGCATCAGAAACTTTAGGACAGCGTCGTTTACATGTTGGTTGCAGTTTATCAATGTCATGAAGAATTTTTAAATATTCCCATTGTACTGGACTTTCGTTTTCATGAATCTGAAATTGATATGACACTTTTGATTTAATATAGATGATAACAAATAGCGATAATTAGCAAGCAAAGTTTTATAATACATTTTTAGAATTTTATAAATACATTAATTGTTTAATTAACACACCTGTAATTTGGAGTTATTAGCCAAACGATTTCGTACGTTCTTGATTAAGTGAGGTGCATCTGAGAAGAAAAAGATCTTGCGAGCTTCGTCAGTGGGATGTTGAACTGAATTTTTAAATGAGTCCAATTTTCCACTGCAACCTAGTTCTGCCCAAACTTTCCTATTAGTCGTTGCCCCATCAGCAACAATACCGTGCACTCTAGCCCCAGCTTTTTCCAAGAGACAGATCGCTTCAATTATTAATTTAGCAAGAAATTCGCCGTGGACAGGTCCTTTCGAAGCGAAGACGGCAATAGGCTGAGTGTAATTGTCATTCAAAGGTTGGAAAGCAATAACCAATCCATAATCAGCCATTTCTTGGGTAACATCATCTGTAGAACATTCATTTCCAAAATCAGTCAACCCCTTGTAAGTCATAGTCGAGTAATCTAAAAGCAAGCTCTTTCGCGTCTTCATTTCATCCATTATTAGTAGACCGTCACGTTGAGCTTCTGGTTTGTTTTCGAAATATTTCGTTAAAATTTCAAAAAATCGAGGATCAAACCCGCACGGAGTGTCGATAAGAGCTAGGTATCTGAAAGAATTATTCACATATAAATAAGTTCTTTTTATTTCTAGTCATAAAAATTATATTTCATATATTTGTTATTCTATTGCAGAAATTTTATGTTCAATTTGTACTGTATATTATTATAATTCATTGGGGAATTTCTTTTTTATATTTAGTCTACAAATGAAAGAAGCTATAAATGATAAGAGAAACTCATATGTAAATATAATATACCTATATTTAAAGTAATTACCTTCTAATAGATCTTATACAGGGCAGAGGTAATATTTTGTTGTCCCGTAGCATTCGATAAGAAGCTGGAGATCGCATGTGAATCAGCATACAAAGAACCACCCAGTCATCTGAATACTTCCGACTTTTTGGATTCTTTTTCCTAGCAGCTGCAAACATTTCTGTGATTGCTATTTTTTCGTTTCTACTAAGACACTCCTGATTATCTAATATTTTGTTCAAGTTTTCTGTTTGAATATCAGCTATTTTTTGTTGACAGGATTTTACAGTTTTCTTTAAAAGACTTATTTTATGCTGAGCTCTTATTTTCCCTTTTGCCTCAACCTTGAGTTTATCTCGCAGGCTTTGAATTTTCTTTTTAGTTTGTGGACTAAGATTTTTAAATTTCAAATATTTTTTAACGATTTCTTTACTTTTTTGAATACGTACTAATTTCTGGTTTAAAGTGTGCTTTGCCCGGGAACAAAATTTGCATTTATCATTCGTTTCATCACTGCAGTCACTAATTTCTTTCGGAAAAATGAGTGGACAAGAGGTGTGTCGCAAATATCCTTCTTTATCTCGACATGTGAACGATGTAATAATATTTTCACTTGCGCCTATTTCTGCACATCCAGAGCAAATCTTACGATCACCTACAACTTTTATTATATTCTCAATCTCGTTAACTGTCAAATCAACGTTGTTCCCATAACATTAATTCGAATGGTCATATTCTCGTCTATGAGAATTTGTTTTGTACATACAGTTTCTATATCATCTATTCCTTGCTTTTTTACAATCCATTGAGTAAATTGTATTGCGCGTATTGATTCAGCATAAATATTTTGTCTTGACTACGAAAGAGGAGAAAAAATCTTCGTTTTAAATTCAAAAATAGACGAGAACAGCAGTTCTCGATTTTGACTGTCATAAACAGAAGGCATTGCATTATCACTATTGATTGCATTGTGTTTATTTGTAAAGTTGTTACTTGCACTTAAATCCTTGTTCTTTTTTCTTCTTTTTGGAGCCTGTGTATTCTGATGGACACTTTCTAATTTGCGTTTTTTTGTAGGCGAGTTTCTTTTTTTTGCAGCAGGTTTCGACAAGTAAGCAGGGCATCCGGGGAACAATCTAGGTATTGCTCCTTTTCTTAACCGAGCACATCTATAAGGAGTCTAAAATAAATAAAAAATTTCGAGTTACTTTTAATAGATGTTTTTTTTTTCATTGAAGAAGAATCTAACTCCAAATTATGAATCTTCAACAAAAATTAAAAAACATATATTCATAATAAATGTACAAGTAAAGGGTAATAGTTAACTTATTTAAATAAAACAGAATTTGTTTTTGTTGTGTCTTTAAAGTGTAATTTCTATTTCACGGTAAATATATTACCTTTCCTAAAGTAGAACCATCGGATGCTTTTAGGATTTTTTCATGGAGAATATCTTCCTTTAAAAAATGCTTACTGCAAACGAACTGGCCAGCTTTCAATGTAAAATTTTTCCGAATTAAAGCTTTCTCCCATAATACTTGAATAGACGGGTCTTTCGGAACGGAGAAAAAATTAATTTTTTCATATTCAGGATCTTTGGGTTCTCTGATTTGACTTTTATAACCTGATTTGCACCCCGGAGCAATACACTTTGGCATGATTAATGAGAAAAGTTAACATCAAATCACTACTAGAAAACTCCATCCGACTATTTTAAAAAAACTCGCAATGTAAACGATTTATTGCTACATTTTAAAAAGTTCGTAATGACTTTTTATAACGAAAGCCATATAAATATAAAATCAAGTAGGACCAAGTTACTACTAGCGCTACCGCACGGTCGTTTTCAACAGATGGACCATTTTCAACTCTCGGAGTCACGGGGCTGGATCAATTTGACAAGTTCGTCTCACTCGCACATTTTCCCGTGCGTAAGAAGAAGACAACTGCGCGCTTGCGCACTCCTTTCCACTACTTCCAACTTACAAGCCGGGCACTTACCGTGCCGTTGCTCCTACCAAGTTCGGAAAAGTTTCCCATGGCAGTTTAGTCTCCTTACTATTCCTTGATGTTTGTGCCAGCCGTGTCCACGGTCGTATAGACAGGTCTGGCATCTCCCGTGGTGGGGGATGTTCCCTTATTGAAGTCAGAATGTTTCATATTTTTGCCACGGATAGCGCTGGTATCGAGTAGTGGCCCGATGACCGCACCGTAGCATGTATGTATATAGATAATAGATATACCCAGAAGACATAGGGTTTCTGGCTGTTGTCTAGTGCGGGTGCTTCGTTGCTACTTCCGAGTGAGTTTCTTACAAAGTCGTGATTGTTATATCACGCCTGGACTTGTGAACTATGTTTGTGGATATATGCTTTTGAACCTTATCTTTTTAAATACAGTTGTGCTCTTGTGTTTTTGCATAGTGAGCTTTCTTGGCCTACTACTCACTTAATTTGGCTGACTGCTCGGTAATTTTTGCAGTATTGAACCATTTATTTTTGCCTCCATTTGCTCTATGATCTACATCATCGGAAGGGTCTTTTACTTAGCTACAAATTGGGACGCTTGGCTTGCAATTTTGCTTCAAATCTACGTTTACCAGAAGCTTCTATTTGCCAACTGTTTACTTTCTCGACCTCTACGCATATTTTGATTGGACTCTATATAATACTTCTAACGGTAACATTTCACTGTCTCCTATCTACTGTCTTCACCTAAAATACCTCAATTATATCTATCATACACACCATTTCCTTCCTTGCTTAATTCACTACTTATTTATCTGTTTGATCTGTTAGCAAGGTTAGATGCTTGGCGTTTAATTTCAGGCTTTTGGAAACAAAACACCATCAACTATTGTATATTTTGACAGCTCTAGTAGCTTTAGGTGTCTCCCTATTTGCCAACACGCACCTGGTTCGTACATTAGTTATTACTATTATTATTAACATTAGCTTTCTATATAGCTTCGTAGTCGCATTTGTTAATAAATTTCATGGATTCACGGTATGGACATGCCAAGTTAATCTAATTTTTACCTCATTTATTTTTATTTTTCCTAATTTTACTTTTTGGTTACTTTTATACTTCTATCTTGGTTACATATGAATCGATATTGATCTTTATCTTAAATCTCTTGTATTGCCCTATCTGGCCATAACTTATTACAGACTAGAGGTGTCTATTAATTCTTAGTTCTAATTTTCAAGTTCATTTGCATACTTAGATCTAGCTTAGTCTCTCAGATCGGGCAATTGGATATTTAAGTGCATTTACTTAAATTTAACAGAACTTACAAACTGAACTGAATTGCCTCGAATTATTTTGATAATTATTGTTTACAATTTTTATTTTACGCATGTGCATTTAAAATATACTGGAGTAAGCTCTGCCTGGTAACCGCACATAATTTGTATAACCAACGGTAATATCATTGCTTCTGTGTCCATTGTCTGTGCTCTGCTTATGTCTACTTCCCAGCTTTGTGCCATGGCTTCGACTGGGACTGATAGGGTCCCTACTCCGGTTCCCCGTGGGAATACTCAGGGCGTGGGTCGTGGACGTGGCTTTGTTCCGGCTAGGCCTGGACAGGATGTGGGCCCCGGCATTTTTGCTTCAACGATTGGTTCTTTGGGTGATGACCGGGTTGGTCTGGCCCCTGGGGATGGTCGTAAGAGACCGATTTCTTCTTCGCCCCTACAGTTACCCTCACAAATTAAGAAGATCAAGCCTCCGGCCGATTCTGGTCGGTGCTCTGAGCTGTCTTGCAGCGATTTGAACCAGAGCTTGTTGAGGAGAATTGACGAGTTCTTTGATCCCCCTCCGTGTGACCCATTTTCTGGCCTTCTGTGGTCCAGACCACAAGATCCCTTGCATGATGTCTTTTCGGACGCTACTCCCCCACCATATATAGTCCTAATGGAGAGCACCAGACCTGGGAAGAACCTAGGCAAATACGATCGACTGGCTCTGGCGGAATGCATAGATTTGGTTATAGACGGCGGCAGAACCATTTTCTACAATGGTTTAAATCAGGTAAAAATACAGTGTGAGTCCAGGGAGGATGTTAACAACCTGGTTCGCTCTCAGGACCTCATGAGGGGCAGTTACAAGATGTTTATACCTTCATCATTGATTCGGAAAAAGGCCTTCACGGGTCCGATAGATCTTCGATATTCGGCCTCGGATATTGTTGATAAGCTCGATCCGGAAATTCGCGACGTGATGATGTCTGTTAGGAGGAGGACAAATGATGATGGCTCTGTTTCTACCAGGGTTGAGTTCACGTTGGCGGTTGCACGTGTGCCTCGCAGCGTCCGTCTGCTTGGCTATTCCTACCCCCTCACCCCTGTCATTCCTCCTCCTAGGCGATGTTTTACTTGTCTGAGGTTCCGGCACATTTCCAATCAGTGCCGCAGCTCGCGTCCCATCTGCGAGTTTTGTTCCGAGCACCATCGTACGGATTCCTGCTCCAATAAGCTGCGATCGGCCTTCTGCTCTAATTGCTGTGGGGACCATGTTGCTTCCTCGCGCGAGTGCCCTGTCTATCGCTATGAGTTTGAGATACCTTTGGTTCTGACCACTTTTTGGTCTTGGGTGAACTGGGGTTGACTCCTCGATATGCTCGTTCCACGTCTAATTGCGTGATGCTCTCAGGAAGTACATCGCCTGTCAGACCAGGGATGAGAGGGCCGCCTGCAGGAGGGTGGATGGGGAGGTCAAGAGGTTTCTAAGGAAGCAGAAGCATCTCTCTTTTGTCTCTTTCTGTGAGTCCATCGATCCCTCGCTAGGTTTGACTAGGATATGGAGAACGGTCAAGTCGATGTCTTCCCGAGTTGCCGGTTACCGGACGGGCCGCGGGACGGATCCGGATTCTCCGGTCTTGAAGGCTCTTAGGGAGGAGCTGGTTTGTCCGGGTGTTCCGCCGGTTGAGATCCCCATGTTGGTGGATGTTGACGAATCCGATCCTGTGAATCTTCCGTTCACTGGTCGCGAGTTCTCTGCAGCTTTGGGCTCCTGTAACTCTCGTTCTGACCCCGGCTTAGATGGTGTTGGCGCCAGAGAACATTTGTTGTCTTCATTTAATTGTATGTTCTCTACCTCCAGATTCCCCCCATCTTGGCGAGATACTTTGGTCTCTTTTGTTCCGAAGGCCGGCACCGACAAATTTCGTCCTATCTCGCTGACCTCAACTTTCTGCAAGACCTTTGAAAGACTAGTCGAAAAACGCCTTGAATTTCTTACGGAGAACAGTTCGTGGATTCCTGCTAACCAATCTGGCTTTAGACGGGGGCGCTCCTCTCTGGATTGTGTTTCCTGTGTGGTCACTGATGTTCTTCAGGGCTTTGTTCGGGCGGAGGGCACGCTGGCCTTGGCTTTGGACCTCAAGTGAGATTTCAATGCAGTCCTCCGGGGCGTTCTCGTGGGGCGACTGGCTGGTCGGGGGTGCCTGGGAGGATTGTGAACTTTGTGAATTTCCTCACCACAAAGAGAGTTCTTTATCCCAGAATCTGTGGAGTGGATGTCCCCCAGGGGGGTGTGCTCTCTCCCCTCTTGTTCAATCTTCACCTCGGGGGGATTAACGAGATTCTACCGGTGGATGTTAGGACATCGATGTATGCGGACGACCTTCTGTTATACACAAGGCAAGCGGACCCTCATTTGGCGCTTTTGCGCCTTGAGGAGGCGGTGGGCTTGTTGACTCCAAGTCTGCGAGATTTGGGCTTATCCATTTCAATTCCTAAGTGTCAACTTTGTCTCTTTACTCGGGCTCGGTCGGGCTTGCGTGACCTTGTCATGAGGGTTGATGGCTGTGAGATTCGATGCCAGGACTCACTTAAATATCTGGGGGTGGTTTTGGATGCGCGCCTAACGTGGACGCCTCACATCAAATACATCGCTGGCAAGGCCATGCGTGCGATTGGCGTACTTAAGGCTTTGTCTAGGGTGTCCTGGGGTGTCTCCCCCTCCTTGCTTCTTACCGTATATCGAGGACTGGTTAGGGCATATCTTGAATGGGATTCCCCGCTATTTGCCGGGCCTTCCGAGACGCCTTTGAGGTTTCTGGATAGAGCCCAGTATGAGGCTTTGCGCGTGGTCCTGGGGTATGTGCGTTCGACCCCCATCGCTGTACTTCTCTCTGAGGCGAGTGAGCCGCCCCTTGGGCTGAGGCGTTCTCTTCTAGGTGGACGTTTTATTCTTAGGAACGCTTCCCGCAAGGGTGGCTACTTGATTCCTAAGCTTTCGTTTTGCATTTGTCTTGTGGGTTTTACCTCGGTTCTTTCGGCTGAATTGTACTCGATTTTTTGTGCGTTGAAGTTCATCCTTAGGATGGCTCTTCCCCTCGCCGTGGTGTTCTCCGACTCTTTGTATGCCCTTTATCATCTGCGGGACGGTCCTTTCTCTTCTCGTGTGTCCCCTTATGTGTTTAAGATCCTCCATCTCCTCTCTCTTATTCGGGAACGGGGATGCGCGGTTGGTTTTGTGTGGATTCCTGCACACTCTGGGATTGGCGGAAATGAGCAGACTGACGTACGTTCTGTATCTGGCTCCAATGATTATTTTAATAGGGTTACCTTCAAGACTCCCAGGCCATGGTTCGCGGGTTCCAGATTCCCGAGGGGTTACATCAGCCTGGTCACTCGCTTGAGATCCTCACACATTTGCACCAGTTCCCATTTTATCAGAATGGGGTGGGACTTGGACGTTGGTTGCAGCTGTGGTGCGGAGCTGGGGAGCCTTGCAAACTTGATTGGGGAGTGCCCGATCCTTTCGGAGGGTAGACCGAGGTTCTTTCGCTTTTTGGCGGAGCGTTTCCCGGGCATGCCCCCGGAGCAGACGGATTTGGGTGATTTGATTTTTGAGCCGGACCCGGAGGCTGTTGGGGAGATTTCTCCGCTCTGGAGACCTGATTATTTAGGTTCAGCGAATTCATGCCTTATTTGCCTGCTTTGCATCCGCCTTGTGGACTGACTGACTGCTTTATGGCCTCTTCCTCCCATCCTATAGACAGTACAAGCTAGTTGCTGGATGGTTTTCAATCTGCTGAGTCTGCTTTCCGCGCCTGTGGATGAATGGTGTTTTTTTTCTGTTGCTGATGATTCTTGTACTGGACATATAGTTTTTTTGTGGACCAATGACATTATTTTTGTATAGATATGGCTATTTGCTAGACATAGCAAGAAGCCACAACCAAGAAGAAGAAAATATACCCAGAACGTAGTCAGCTGTGAAAGCTGTCTATACAGTTCTAGAGAGTTTATGTGACCGAGAATATGTCTCGGAGCACGGGAATATGACTGAGAATTTCTCTGATGAATGTGCTCTTCGAGAATTTATGACAATTTAAAAATATTTTTCCGTAACGATTCAAGCTTTCAATTGTTTTTTATAAATGCTTCGTTCTGCAAATTCGTGTTACGTGCGCAATAAAAATGGAAAAAAAAAAGAATATAGTTTGGAATTTTTTTTTTTAAATTATTGATAAACAAAATAAATCTTCTTTCTTGTGCAAATACTGTGATCAGATGTACAGAAAGCATGCCACTCGACAAATAGAGCACTTAAAAAAGTGCATAAACTGTCCCGAAACTGTCAAACAATTATTTAAATCAAAGCGTAATTTGTGCGAAGAAAACTTGAATTACTTGTTCTTTATGTTTGAATTTAATATAATGGCTATAAAAAAAATTTTTTTGATATTGATTCCGATAAAACTTGACATTTTTCGTAGTTTATTTTTATGAAACCTTCACTATTGCAATTCATAGTGTTTGGAAATAAATTTACAATATTATACGGTTTAATGATAAAGAAAATATTGGTGAAGGTATGGTAAAATTCCCTTAAATTCTCTTTAAATTCTCAAGTTGTCTTAAAATGACGGGCACAGTCTCGAGAACGTGACCGGATTTTAAATGTCCGAGAAATTTAGAACTCTAGCTGTCTGTAAACCACGGGTATTCCTTCAACTACTCGATTGCAGCGCTGCCCAAGCGGTCACTTTCGAAACTACTACTCGTCACGATAAGGGAACATCCCCCACCACGGGAGATGCCAGACCTGTATATACGACCGTGGCCCTGTCCAACTTAAAACAAAATGGCGGTTCCTTAGTGATTATAGTTTGTATGTTAGAGTTCTTAAATTCTCGAGAATTTAAGTTGGTGGAATATAACCGAGAATATTACAGAATTTAAAGAATATAAGAGAATATAAAGAGAATTTGGAGAATTTATGTTTTAAATATCAATTTATGTGCACTTATCAATTTTGAAAATATGTTTGTTATTAAATAAGAGGCATTTGATTGTGTACATCGATACCCACGTTCTAATATGTCGTATCCCACATTTGGAAAATTTTTCAGGAAACGATAAAAACGTCTTGCTAGCACAAATAAATGAATATAAACAAATTTTTGTTTTATACGTTCATAAAAATGCATAAATAATAATAATTAAAGCAAAAAAAATTATTTAAATAAATTTTATGATATTTATGTGGGTTACGCAAGAAGAAAAAATTAAAATGTATTTTAGAAAAGAAATTGATTTAAGGTAGTACGATCAAGAAAATTAAACTTCGGGCAAAAATAGATAATTTTGCTTTCAAGAATAGCAATATTATTATGGAAGTGCTAATTTGAAAGAGAAAAGATTATTTTTTATGAAAAAAATTTGAAACACAAAAAAATAATGTTATTAATAAATTTTATTTTTGCCCAAACTTATTTTCTTATCGCTTCGAGCCAAATTTTTAAAAATGATGCGATTCTAATAAATCACGGTTCATTTTTTAGAAAAAAGATTCTCTACAACTTGGCCGTTTCCTATTTTTGAAATTGAATTAATTATCATCAAATACAGCAATTTGTTTATAAAAATTTTGTTTTGAAAAATTGTTTTTTTTATAATTTCAGCCATTAAAGAATCCATTTTCAAAAATTGGAAACGGTCAAGTTGTAGAGGATCTTTTTGCTAAAAAAATGAACCGTGATTTATTAAAATCGCATCATTTTTAAAAATTTGGCTCGAAGCGATAAGAAAATAAGTTTTGGCAAAAATAAAATTTATTAATAAAATTATTTTTTTGTGTTTTAAATTTTTTTCATGAAAAATAATCTTTTCTCTTTCAAATTAGCACTTCCATAATAATATTGCTATTCTTGAAAGCAAAATTATCTATTCTTGCCTGAAGTTTAATTTTCGTGATCGTACTACCTTAATCGTTTTATAATTAAATATTGTTTCATCCCATACATAACATTTTTCTCTCTTATTTTGTATTGTTTAATTCATAATTAATTGTTGCCATTTACTTTTAGTTATTTTTAATCGATCTACAAACAGAGGTTTCAGCGGATGCTCTAGATCTAATTGGAGTTGTAAAAATATTATTTGTAATTACCTTCTTACTCATTTTATTAAATAATTTCTTAAAATAAACTTAAGACTATTCACAAAATAAAAATTGACTGTCACATCGCTGGCGCTGACTTAACCAATTTGATGTGGGATACGACATATTAGAATTCGTGAAAATCAGCATGTGGGATACGACATATTAGAATATTTATTTAAAAATATTAAATAAATAATTTGACTCCCAAGATTTTAATATAAGCTGTAAAACATTATTATTAATCCATTTTTCAAAAAAAGTCAATTTCTCAAATTTTGTGGGATACGACATATTAGAACGTGGGTATCGACATGTGTTTGAAATGAAAAAGAACCTTGAAATTGTTTTACTCTCAAGATATTAAAACTTTTCACCGCTGAAATTTTAGGTTATGTTCACTTTGAATTTAATGCTAAAGATAGTAAATCAACATTATCTCCATAATTATAAAAATTTCAATGAATTATATTAATTTCTTCAGTAAATTAAACGTCTTATTTGCATGAAATTCTTTAAACAATTTTCATTAGAACAAAATAGAACATTATTATATTTTAATTATGTAAAACACATTACTTTAATGAGCTTGAGAATCTTACTAATCATTTTCAGCCTTTTGTTTTCATTTTCCCCAATACTGTTCGACTTTTTGAGATCTAGCATATAAAATATAGAGTAATATAGCTTAAGCTACATTAAAAAGAAGAAATTTAACATTTGACCTTCATAAACGCTTAAATCGTAGTATAAAAACTTTTGAGAATGCAACTTTAGTAAAAAAATATTAAATCACTTATACCTATTCTCTACCTATTCTATATTCTACCTATTCCTATGTATGTACCCATCGTTGTCGAAAAATATGAGGCAACCACATTATCATTAAGGTAGTTGTCGTGCCAAGAAACAGGTCTCTGAAGAAAATAGTACATTGTACAACAAGGGGGTAAAGTTGATCATTTAAGGCGAGTGGGATGTTTACATTTCGAGGCGAAGGCGAGCATCGCACTCGCCTTAAATGATCTTACCCCCGTGTTGTACACGGTACTTTATACAACAAAAGCATGTTTTTCTCGCTTTTTGACGTGTGTTTTACGGGCGTAAAGTTTGTTATTCAAGTCCTGCGGGCGTAAATAGGGAGTGGGGGGTGCTTAAATGACTACTTTTAAGCACTCCATCCCTATTTACGCCCTAGGGCTTAAATGACAAACTTTATGCCCGCAAAACAAGCGTCAAAAAGCGAGAAAAACATGCTTGTATTGTATAAAAGTTATTTTATGATTTTCAGACTTGAAATGATATCATTATAGTCGTTTCATATAAAACAAAAAAAAATTTTTCTTATGGAGAAAATTTAAAAATCACGAAAAATAATACTTTTAACATTATTTGTTGTAATAGAATCTTTCCTTACTAAACCTTCTCATCAATTTTTTCAAAATAATTGAATTTTCATAAATCATGGCCTATTTTACCAGGGAAAATATTCTCTATAACCCTACTGTTTCCCAGTTTTAAAATAAGTGGAAAATCTTCAAATATAGCTATTTTGAAAAAAAATTCTTTTTGAAAAATTGATATAACGCTTTTAATAACAGAAAACTGTACTTTTAAAATTGGAAACAGTAGAGATTTCCATGAATCATGGAAATCCAATAACTTTTTTCTTGCACAGTGCACTAGGTTAAAGTTCGAATAAAAAAAATTGGGAAAATTCCAATATTGCTTTTGCTAAGAGGAACATTTTTATAAGGTATATAAAACATATAATCACGAATTTTCTATAGTACTCCCTTCAAACATATATTTATATGATTTTTTTTATGATTTCCCTGCAGATGAAATGTTTTTGAATTTTCCCTTCGTTTTTGTTACAATTTTAACTCTTTGCACAATGCAAGAAAAAAATTATACATTTATAATGACAATTTATTGCGAGTTGGAAGAATCTTAGCTTTAAAATAAGCCCAAGAACATTTATAAATGTTGATTATTTTGAAATTTGTTCAAAATTTAAGAAAATATTGAAATTTAGACTTTTTTTGCAATACCTTCTTCAAAATTTAACAAAACAACTTCATTCTGGACTCATTTTATAGAGAATTTTGATAACATTCAATTCATAATGAGAGCAAATTTCATCACTCACAAAATTAAAATCAAGATAATTTAAGTAATCATCGAAAAACACGTGGTCCCCCAATTTTGACCGGTAGTGTATTCTAATTAAATAAACTAATGTTTCCATTGCATTTGATAATAATATAACATACACTCTAAAAAAACGTCTATTGACTGTTAAAAAACTCATGTATAAAATGCAAAACGAACATAGAGCATGATAATTACCTTTAGCCCTCTAAATTCTTCGCTTCGTCTCATTCAGTCTCATTAGGATCAACTTTTCGTGATAAGTACTTGCAGACCCGGCAACCACCGGCAACAGGCATACGACATGTTGTGATTATGATATTTATTAAATTTCGACAGACGCTTATCATATACAATCAGAATATGTTTGAATTATTGAACTATAATTTTATACGCAATAAATAATTGATTCTGATTGTTTAAAACATTTAAAAAGTAAAAATGAGAAAATTCTCATCAATTCTAAGAGAATTTATCTGCCGGTTATATTCTCGGTAATATTCTCATTCTCGTTACCGTTCTCAATGTAATATAACCGACTCAGAACTCTATTGTATGTGCGAAGTTTATGTGGATACGCAGGAAGAATTCTTGAGGGGTGTACGCCAAACTCCAGCCTGGTCAGCCCCCGGAATCTCTGGAGTTGAAAATGTCACAGATGTTGACCGTTGGCCACCGTGGCGCTGGCTGTTCATGAGGCCGGCCTTATACAGATTAGCATAATAGAACATTAAAATTTAACGTTTTTTGTGAAAAATTGGGTGTCTGAAGTGCTTTTGTGTACTTTTTAGGTAAATTGGAATGGTTTTAACAGTCGCTGATATAAAAATTTAAGTGAAAATGCGGAAATTTGTTGCTGTAGGTTGCAAAACAGGCTACACGTAATGCTCTGAAAAAGTGCATTGTTTTGGGGTTTATTCATCATGAGCGCCTTTAACTTATTAAAATTTAATCTATACTAAATTTCAAACGCTTTGAATAAAAAAATCAACAAAGCTGACTGACTGAACTTAAGGTATTATAGATAGGGATGGGCGATCTTCAAAAAAAAAGAATTGATTTTGAAATTATTGATTCATTTTGATCGATTAAGCGGTTAAAAAGATTGATTTTTGAATCGATCTTCAGAAATCGATACCTTTTTCTGAAAATGATAAATTTCTGTGAAATAACCTTTTTTTAAAATGTTTTATAACAATTGGAGATATAATTGTTACTTGCATATTTTGTGAATTTAAATTATCAAAATAAAAAAGTGTTTATATCAATAAAAAAGGAAATTCGGCTTAAAAAACACACTATATTTGCGAATCAGGAACGTCTTTATTTTTGTAAATTGCACAATTTCTAAAGCAATGCGTATTATTAGTGATAAAGTTTCTGACATAAAAATGAAGTATTACTACAAAGTTTATAATATTAATATACTTTGAACTTTGCATATCACTTAAAGTATTATTTATGATAAAATTTCTGGCATAAATATGAAGTATTACCATAAAGTTTATAATATGAATATACTTTGAACTTTGCATATCACTTAAAGTATTATTTATGATAAAATTTCTGGCATAAATATGAAGTATTATTATAAAGTTTATAATATTAATATACTTTGTATATCACATTAAGGATATTCTCGTGGTCGACCCCTTGATCTCACTTTTAAACTAAAAAACAGTTCATAGGAAAAGTTCATAGAAATAGGAAACAGGAAAAAAAGAAAGGAGAATCGTTCGTAAAGATCGAAAAAAAATATATCAATCCAACCGATTAATCGAGTAAAAAAGATCGATCTCCGTAGAATCGAATCGAGATCGCTCATCCTTATATATATATATAAAATACACATAATAAATTATGTGCATGTGAGATCTAAATATCCATTATATTATTATGAAATATAGTATATTATGTTGATTATTATTTATTACAAACATCTTTGTTCTTAGTGTTTTCAAATACTTACAAAGGAATTTTATAAATTCTTTATATTTGTTACTTTTCCAAAAGTACGTTCATTCCTTATGTGAAAGTTTTGTTCATAAAAATGTAATTTTTTCAATTACTGAGAAGTTTTAAAATATAAAATACAAAGTATCCTATAATAAAATCTAATTTTTCTAACAAAATCAAGATGATATAATCAATACCCGTATTATAATTCAATTTGATGGAGTTTCAATAGCCAATTTTTCTATTATAATATGTAGGACTGATATAATATTAATAATATTGATAATATAAATAAATATTGTATTTTTATTCAATAATCACAATGTAAATATTAATGTTAAAACGAAGATAACAGAACTTTGATTTCAATTTCCAGCCAGAATTACAAAGACAATTTTCGCCCAAATTTCAAGAAAATTACCCTTTATATCAGTAAAAATTGCTTTAAATAATATTTAAAACTTTCTAGTTTAATGCGTTGTAAAAAAAATATGATCAAGTAGTTTTTATCCCCAAAAATTTAATTTTTATCCATTTTTCCCATGCATTAAAATGAATTCAGGCCTCATGAACAATCAGCGCCCCTAGCCGCCACGGTCAATTCTTGTGACATTTTCGTTTCGAGGATTACGTGCATTCTGGCTAAGGTGCAGGGGGCTGAGCCTGGTCAATGTCCTGACTAGTGTAGTGCAATCGAGTCTTCCATGAAAAAATAGAACACGATAAAAATACATAAATGATAGGCATATGCATAGTGGTCAGGACGATTCCAAGAGAAACATCCAAACCGATCGATAGATGGCACTAAATCTAAAATTAATTTAATTTTAATAGAAAAGGAAAAGAAGATTTTTTCTTGTTACATTCTCATCATGGATGAGAAGGTATTGGTTTTATGTGAAAAATGACTTTCGAAATTTTCATCAAATCTTTACGTTTTGAGACCACCTGAGTCAGAAAAAACGGTTTTTACGAAAGTGTCTGTCTGTCTGTCTGTCTGTAGTAGGTCGTGTGCGGCATAACTCTCGATAGAATTATCAGATTAAATTGAGCTTTGGCACACTTTATCGGAGCCGAAAAAGTAAGGACAAGTTCGTTAACCAGCCACATCCAATCAAAATTGAGGGACAGAGCACTACTTTTGTGTTTTTGACAATAACTTTTTGAAAAAATCAAACATTTCAATACTGATTTTTGATAGTGCTCATAAATCTCTACAAATTATCCTGATAACATTTTTTGATTAAATCAAAATTAGAAATGTTACAGCATATTCAAATTCGAAAAAAGTCAATATCAAAATTCCATTTTCCACTTAAATTATACGAGATACGAAAAAACGTTATGATAAAATATTATTTTCTACGTAAAGACATACAAACTTGAAATGTAACATTTTTTCATAAGATGCATATTTTTCTTTTTAATTAAAAAAAAAACTATTGAAAATCCAAAATTCAATTTTTTAACAATAATATGTGAAATGCGAAAAAAACGTAAGAATACAAAGTTGTTCGTTTCGAAAATATCTACAAATTTTGTTTTACAAAGTTTCTGAAAAAACATATATTTTTCGTTTCAGTTCCAAAAAATACGATTAAAATTCAAAAATTCCATTTTTTAGACAAAATATGTGAGATAAAAAAAAACGTTTAGATGGAAAATTGCTTGCCTAAATAAGGTCTACAAATTCTCATTAAGACATTTCGGTACAGGATGTATATTTTATGTTTCGATTTTTAATTCTAAAAAAATTCGATTTTTTTCACCAAAATATGTGAGATACGAAATAAGCGTTGTTCTGCAAAATCGTTTCTTTAAATAAAGTCTACGATTGTTTTTTCTTTTTGAGACATTGTTACCAGGCCAGATGATGACCTCCTTCCCCCAGGTTTAGTTATCCATATATGTAGAGGTTGATGACCTCCCCCTCCTAGGTTTAGCTGTCTATATATGTAGAGGTTCAGGCAGGCCTCGTCAGTTCTTCTCTAACATCTCTCAAGAATAAAGACATACAAAGTGATATCAGTTTGATGTCACTACCTTTAAAAATTAGAAAGTTTAGTTTTCACTATAACATTTTGGCGATCCTGCCAGGATCCGCTTAAGTTCTCGGTTTTTAATTTCTACGAAAATCCACATAGAACGCGGACCTGTGCGAGACTTGGAATCCACGGGCCCAAGAAGCTAAAGAAACTTTACGAAGTTTTAAAAATAAGAAGAACTCCGGACTTCACTACGGTAAGCCCGAAAACAGGAATAAGTAGCTGATAATAAAAATTAGTTAGTGAATTTAGTAGCCACTATACCACGTAAATTATCAGTGAAAGATTCCATTAAAATTGAACGAGGCCCGCAATCAGGCGGAAGACGCATCTGCGTAAGTAAGCAGCCAACGCCCAGCCAGGCAACCGGTTCTCAACAGTAAGCTGACTCATCTCTTCGACACGTCAAGGAAGGCAGGCGGTCTACGGATCCCACATCAGGCCACGAGTAGCACAGTAAGCATTACTTCTAGAAAGTGAAAGTATTGTAAACATTTCTCAATCGATCTTGGGCCTTAGAGTATAAATCCTCTTTACGTACGTTGCACGGCGACTGTACTACGGTACAGGTGAGGTAAAGTTGAGGCAAGATCGGGTTGGCTATACTCTGTGTGTTCACAAGCACTGGCCACCCTTAACAAATTAAGTATCACTACCTCAAAATCAGTAGCAGTTTGTAGCAACTTATACTGCATTTTGTTGTATTAAAAAATAAACATTTAAAATTTTACCGCGACATTCTACACCCGAGTCACAAACAATAGATAAGTAGGTACACTGGCGTTTGATAAACACCGAGATAGCACGCTCTATCAAACTGACTCATCCTACGATACGGACTCATCCTCTTTAAATTTCCCAATCACAACCACTCTCATGTCTCGAGCACAATCTCCCGTCAGGGCCCAGTCCCCCTCTTACACCACTGACGAATTACTAGTAAGGGTTCTCAGCCAAATGGAAACTCTGACTATCTCATTCAACGCCCTGAAAAAAGAAAACGAAAATAGGATAGATGAAATTTCAAGATTATCAAAGAAATTAGGAGGAGCAGGGACAGTAGAAACAGATAGTGAATCCCAGCAACGACCAGAAGCGACAGACGATCATTCTTCGGTCGAAGAAAAAACATTCCAAAGAAAAGAAACATTTAGACCAAGACAGGAAAATATTTACGGTCAATCACAATTTTCCCAACAACTGTCCCAACAGCACCACACGAGGAACGGAAAATGGGAGCCAAGTTAGCAATTGAAACAATAAAGCCAATTAACGGTCAGGACGACATGGGAGTAGAAGATTTTATAAAAACGGTAAAGAGAGCTAGAATAAGATGCGAAGAACCAGAAATTCTTTTAGATTTAATTTTAGCAAAGAAAATTACACACGTGGCAGAAAAAGCCATTAGATATATGCAAATAAACTCCTATGAAGATTTATACGCGGCACTCAGACAAAATTTGAGACAAACCAGTTCATTAATTTCATTAAAATCTAAATTAGAAAGCTGCAAGCAAGGCTTAACAGAAACGGTTCAGAACTTCACGACGAGGTTTCGACAAATAACAAATGAAATAAATTACCTAGTCCAATCCCAGCACGTAAACCCCACTAAACGAAGACTTAAAATAGAATTGGAAGAAGAAGAAGCCGTTAACCGTTACTTATTAAATTTAAAAAGAGAAATTGGAATGCAGGTACGTCTGTTAAAACCGAACACAGTAAACGAGGCTCAAGCATTAGCCATCGAAACTGAAACATGGTTAAAAGACAGCCAACCTGTCAGACAAATTATCAAACCACCAGTAAAAATATGGGCCAAATCACCCGGACCACCTCGACTCAGTGCAAATACTACACCTAGAGCACAGAATAGTACCATACCACTGAGTGACAGATTTAAAATGAATTGCTTCAAGTGCGGCAAAATAGGTCATATATCTTCACAGTGCCAAGTGAAGCAGGGTTTTCCCCAGGCCATGGTTTCAAGCGACCACCTCCGGTAAGAGCAATCCAAGAGGAAGAAACAGAAGCGGAAAACATGACAGAGGAAGAAATAACGGAGCAACTGATCTTCGAGGAATCAGCCGAATTTCTTCCATATGCGGAAGATTACGAACAATCGATGCCAGAAGAAAAACTGGAAGATACAGATTATTAGTAGACTCAGGAGCTGCTATAAACATAATCAAAGAAGAAATATTGGATGATAGAGACGAAAGGAAATCTACCCACAAAACATTCCTAATGGGTAACGATCGGCATATCTCTAAATATTCTACAAAATTAAACTTTTTTGGACAAGAACACGTTTTCTACATAGTACCCAACGATTTTCCCTTACCAGAAGGAGGTATAATTGGAATTAAATTCTTTGAAAAATATCCAAGATATGCGATCACGAACAGTCACCTCGTGCTAAATAAGGTAAAGCTACCTTTGCACCTAAGCAATGATTTCATACCAGGAAAATCCGAAAAGATATGTACCATTTCAACTGACGCAGAAGATCAAGATATTATCATTATAGATGATAAGGAAATCCCCGACGGACTCTACACTATACGAAACGGACAAATAAAAATCCCATTGAAAAATAATGAGGATTACCCTAAAGAAGTAAATCTTCAGATTAGATACGAACCTATATTAAAAATAATCACAAATGAAAGTAATGGACCTCAAATGACATTTCGACTAAATGAATTATTGAAAGCTTCAAGATTAGATCATTTAGAAAAAGACCAGAGAGAATTCATCAAAAAAATGATAGCCAGATACTCGGAAGTTTTCACGTTAGAATTAGACCCACTTCCATGTACTAACCTTACCGAACATCAAATAGTACTTAAAAATGGAAAAATAATCAATCTAAGATCCCACAAATTACTCGAAAAACACCGACAGTTTGCCCTAGAAGAAACAGAAAAGTTATTAAAAAAGGGAATTATAAGAGAAAGCCAATCACCATACAACTCACCTTTATGGATAGTACCGAAAAAAGGAAATAAATTAAGAATGGTAATTGACTACAGAAAGATTAATGAAGACACGGATCAAGATGCTTACCCATTACCAATGATCGATGATATACTAGATCACTTAGGAAAAGCTAAGTTCTTTTCTGCCTTTGACCTCTCAGCTGGATTCCACCAAATCCCGATGAAGGAAGAAGACAAAAAGTACACTGCGTTTTCTACAACCCAAGGAAATTTCGAATACAATCGCATGCCTTTCGGTTTAAAGAACGCACCAGCCACATTCCAAAGAATGATGGATAATGCATTCAGAGGATTAATCGGAACAAAATGCTTTGCGTACATAGATGACATTGTGATATTCGGAAGCTCAATTCAGGAACATAATGAGAACTTAGTAGCAGTCATGGAAAGAATCTACCAGTTAGGACTAAGATTAGAACCGAGAAAATGTGAATACCTTAAACCAGAACTAGAATACCTTGGACATATAATAACCAAAGAAGGAGTCAAACCCAACCCTGAAAAAATAAACTGCATAAAAGAATTCAGACCATTGAAAACTGTAAAAGATGTGCAATCATTTTTAGGACTTGCAGGTTACTATAGGAAATTCATCAAGAATTTCTCTACTATAGCGAGACCCTTAACAAAGCTAACTCAGAAAGAGACAATATTCGATTGGACCCCAGACTGCGAAAAAGCATTTTACGATTTGAAGAACGCATTGGTAATCGCACCAGTTTTAAAATTCCCTGATTTTTCCAAACAATTTATACTGACTACGGACGCATCCAAGTGTGGATTAGGAGCAGTATTGAGCCAAGACGGGCACCCTTGTCTTTTTATATCAAGAACATTGAACAAAGCCGAAGAAAAATACACCACCTCTGAAAAAGAACTTTTAGCAATTGTATGGGCTATGAAACGCCTCAGACAATATCTTCTCGGAAAGAAATTCAAAATTCAAACAGACCACCGTGCTTTAGTTTGGCTACACAATGTGAAAGACCCTAGCTCAAGACTTTTACGATGGAGACTTCGTATTGAAGAATACGAATACGAAATAGAATATGTAAAAGGAAAAGAAAATAAAGTAGCGGATTGTCTATCCAGACTTTTTCCCATCACTAAGGACACATTACAAGAAGCAATGAAAAAAACCGGAATTAGTACTAAAGAAGAAAAACCAAGCTTGGAAGACCAGTCACCGGAAATAGAAACATTCGACACGCCGCGAATAACAAAAGACGAAATTTTAAAAGAAAAAATCAAATTAACCGCGAGGCGAATGAAAGAACCATCAGAAAATGAAACCACAGAAACGGAAGAAGAAATCACGGAAACACCAGGAGACAATACTAATTTATATACGGATTTTATAAATTGGAAACTACAACCAGTCAAAGGCAAAATTAAAACAAAGCCTAACGCTATCGGCAAACTTTGGAAAGAAGTAACTAAGGATGAAATGCCTATGTACAACGAAGAAGACTGGCTGTATAAATTAAGTTGGTTTATCGAAGAATTCGTTAACAGAAAACTCTCAATTGTTAGATTATCCTTTGGAGATCCTCTATTTACATTTCTGGAGCGAGAAGTAATTCAAGAAATAATGGAATTCCTATCAAACTATTATCCAGATAAGAATTTCCACATTTGTTTCTCTACAACCCGAGAATTAACTAAGGAAGAACGAAAACAAATTATTAAAGAAGCCCATAGGGATCACACTGGAGAACAAAATACTATCGAAAAAGCCAAGAGAATCGGAATTTGGACCAACATGGACCAAGACATTAAGGACTATGTCAAAAAATGCCCTATATGCCAACTACAAAAGACCACGCGAATTAAGAATCAATCAGAAAGTATAATACCCGACATACCACTCAATCCAAATGATAAAATAGCACTGGATATTTTTGGACCGTTACCCACTACACCTAGAGGTAACAAATACATACTTAGTAATTCAGGATAGATTGACCAGATACACCACTTTAATACCGTTAGAAAGTGAAACCTCAACAGCAATAGTAGAAGCTCTGATAGAACAATATATTTACATTTATGGATCCCCTAAAACTATTCTCACTGATCAAGGGTCTAACTTTCTATCTGAGTTAATGGACCAATTTGAGAAAGCTTTGAAAATCAAACATATTAAAACTACAGCATTTCATCCACAATCCAACGGAAACATTGAAAGAATGCACTCAACCCTGAATAATCTGATCAAAACAAGCATGGCAGAAAATCAGAATAACTGGGACGAAAATCTAAAATATGTAACATTCGCAATAAATTCAACAGTAAATCAAACCACGGGATTCACACCCTTTGAACTCACGTTTGGAAGATTATCAAATATACCATCTCAAATTGAAAACTCACCCAATTTAACCCATCAAGATCTGATTAGAAAATGGAGGAAAAAACACGAGGAAAACATCAGAAAAGCTAGAGAGAGAAACCAAGTAGAATTAGAAAAAACTAAGAAAAGATTAGATGAAGGAATAATAAGAACACATCCTTTATACAAGCCTGGAAGCCTAGTCAAAATCCTTAACAACACCAAACAAAACAAATTAGAACAATCCTGGAAAGGTCCTTACGAAGTTATAGATTACCTAGATTACCTAGATAATAATAATCTACGCATTAGGAATAAAGATAAAATACTGAGAGTACACATAGATCAGTGTATGCCTTATTTTTCAGATGAGGACCCTAGTACTTCTAATAGCGGCAATAGCCAACTGTAAAGCCAACTACACCTTACAACCGATAACCAGCAATTTGTTTGTCGAAGACATCTCCAAGGTACATTTGTACCATGAAACTTGGGACCTTGTGGTGGGAACTAACTTCACATCTAATCAGCAACGTATATCAGCGATAAGCAGCACCATTGAGTTAGCAGAATCAGCATGTAACGTGAAATGTACACCCCAATACGAAGTACAGCTTATAATGAATCGATACAATAGATTAGTATATAAGAATATGATTCTGGGCAAATTACTGGGAAAAAATAAACGTACGAAAAGAGGACTGGCAAACTTTGTTGGCGATATATCTAAAACACTATTTGGTACACTAAGCGAACAGGACTTGGATAACATAAATAACGAATTTGACAAAATATATATGGACAATAAAAACTTGGCAACACCTGCTATGTTAAAAACAACTATTAAGGAATTTGAAGAAAAACACAGAACAAGATACCATTTTGATGCAGACGAAACCAGCTATCAGCATATAATCGGGATAAGTCAACTATCAGTTGCCATCCTGAAAGGACTATTCACCTATATACTCAAAATTCCCATTATAGAACAGGAAGAGGGTACCATCAAACATATTATACCTATCCCTTATCCTATCCAAAACCTATATTTTGCAGTAATTCCCGACCATGACTATTTAATCAAATTTAGAGACTCATATGTAATTACTGACAAGGAAACAATAAATAAATGTACGACGATAAGCGAGTATAAAATTTGCGAAAGAAACCAACCAAACTTTAGGTTGACTGACAGTGAAACATGCGAAGCTACGATATTCAAGCGATACTCAGAGAACAAATGTAAAACTTCACCTTTTGCCTTACACAAAGAAACCTTCATACCCGTACTAAACGGATACATAATAGTACTAATGAACGAGGTAGATTTAGATATTAGCTGCGAAACAGGAATAGAACACCTAAAGATTAAACAACCCTCACTACTGACGGGCTCAAATTGTAAAATCTATAATGGAATGGACGCACTGTACCTTAGCAAAAATCTAAAGGGACAATTTTACAACGAATTCAATGTGACCTACAACATTAGTTACTCTAACGACGATCTAAAAACCTTAGAAAGTAAATTAATGCGTCTCCCTAAAATTATAGATAACAATGAATTACGACAAGCCAAATTAAGCCTAGACGATGCAGAAAATATGTTAAAATCAATAGCCACTAACAGAAGACTAAGGACATGGAGAGAAACAACTGTGGATTGGTTAAGCTATTTAGGTTACGCAGCGCTAGGATTAGGATCAGCCTATGTTCTGTACAGATTAGGAATACTCGAATTCATACAAAAGTGTATGCCCAAAAAACTCTGTATATTCTGTGTAAAAACAAAGGTAACAACGCCGACGAACGTTGTCACGTACAGTTCTAGCTTGCAACCCTTGGTAACCACCGAAATACCAAAAGTAAGGAGGGTAAGAATTTAGTAAATTAAGAGGCTAATTCATGTCTAAAATAGACGGGTAAAATCTAGAAATTAAAGGGTTAATTTATGTCTAAAAAGGGGGGTGTTACCAGGCCAGATGATGACCTCCTTCCCCCAGGTTTAGTTATCCATATATGTAGAGGTTGATGACCTCCCCCTCCTAGGTTTAGCTGTCTATATATGTAGAGGTTCAGGCAAGCCTCGTCAGTTCTTCTCTAACATCTCTCAAGAATAAAGACATACAAAGTGATATCAGTTTGATGTCACTACCTTTAAAAATTAGAAAGTTTAGTTTTCACTATAACAACATTTGGAAGAAAATAAATTATTTTAACCATGTAATTTATTAAAAAGTGACTAAAATGTATACAGAAAATCGAGCGCGAAGCGCGAGCGTCATGATGAGAATGTGTTCCTCAAGGCTGATAGAGCCTTAAGTAAATTGAATTTTCTGTTTCACTTAAATTCAAAAAGAAATTGAGTAACTTTGAGAAAATTTGTAATTCACATCATCTGTAATATTATTATAAAATTGGTTTGAGCTTCAGTATCAAATTATAAGGAATAAACTTAAATGTATTTCAACCAATTCAGTCTGTATTGGTTGAAATTGATAAAAACTAACCTAAAAAACATTGAATTTTCTATAAACAAATGAATTATGTTCAATTCACATTAAATTTATCCAATACAGACTGAATTGGTTGAAATTAATGAAAAATAACCTAAAAAACATTGAATTCTTTATAAAGAAATGTATTATGTTCAATTTACATTAAATTTATCCAATACAGACTGAATTGGTTGAAATTAATAAAAAAAAAAAAAAAATTCTCTATAAACAAATGAATTATGTTCAATTCACATTAAATTTATCCAATACAGACTGAATTGGTTGAAATTAATAAAAAATAACCTAAAAAACATTAAATTCTCTATAAACAAATGAATTATGTCCAATTCACATCAAATTTACCTAATACAAACTGAATTTGTTGTAATTGATAAAAAGTAACCTAAAAACATTAAATTTGTCTTAAAGAAATGAATTATGTTCAATTCACATTAAATCTATCCAATACAGACTGAATAACTTGAAATTAATGAAAAATATCTTAAAAACAACTCATTCGTCAATTTTTTTTACATTGTTTCAAAATTATTAAATCTATTCTGTAAATAAATCAATTCCTAATTGCAAAATATCATAAGAACCGTATTTCGCAATAAATAATTATGTCACACAATTTTATATTTCTTAGTTTTGAATGTTATCAAATAAGGAACAAGAAAAAATCTTCTTTTCCTTTTCTATTAAAATTAAATTAATTTTAGATTTAGTGCCATCTATCGATCGGTTTGGATGTTTCTCTTGGAATCGTCCTGACCACTATGCATATGCCTATCATTTATGTATTTTTATCGTGTTCTATTTTTTCATGGAAGACTCGATTGCACTACACTAGTCAGGACCACGAAGGAATAATAAGGAGACCTATCTCCATGTAAGCGACTTGGCAGGAGCAACGGCACGGTAAGTGCCCGGCTTGTAAGTTGGAAGTAGTGGAAAGGAGTGCGCAAGTGCGCAGTTGTCCTCTTCTTACTCATGAGAAAATGTGCGGGTGAGATGAATTTGTCAAATTGATCTAAGCCAGAGTGGTTATGTTGATTGATTTTTTGATCATTTGCAAGCGGCAGATATTTGTTCAATTTCAATTTAGTTAAAAAAATATATATATTATCTCAGGACTCCTATAAAGCTAAAGGAGTGCATTATAAAAGTGGTAAGTATATATCGAATATAAGATTGTAAATCTTGAAATTGAAATTATGGTATTTGATAGTACTTCGTAAATCGTGTGTTAAAGAATGTAGAATAGTTTTTTCCTTTAAAGGTGAGGGAAATTAATCCGTGAAATTTTCAAGATTTTGAAGATCGCATGTAATATAATAAATTTTTTTCTAAGCAATGTCGTGTTGCGTACCGGGTTGCATAACCTCTCTGGCTTAGAGCAATTTAACAAGTCGTCTCACTGGCACATTTTCCCGTGAGTAAGAAGAGGACAACTGCGCACTCCTTTCCACTACTTCCAACTTACAAGCCGGGCACTTACCGTACCGTTACTCCTGCCAGATTTGGAAAAGTTTCCGATGATAGTTTGGTCTCCTTTAGAGGTCTAAATTTCTCGGACATTTAAAATCCGGTCACGTTCTCGTGACTGTGACTGTCATTTTAAGACAACTTGGGAATTTACAGAGAATTTAAGGGAATTTTATCATACCTTCACCAATATTTTCTTTATCATTAAACCTTATAATATTGTAAATTTATTTCAAAACACTATGAATTGCAATAGTGAAGGTTTCATGAAAATAAACTGCAAAAAATGTCAAGTTTTATCGGAATTCAATATCAAAAAAAAATTTCTTATAGCCATTATATTAAGTTCAAACATAAAGAACAAGTAATTCAAGTTTTCTTCGCACAAATTACGCTTTGATTTAAATAATTGTTTGACATTTTCGGACAATTTATGCACTTTTTTAAGTGCTCTATTTGTCGAGTGGCATGCTTTCTGTACATCTGATCACAGTATTTGCACTTGAAAGAAGCTTTATTTTGTTTATCAATAATTTAAAAAAAAAAATTCCAAACTATATTCTTTTTTTTCCATTTTTATTGCGCACGTTACACGAACTTCCAGAACAAAGCATTTATCAAAAACAATTGAATACTTGAACCGTTGCGGAAAAATATTTTTAAATTCGCATAAATTCTCGAAGAGCACATTCATCAGAGAAATTCTCAGTCATATTCCCGTTCTCCCAGACATATTCTCGGTCACATAAACTCTTTAGAACTCTAGTCTCCTTATTATTCCTTCGTGACATTGGCGTACACCCGAGCTTACCACATCAAAGAGTGGAAACTCACCTTGTCGGAGTGAAATTAATTCGAGGAAATAAACTTCATTTATTTAAAACGAAAGAAAGGTTAATTAAATGAATTGCACTGAATACTGAACATTCTAACCTACTATATTTAATTCACGATAGTTATAATATAAACTTTGAACTTAATGTTCTTAGTACAAACATGAAGAAAATAAGGAAAGAAAACTATAAGTCTTTTTCTTTTAATACAAATCAGAACAATCTCACGCGTGGATCTATCGATCAAGTGGTCCAGATCAATCTGAATCTCTCGCGATGAAGTCTTCTGGGCTTCACCGTCACATGTGTAATTGCGCACCCTTTCTGCGTCTTCCCACTAATTAGGTTAAGTGTGACCAGCCAATCAAACTTATTTTTTATCCCTACTTATTAGCATAATTCCTAAATTACTTTCCCTACTACTAGATTCCTAGAGCGCACGTGTTTTTCTACATCAAAGTATGCCGCATGAGCTTCATATCACGTTTCACGCATTTCGAATTCGCTAGAAATCTAACTCGTTAAAATTGATAAGTTGCACAGGAAAATATCCTGTCAAATATAAAACTTGATATACTACAGTGTATACACGGAAAACAAACTCGGCAGTTTGCTCCAGTTTGCTCGCTCCCGACTGTGGCGCCACACTCCCAGAGTGTGCGTACATCTAACTGCCAGACTTTGGCATCTAACTGCCAGACGTGCCAGACTTTGGCGATCGCGCGTCCCACGAAGGAATAAGAAAGAAGGAAAGAAGCCTGAAACAAGCTTGTTTCAGTTTGGAAGAATTTCTGCCGCTAGCTTTGGGCGCGCGATCGCCAAAGTCTGGCAGTTATGGTGCATTTATACCTCTACGGCTGCGGGCAAGCACTGGTTTTGACCAATTTTCATGAATGTGAAAATCATGTGAAAATTGCTTAGATGGCGGGAATTTTAAAATTAAAATGTTTCGAATTAGTTTTAATTATTATTTTATAAGAAATTAATAAAATAAAAATTCAATTATATTAACTAATTATATTAACTAATTTCCATAAAAATTTTACTTTCACACAGCGAGTAAATAGTCTTATTTACTCGCTGTGTGAAAGTAAAATTTTTATGGAAATTAGTGGTTTTAGCTAAGGTTTTTAAAGATTCTGCATGGTTTTTATATATGTGCTAGATGAGGCACAATGAAGCGCTGTTTATGTTCGTACATGCATCAGAGATTTTTACCGGTATATTATTATAAAACTTGTAATCATGGAACTAGATAAAAATTCCGTGAGTTTTCTCTTGATCCATAAATTAATTGATTCATTTTACTGTGAAATTATTGCTATACATTTACTGCGTGTTGTTAGGGAAATAAATTTGATTAACATAACCCCTAAACATCGAACATTATGTTCTAGTTTGATATTTTCTTATATTTTTAGAACGATTTCTACTTGACTTGTGTATTATGTAAGAAAGACATCTTCACAATTCATATATTAAAGCACGATTGCTTCATTGGGTATAAAGTGGAGAACTTGATGTCATATGGACGTTTTGCAGGACCAAAAAATTTAATAGATAATTTAATCGAAAAAATGGAACATAAGGAAACTGTTGAATATTTAGATGAAGACGCTGAGGTAATATAGTAATTACTAAACGAAGGCATCTCTTTTATGCATATTTTTGTTACAAAGTACTGTATATTTTTACCCATCTTTCACATAACAAATTTTTGTAGATAGTTTTAAGTAGCGCCAGAAGTGTATTGGAATCAGTGGGTCCAATCAATCCTCCTAGACAGAAATATCATGATGGTTCTGATGATTATTCTCGACATGAATCTGACAATAACGTACCAAATGCCTACTGCCCTCCGAATCCTGGAGAGTGCTCTCGACAAAGTTTTCGAAATCCTTTGCCTAACGGAAGTAATTTCTTGTGTCATCAAAGAATCATTTCAGACCATTTCATCACCATTGCGAAGAATATCCCTTTCTAAACAAAGACTGTCATTCCAGTTATGAATCTCGACTTGACTTTGACCGCAAATATAGACGTTCATTGTCTGAAAAATATCTGCGTCCCCGCCATCAACATCAGGATGAATATAAATATGTTGATCATAATTTTGATGAAGCTGATGACGACGAAGACGGTTTTTGAGGATCGAATGAATAGTGTTGAAAATATTGAGCTGAGTAAGTAGTCTTGAACCCTTTTGATATGTCGCTTTGTCAAAAGTTTAGGAAAAGAATTAAATCCAAATGAATCGGAAACCATTCCGAAATCTGTTTTCTAATTATTGGGCGTGAGTCCGATTGGTGTATTACTATCTCGTACACGTATCCTATAAGTTAATAAAGTTATACATGGTGCTAACAGCAGATAGAGCAACATTGAATAAAAGTTTTGAAGTGACATGTTTGATAACATGTCTGCTATTATATTGACCCATAATTCATAGAATTTTTTGTTCATTTCTCGTTATTTTGGCATAGGGTCAGATTCTTTTTATTTCCTTCGAATAAAATTTTCCCTGGCGGGTCGCGAGAACCGAACTGTTACCGAATTGGGTAATCATTTTGATAACAACTGGGTAACATGATAGTAAACTGAATAAATGGCGCAAAATTAACATTTGACATGTTGATAGTGTCATTCTTTGTTGAAATTGACCTGATAAACTCAACAATAAAAATCGATAATTTTATTTCCCGGCTTTAGAAAGTAGAAAAAACATGATGTCGAATTTTCATGTCTTTCACTGTTTGTAGTACATATGTCTTGAAATAAAGTTCTGTGAATAATAATTTTCAAGACCCTGTTGTCAACTACATGTTAATTTTCCAGAATTATAATTAAAATTCAACATCGTGTTTTTTTTCTATTTTCTACAGCTAGGAAATAACATCGATTTACATTTTTAAGTATATTAGATCGATTTCATCAAAGAATCACACTATCTACATTTTAAGTGTTAATTTTGGGCTATTTGTTCAGTTTACTGGCTTGTTACCGAAACAATACCCAATTCGTAAATAGATTCGGTTCACGTGACCCGCCAGGGAGCATCGAATCATGAAATGTTTTGTGTAAGGAAAAATTTAATTGATTGTTTTTTTTACTTAGGCAAGAAAAGTTTAGCAAGAAAATGTACAGAAAATTACATAATTTTAGTCGAACTAGTTAGTGAGAAACCAGTTCTTTGGAACCATCGGCTAAGTGTAACTGCAAGAAATCCAATCGCTAAAAACAATGCATGGAAGGACATATATTAGTCAATTTTCCTGGTAAACAATTCATAACTGTAATAACGTTGTTCACTTCCTCAATAATATGTTATTAATTTGAAACATGTTATTATACAATAAAAAATGTTATATCCCTTTGTACAGGCTGGAGCAAAGAATTTATAGTTTCAAAATTTCAGAGTTTAAAAGACACATATATGAGGCGTCGCTCGTATGTTCCAAGCGGTTCATCTTGTCAGCCTAAAAAACAATGGATTTTCGATGATTCATTCGCTTTCTTGCGAGATATAGTTAAACCAGCATCGTAAGTATATTCGTATGGACAACCAAAATACACATAATAACTTTTGATAGGGAATAAATAAAGTGAAATCCCCTATCATTTAAATTTACGGGATGCAAAATTATTATAAAATTATTGCAAATTACAGAACCATAAGTAATGTTTCATCTTCTAAAACAAATGAGAATGTTGAAAAAAGCACATGCCAAAGAGAAGCCATGAGAAATGCAAATTTTCGGGAACTCGGATTTAACAATAAGGAGGGAAAAGAACCGGAGGGTAAATAGTTTAAATTCCAAATCGATTTAATCCTCAAAGAAGTATATTTCAATATATTTTAATTAGTTTTGAGCAAAACTTTTTCTCGAGTGGACTATCAAAATTTTTTATTGTATCCGCAAGATTTTAGAATATTTAAGACCATGGATCAACTTGACCACATGACTTTAGTGATTGTAAGTACAGTAATTGACAGACATAAAAAAAGCAAGGAAGTCTGCTTGTACCGAAAATATATTGTAGTTATTTTTTTCAATAATCTCACATACTGTATAATTACAATTACCGAAATCATGAGGTCTAGTTAACCCATGTCCTTCACTGAATTTCCAAAAGCTGCAAGATTAAGAAGATCCAAAATTGTTAAGGATATTTTACTGCATTTTCAATCAAATAGTTGGAAAATATCTATCACTTAACACATTACATATTACGTATGATAACATCTATTTTATAACTCACGCAGGAAGAAAAGAAAATTGGATCCACTAGATGCAGCTATTTTGAAAAGTATTGAAAACATAAGCGACAAGAAAGCCGAATTACGTCCACAAATGTCTCACTGGCAAAAGTGGGGAGTATGGTTGGGCACAGAGCTAGAAAACATTAAATGTGATACCGACAGACTAGATCTGCAGATTTCTTTAACTGAATGTTTGAGATCTTTCAAAAAACAAAGAGAAATGCCAAGGTATGATTAACTATCTTACTCTAATGAGATTTTAATTGTTTATTATAAAAAGTTCGCAAGTGTTTTAAAATTTTTCTGTGATTACATGTTTTATAATTCATTTCTTATATTGGAAGCAAGGTATTTGTGAAAAGTTATTTTGGAATATTATGTCCATAGACGTAGTTTATTAATAACTAAAAAATACTGAAAGTGTAAAGGGTGTTTCCTTTCAGTATGTGATTGCATTGTTGTGCCTAATTGTAGGGTATTTTAGGATGAATCACGTGAGTCACGAATTAATGTTGGTTTCCCTTAAAAAGTTTCAGCAGAAATAAATATTTTTGGCTAATTGGCCATAGATCAAATAGAGCAGTTGACCAAATCCCAGTAAAAGTCCATGTAAGATAACTTTTTATTGTACAAAATATCTTCCTGAAAATTTGGAAAATACAACAGAAGACGATAAAGATAATTTTCATTATTATAGAAAGATTTGAGGGGAAACTGAAATTCTTTTTATGATAACGTTGCCTTATTAAATCTATACCCTTAAAAGTATTGATAACAGTATTAAAAAGAATGATCAGTTTTAAGCCTTCATATAGTTTAATACAAAGTGTTATTTTTAAGTTGTCGGTACTTTATTTATCGATTATACTGTCTAAAAAATGAGAATAAGTTTCGAAATATGTGGAATAGTTATTACTCCAAAGAATATTTTAGGTATTGAGTTTGGTTTCGGCATTTGATTCATTGTAACTGATATCAGGTTTTGATGATTCTATTTTAATGGCATAATTGGTGTTGAAAGTTCACGTTGTTCAATGCAAAGTTTCACAATACTGATAATAATCTGATTATTGATTTAAGAGTATACTTCAAAAAAGTATAAAAATTTTTGGGTTTTAACTTTCAAATTTTATGTGATTAGAAGTACAGATTAAATGAAAAATTCTCTGAGCATAAAATTCCGTTGTAATATGCTATCTATTGCATCTGGTATTGAATATAAATTGCAGTATTATCAGTGCATTATTAGTATTAAGAGCTCACATGTTCTGTTGCATAGATTTTCATTGTATGTACGCAGTAGGCAAATGTGTCTGGATAACAGAGGGACACCCTGAGAAATGATATTTGATTTTTTCTCATATTCAAGGTACGTTTTGAGGTTTAGAGTTTAAGGAAATCATTAAAGTGTTTTGTGTTTGCAACATGTTTTAAAAATAACAAAAATTCGACATTTCATTTTTTTAGAACTACTCCCTGGTAGCCTAAGACACTTTTGTCTACTGAGTACTTTATTTCACTTGTTAATTAGTAATGTATACGCAGTAAAAAAAATAGGAGAAGTTCGTGATTAAAAAGTAAGGTCTTGAGATGAACTGACTTCAAAGCGTGATGCTCTTAGAAAAAGTTCTTGTTCATAAGAAGTTTCAGTTATTAGGATTAAAATAAGTTTATTTAATTAACCTCAGTGTTTTTGGCACATGTGGATGCACAGTAAAGAATCAGTAAGCAAAAAAATGGTACACGCATAATGTTTTTGTAGTGTGCATGATTTATTAGTTGGTCTTGAATCAAAAATAACAGTATCACAACTGATTTATTAGTATTAAGCGTTTACGTTGTATTATGTTAGTCATTTAATTTTAGTTATTTTATTTCAAACATGTTCCGCATTTTGCAAATGCCATTTTTATCGAAAAATAAAAAGTTTGTTTTATGAAAAATGCAGCATGCTTTTTTTACACGCTGTAACTGGAAAAAAGATTTTAATAGTTTTAAAAGGATTATGAAAGGCCCATATAAAGTTTCAGGGGAGGTACAAAGTTTTCATCTAACACCTAATGTCAATTTAAAATGCTTCAAAATATAATCCACAAGAGAACAAAAGTATATTGCGTAAATTTTGAATGATTAATTCTATACATGCAAAAATGCACATTTATTAGATATATCCTCCAGCCACAGCTTTATCTTGCCATGGAACTTTTCCAGGTCCCATAAAATAATGCATGAAATGATTTCTAATCTCCGAAGCACTTAAATTCTCCCGTAGGGGCAGTCTAGCAGTTTTAAACGCGTGTTTTCCAACTTCTCGACGCCATTCTCCTCGGATGAGTTCACCTTGTTCAAGCCTATCTCCAAAATTTGGTGGACAGTAGTACTGGACATCCTCTGGTAAATCATTTTCGTGTTTCTTAACAAAATTATGAAGACACACAGCAGCCTGGACAATCAATTTTGTCATATACAATTCTACGACTATTTCTCCACGAAATATTCTCCACCGTGCAGCCATAATTCCGAAATTGTTTTCAATAGTTCTGCGACTTCTGCTAAGTCTGTAATTAAACACGTTTTTAGCCACCGGAAGAGCGCCCGTTCCTGCTCCCGCAAAAGGGCGCAAACCATGTCTTCCAAGAGGGAAAAGCTGCATCTGTCAAGCACACCTGAGGTACACTTGCCCCAGTAGGATACAGTGGAGATGGAGGCGGTAAATTTAGTTCTTCGTTGCCAAGTCTTTCATAAAAATTACTATTTTTAAAAACTCCACCATCACTTTGTCTCCCTTTGCTACCCACATCGACCATAATGAAATTGTATCTTGCGTCGCACATTGCCAAAAGGTTAATGCTGTGAAAGTGTTTGTAGTTATAGTAATCAGAACCGCTATGAGGTTGTGCCTGATGAAAAACAAACTTAAATAAATTTCAATTAAAATCAAGTTGCTTTCAACAAATATAAAATATTTGTATCAATTAATAATATTGAAAACATTTTATGATTAATGCAAAATGCACACTATTTTTCAAGTACTTTTACAATTTAAGATTTTACAGCAACAAAGAAAAATTACCTGCATCCTGACTTGTTTCCCATCCATTGCCCCAAAACAATTTGGAAATTGCCAAATACTATCAAAATCGTCTATAATTTTCAACCACTTATTCTGGCTACTGGGTAAAACTAAAATTTCTGGTTGTAATGTAGTCCAAAGATTGCTCAATGTTTCAGGTACGAATTTTTTTATTGTTGCAATACCCATTCGGAATTGTTTTGAAAGTGATGCAAAAGATTCTCCTGTGGCAAGGTATCTGAAATACTATTTACAATCTGCAAAGTTTATTACATTAAGGGCATGTGATTTTTGAAAAAAGTAGCAACTTTAGGAAACAATTTGCTCTAGTTCTCTAGTTCTTCTACATGTTTGTGTCCAAAATGCATAAAATTTTGTTTTCAAAGTTTTGGAAATGTTAGAGAAGATAAAAACGGATGTAGTTAAACTACTTTTGACTTTAATAATGAAAAAAAATTTTGGTGTATTTTGATAAAATTGAATTTTTTTCATTTTTGAAGCCGAAAGTAGTCTATCTACGCACATTTTTCTCTTCCCTACCATTTCCTAAATTTTGAAAAGATAATTTTGTGTACTTTAGGCACAAACATGTAGAAACCTAAAATCAATCAAATTCGCTAATTTCCTAAGTATCACATGCCCTCAAGCAACAAATACTTTTATACCCCCTACATAATTGTTCATATTATTTCATGATTTAGGGTTTTAAAATTAACCTCAGTGTAACAATCAATTTCTCTGAAGGAGTAATCACGTCCAATCTAGTTCGTGAGCTGTATAAATAAGGGCCCACTTTGCACAACAGTTCTTCATACGTGTGAACTGACATCCGTGTATAATTATGAAACATTATATGATCAAATAAAACCATTTCTCGAACTAGATTATCGTGTGCTCCTGAAATATTGACAAAAAACTAATAATTAACTACATATTATAATTTACAGTCCACTAAAATGTAAGATATGTCATATCATAAAACACTGAATTCAAGTCCATAATGAAGTAGATGGAAGCAATATTTCATATTCCCATATTCATATCAATTTGGGAACCAGAGTTGAATTTTCGAGAGCAAGGGAATATGAAACTAAGTAGCAAATAATAGTACGAGCAAGATACCAGTATATGTGAATCACTTTTATTAATATTTTTAAAATCATGTTTACCTTGAACTTTTCTCCTTATCCACAAAGGGTGCACACGAAATCTTCGATTTCTTCGTCTTTTTCGTCTCATTCGTTGTAAAAAAATTAAGGTCAGAACTTCTATATCTACGTGACCTTCGATGTATTCTTCATCTAAATTATCTGACAAGTAATTGTCATCATAATCGGTTCCAAAAGATCTGGCAACTATTTCACCAAGGTAAGAATCAAGTCGAGATTCATAACTGGAATGACAGTCTTTGTTTAGAAAGAGATATTCTTCGCAATGGTGATGACCACTTTGCATTTTTTTTTGAGTCTGAAATGATTCTTTGATGACACAAGAAATTACTTCCGTTAGGCAAAGGATTTCGAAAACTTTGTCGAGAGCACTCTCCAGGATTCGGAGGGCAGTAGGCATTTGGTACGTTATTGTCAGATTCATGTCGAGAATAATCATCAGAACCATCATGATATTTCTGTCTAGGAGGATTGATTGGACCCACTGATTCCAATACACTTCTGGCGCTACTTAAAAACTATCTACAAAAATTTGTTATGTGAAAGATGGGTAAAAATATACAGTACTTTGTAACAAAAATATGCATAAAAGAGATGCCTTCGTTTAGTAATTACTATATTACCTCAGCGTCTTCATCTAAATATTCAACAGTTTCCTTATGTTCCATTTTTTCGATTAAATTATCTATTAAATTTTTTGGTCCTGCAAAACGTCCATATGACATCAAGTTCTCCACTTTATACCCAATGAAGCAATCGTGCTTTAATATATGAATTGTGAAGATGTCTTTCTTACATAATACACAAGTCAAGTAGAAATCGTTCTAAAAATATAAGAAAATATCAAACTAGAACATAATGTTCGATGTTTAGGGGTTATGTTAATCAAATTTATTTCCCTAACAACACGCAGTAAATGTATAGCAATAATTTCACAGTAAAATGAATCAATTAATTTATGGATCAAGAGAAAACTCACGGAATTTTTATCTAGTTCCATGATTACAAGTTTTATAATAATATACCGGTAAAAATCTCTGATGCATGTACGAACATAAACAGCGCCTCATTGTGCCTCATCTAGCACATATATAAAAACCATGCAGAATCTTTAAAAACCTTAGATAAAACCACTAATTTCCATAAAAATTTTACTTTCACACAGCGAGTAAATAGTCTTCTTACATAATTGAATTTTTTATTTTATTAATTTCTTATAAAATAATAATTAAAACTAATTCGAAACATTTTAATTTTAAAATTCCCGCCATCT
Organism: Diplolepis rosae; assembly: GCA_030998225.1. NCBI lineage: Eukaryota > Metazoa > Arthropoda > Insecta > Hymenoptera > Diplolepididae > Diplolepis > Diplolepis rosae. The sequence goes on from JAPYXD010000409.1 coordinate 145,816, forward strand.
AAGCAATTTTCACATGATTTTCACATTCATGAAAATTGGTCAAAACCAGTGCTTGCCCGCAGCCGTAGAGGTATAAATGCACCATTAGATGTACGCACACTCTGGGAGTGTGACGCCACAGTCGGGAGCGAGCAAACTGCCGAGTTCGTTCTCCGTGTACCTTGTATATATTTGAAATTGTTTACATAAGAATCATTAGAATACAGTTCAAAAAAATAATGAAATGTACGTATTATTCTTTTTTCCTGAAATTTCATTTTACTTAAAATTTTCTATCAAGTTTTGCGAACTAATTTTCTAAATAATATTTACAATGTTTCATATTTTCAAACGTTTCGACTCAGGTTGGAGTCCTCATCAGTGAGATTTATTTCTGTTATTACGTTCAATAGATGTAGAAGACGATGATGAAAAAAATTTATTTAATCCAAGTGACGACAAAAACACAATATTCCCTTTTTTCTCTTTCTTTTCTTACATCGCAAACAAGATGAGCACATAATTTTGTAAAGGAACTCTTTTCACCACGGAACTACTACTACTACTTTTCAATCCGTAGTGAAAAGAGTTCCTTTACAAAATTATGTGCTCATCTTGTTTGCGATGTAAGAAAAGAAAGAGAAAAAAAGGGAATATTGTGTTTGTCGTCACTTGGATTAAATAAATTTTTTTTTCATCATCGTCTTCTACATCTATTGAACGTAATAACAGAAATAAATCTCACTGATGAGGACTCCAACCTGAGTCGAAACGTTTGAAAATATGAAACCTTGAGTTTACATTTTTTCTGGACCCTAAAGCCAACTAAGTACAACAAAAATATTCAAATTTTAATACTAAGGGTCGATATAAGTCCTGTTTATTATTAATATTTACAATCCAAGCAATATAGTTCTTGAATATTGTTCATGTCACTAACCTAACCTCTATGCTTAACATTCTATCAAAGAATTATAACAAAGTTTGTTCGATTAACGATTTGATAAAAATAAAAATTAGTCTTATCTTCGCGATTCGATCTTATAATATTTTGGTTATGATTAAAATTTAGATTGTTATCTAGATTTTAATAATTGAATCTAAAAACTAGATTTATTCTTTATCCAAACGTGAAAAAAGTGCTATTTACTTTTTATAGGATTCCTGCCAAACAATCTGAAAGTGGATCCAGGCGATCATCTGTAAGAAATTTACATACTTTTATTCATATGCCTACATATTTTTTTGTTTTTAAATATTTTCTTCAAGTATCTTTATAAAATATTCCCTACTTATGTAAAAAAAAAGTGATACATGTAAAATTATATATATCTTCACAATTTAAGGGTATGTGGTACTAGAAGAAAGTAACAAGCCCATGTGAATAACTTGGTTCAGTTTCTATATGTTTATATCCAAAACACATGAAATTTTATTCAAAAAATTTGGGAAATTGCAGAGGAAATAATAACAAACGCATTAGGTAGATTAGTTTTAATTTTGATAATGAAACAAAATTCTGATGGAGTTTACCTAAATTGAACTTTTATTGTATTCTGTAAACCAAAATCTTCTCAACTATTTGCAAAATTTTATGCATTTTAGACAGAAACATTTGATGGTTTCTTAAGTAAATATAACTTGCACTTGAATAATAGTAAATATTAAGATAACCAAGTTGACGTCACAGGCCATGTGGTAGGGATAGACTGTAGGTAAGGTTGGTCTTGGACGAAAGAAATATATGGGAATCGTTGGGAAATTGATGAAACAAAATTTTCCAGCGTAAAAGTAAGTCATAAATTTATTAATAATTATATTTTTCAAGTGCAAAATTCATTTCCGCTTATTTTGAGTACCTACTTGTCGCTTGTCATTCTTTTAATTTGTTAATATAAAATAAAATGTCATAAATTTGTAGGTTATAATGACCGTTTGTTTTGAAAGATTTGAAGAATGTATCGATAAGCATGTTCTCGTCTTCAACACATTCTTCAAATCCTTCAAAACAAACGGTCATCATAATAACCTACAAATGTATGACATTTTATTTTATATTAAAAAATTAAAAGAATGACAAGCGACAAGTAGGTATTCAAAATAGGCGGAAATGTATTTATCACTTGAAAAATATAATTATTAATAAATTGATGACCTACTTTTACGCTGGAAAATTTTGTTTCATCAATTTCCCAACGATTCCCATATATTTCTTTCGTCCAAGACCAACCTTACCTACAGTCTATCCCTACCACATGGCCTGTGACGTCAACTTGGTTATCTCAATATTATGACAAGGGCGCAAAATTGTGATTCAAGACGGATGTAAAGTTGGCCGCCCAAACAAAGCGTGGATGACGATCACACGATCACACCGGTTTTGAGAGTCACCTAAGCGCACGCGTACGAAATTCGCTTTCTCCTGCCTGCGTGCCCGACTCTCACATGAACTTCGCGTGTGCTACACTGGTGAAAGAAACCGAACTTCTCCCACATGTGTATCAAAAATTCATATTGCATTTTTTCCAACATTAGAATTACACATACTTTTTGCGCATGAGCGTGACACAAAATATTTTTGTCACTGCCTACATTATCGGAGGTTCACTAGTCGCGTATCAGATAATTGGTTAGAGCAGTAGACCGGCAATCGAAAGACCTGGGCTCGAATCCCAGCGCAGTCGAAAGCGTCTTTTTTTCCATAGAAAGATTTTCAAATTCTTTAAATATCATTATATATTTGATATTTTTTTATTCCTCATTCAAATGTAATCAAAATTTCATTTTATTTTGTTGAATACAATGCTGCAATAAAAAAAAAGAATTTGAACTATTAATATTCACGTTGCATACAAATAAAAACTATTGATTTTCTGTTCACATTAATAGATACTTAAGCCGACAAAACCGCGACAACCTCTTCAGACTGTGGTAATCAAACCTGCTGTTACTTCTTCATCAGAAACAACTCCTGTTACCACCAAACTTAAAAGACGTGTTAGTTTTGCTGAGAAAAAGCATGTTAAGTAAGCTACTAACTATCCTAATTAATAATTCGATAAATAAGTTTTGCAGATGTAGGTACTATTTGATGAATATTGTACACTTTTTAATATCGCATTTCAAAACGTAATTGAGTTAAATACTATTTAAAATTATCTTTTTGCTTTATTTACAGAGAATTTTGTGATTCTTTCGAACAAGGGACTGTATGGGACAACACCTACGAGGAAAATGACTCAAGTCATCAGAAAGCTCTTTATTCTGCGAATCATAATGAATGCTCATCCACGTCGAAGGAGAACTTCAACCTAATCCAACAATCTTCTATCATTATTATAGACAAAGAGACTGATCCACTTGTAGCCAAATTATTTGAAAATGAGTTAAATTCCCAACCTGAAATGGAACCTGTGATTCCTTTTTGCGATGATATTGGGTCAAACCTAGAGAATGATGTAAGTAAATCAAATGCTAAGGATACCAATTTAAATTCACCATCGATTTTAAATCACACCAATGCAACAAAGAGTCCTGGAAATTCGCCAAGAGAACAAACTTCACAAGCACCCATTTCACATTACAGTGCTGCTCTGGACGATGAAAATGTTTCATCTCTAGCCTTTTATTCAGAGGTTCCATTCCAGGACACTATTTACGACAATCAGACAATGACTTTTACTAAAATTTTGCCTAGCGTACCTCAAAATAATAAAGAAAATGCCTATGCTCACCCGAATTCAGAGGAGCGCACTGAAAGAAATTTCCATAATTTATCAATAGATTTTTCCAAAACCGCTCATCAATCTTCACTTCTAAAAGAAAAAAAATCAGCAAACTTGCAATTATTACTTAGAGAAAAAGAAGCTCAAGAAGGTGACATGGAAATAACTTTAGAAACCGAAAAAGAAAATGTGGATTTAATTAGTCCAGAAAATAAGACTAAATTAAATGATACGTCTATGGAGATGACGTCAGCGATACCATCAGCTTCTTTAGAAACATTTAATGACAAACTTGCCCAAACAAATTTATCTATGGAAATTACATCTGTAGTACCAACGATGCCGATTATAGGTAATGACGAGAGAAATAGAATTTTTCGGCATTCTATGGAATTTACTACTACAGTGCCTTCGGGCATTGGAAATCAGGATACCTTCCAATCAAAATTAACGGACCCTCGGTATGAAATTACATCTCCCAACAAATCTATGGAGTTTACTCTTGTAGTTACTAGTGCGTTAGAAACGGAAAACTCTTCTAACTTGAAAAAAGGGAACATTAAAAACAAAACGATATTATCTCAGAATAGATCTATGGGATTTCCTACTGTAGTTCCAAGTAGTTTCCCAATGCAGAATTTTAAATGTAACGATTTGGGAGATAAAAGTGAGAGATTATTCCTCCAGAAATCAATGGTTTTCACTTCTTTACCTATAAAAAGTAGTTCTAATTTCACCGATACGGGAGAATTAACAGAGAAAAAAAGAAGGATTTCAAGTCCTAGGATGGAAATGGAATCTTTTAATGCAGGACATGATTCTAATTTTGAAAGCTGCAGTTACATCGGGGTAGAACAAAGGCTCAGAAGGAGTGACGGAATCAGTATTTTGAATATGGAGCTTACTGAACCTCTATTTCATGATCCTCTTCAAGAAAATTTATGTTCTTCGAGACTAGAAACTATGAATCCAGAAAACAACGTCAATGAAGATGAGTCAACAAAAAATGATACAAAAATTCTTCAAAACAATTCGTTTGAACTCGATGTTCCAGAAAAATCTTTAACTGAAAATATTGGCGTCTTTCAAGCTTGTGTACCTTCTTTAATTAATTCTGCATTGGATGAATTACAAAAAGAAAACATAAGCCATGAAAGAACTTATGTTGAAAATAGAAATCTGCGTAGAGATATAATTATAACGCTTTCAGAGGAACATGCAGATGAAATTCAAGAAAAAGAAGTGTATGCCAAAAACAACTCTGTTTTGAAAGATGGTGAATTTAATTCTTTACTTAATGTAACCACAGAAATTCGAAATATTTCCGAAAATGTAACATTTTCTAATGCAAAATTTACATCGTTTGAAGTTTTGAACGAAAGTGAAGATGGAACTAGTGATTTTTTTATTTGCAATGAAAGTAAGACGATAGAAAATATAGAACCTCCATCATTTTTATTCAATCAGAGTAGCAGAGATGAACAATCAATTAATAAAATTCTGGTTGAAAATGAGGTAGTTTTGGAAAATCAGAAGGAAGATTTAGCAGAGACGTCAATAATTGTCAGAAAGCGATTTTATGATGTGAGTAACATTTTAGAACAGGAGGGTAATGCTGACAAAAATTTAGGGACGAATTTCATTCAACAAATAGAATCTAATGAAGAAAGAAGTTGGGAACAAACAGGAGTAAATAGAGAGCGATCTTACGAAACTATTGGCATTTTAGAAAAAAATTATGATGCTGAAAAAGAATTAAAGATAAACTACATTCAGCAAGGCGAACCTAAAAGAGAATTTTCAAAACAAACAGAAATAGGTAGATCAAGAAGAACGTTTGTTATAAGCAAAAGAGAAGCAAATGTTTCTGAAAATGCAATAAATATAGATGAACCCGTCAAAATTACTGTTCAAGATGAAAGATTAAAGGCGAAAAGAACTTCTGTATTAGAAAGAGGAGCTTTGATTACGGAATCTAATTCTTCAGTTAAAATATTTGATGCAATTGGCAACCCTGTAGAAAAGGTGAGTCCCATTTTGTCCGAAAGCATTAGTTCTAACAGAGAGATACCTGACAGAAGATACACTTTTGTTATAAATAAAGAAGAAAATATAAAATCAAAAAATGGAATGGCAACAGCAGAACCAAATGCTCTAGAAACTCGAAAATTTTTTGAAGGAAATACTTCTTCTAAGAAAATTGTACTGACGAGAAATGATCCAAGCTTGTTTTTGGAAGAAAAAGAAATTAATGATAAGACTGAGATAAAGTCAGATAAAAAAATTGATTGCGTGAATTTCCTTCAATCTGAAATTTATCCAGAAAGTGAATTCAACTTTAATTGCCCTGAAAGTGGTGTTTCATGCTCTGCAAAGTTTGTAGATGATTATCAAAAGCAGGGCCAAGAAAGAATTCAAATTCATGTTGAGGACGAAGAATATAAAAATATTAAAGAGCCAATTACCGACAACCAAAAAATGGCAACAATGATTGAAGATCCTTTTAGTATTCTGCTTGAGAATATTAAATCCTGTGAACAAATGTATGTATAAGTTTTGTTATTATTATTATTAGAAAGATTTCAAATTCTTAAATTTAAATTTGAATTATTATTATTTCAAATTAATTAGTTGAGTTTGAAATTTTTGTCACTGCCTACATTATCGGAGGATCATTAGTCGCGTATCAGATAGGATACGTTGTCGACAAGTGTCCTCGTACACAATTTCAAACTCTTATATCGCAAATAATGCAAATGAATTCAATATTTTTATTATTATTATTATTGTTGTTGTTTTTGAGTTTACGAAAGAAACTCTGAATACGAAAATTGTTAGAATCAAAAGAAATATTTATTGCAGAACTCATTTTCCAGATCTCAGGTTTAGGCAGGCCTAGGTTTTTAGGCCGGATCAATTTCTTTAAGTAGCAATCCCCCACTTAGAGTTTCGGTGGCTCAGGTGGTAGGCGCCCGGGCTTCTGAGCAAGAGGCTTGGGGTTCTATTCTTAAGTCGGTACCAATGAACAACTTTGATAGAGCTCGAAATAATTTAGCAGTCTTCCTGCAAAAGGGCTATCATGAACCCTTGCATGAGGGGGAGGGTATGTGAGATAAGGTGACGTTCTAAGAAGAAGAGGAATGATACAACAATAAACAGCCCCCATTTTTAAATTTCAAACTCATATTTAGAACAATTTATCTTATTCCAGACAAGTGTATTGCATAGAAGTTACTTCAGATCCAACCAACCAAGACGAGATCAAGGAAGGATTAAATGACCCACACAGAAAAAACCAAATAATAATCCAAAGTAACAATGTAAATACCCTTAAAAACTCTACTTGGCTCAAACTGTGCCCCGGTTCCTCGAGCTTACATATAATACACATCTGTTTGAATAAGAAAAACTGTCCTGAATACGATTCTGAAATAAAAAATGAAGTCATTTAAAAATAATTGATCCAATTCAAATAGGACTTGGAATCTAGAAAACTAGTTTGTGAATAAATCAAGTTTTTTAATCCTAACAATTTTTGTAGTCAGAGTTTTTTTTAAAAAACTCAATGCTACCGAGTTATTGTGGTGTACCCACCTTTTCTCGACACCCTGTATATATGTATTATTTATTAATATCAGTGACGATTGCATATTCAATATACGATGTTTGAATGAGACATTGCTGGCTTTCAACTTTATATCCAAAACTCTTGTGGTGGTAATTAAACTGAACAGTAAAGATGAAGCTTCCATCAGAGATATCAAAGATATTCAAGTCAAATCTCTGCTCACTGGTAAGAATCAATTACATAGCTACCCAAAAATCAGATCTCTTCAAAAAAAGAGTTTTCTTATGATTGTAAGACTTTAAATAATATTATCAGTCGTGTCTTATGGAAGAAAAAACATTTTTTTTTCATGAAAAATAATACTTTTAAGAATTAAAAATAGTGTAAGTTGTATCAATTTAAATCAAATTTAAATAAAATGGTATGGAAAAAATTGCCTTCAGGATCTAAAAATGATTAAGTCGATTTAATCAGACGTTTCGGCTAAGATCAGAACTCTCATCAATGATATTGATTAAAATCTAGAAAATACAAAAAAGGTGGCGCTAATATCGCATTTTATAAATTAAATTTATAAGTGAAAATGGAAGGTTATAATATTCGACCAGAACAAAAGGTGTGCTTAAATTGGTTTCTTTGGTGTGCAGCTGTATTGAACAACTTTGATCTGCCCTATTAAAACACTTTGAATATATCTGCTAAATTTCTTAGAATATAGTTTACAGGGATTTCTTGAAAAAACACAAATTATATAATTAAGTTTAAACCCGAATCTACAAATAAATTCTTTGCTTCGAAGCTGACTTGAAAGAGTTTGGTTGAGGCTATTAGGGCTTTTTTGAAATATTTTATCTAAAAAACTATTTTGCAATATGTATTTTTATTTTTGTATGTTCTATCCATATCCGTATTTACAAATAAATACTTTGGTGCGAGGTTGAATGGAAAGAGCTTGATTTAGACCATTAAGGACATTTTTGAACTATTTTAAAACTATATAGAAATATTATTTATATTTTTGAATGTCCTATCAATATCCGAATCTGCAAATAAATTCTTTGGTGCGAAACTCAATTGAAAGAGTTTGGATGAGGCTATTAGGGTTTTTTTAAAACTATTTTACCTGAAAAATAATTTTAAAACTATTTTGATATATGTATTTATATTTTTGTATATCCTATCAATATACTATTTTCCTAAGTTTTAAATTTTTGCATATAAAATAATGTTTTCTCTTTCATAAGATACGACTCATTTCATGTCTTAAACACATAAGAAAATTTGGTTTTTCCCGAAACCTTATTTTTTACACTACAGCTACCTTAACGTTGATATTTGTACAATTTACAGTGCAAAAGCATTTTAAGCTGAAGGCAATTTTGCTATATCATTTAAAAATATTGTTTTCTTTCCCAGATTCAGTACAGGGTCTAATACGTATAGTTCATAATTTAATTTTGTGTAAAATACGTCCAGAATGTTTGCTGGAATCGTATAGATTATACAGTGATGTTCTGCCGTTATTGGAGCACATTTCAAAAGAAATAAAATTGGCAATGAATTTTATGTTTGAAGTACATGAGCTTAATGATTTAAATTTGATGGAAATTAATCCCCAAAAGTAAGTAACTTTTTTAAAACTGGTATTCATTGAATAATAAAAGGTAATTAAAGTTTAGTTACACTTAATTCAGTAAAAAAAATTGATACTTATATAAATTGTTAAAAAACAAATTATAACACTAATTCTTTACGTTTTAGTATATCTTTTGTAACACGGACTAAAAGAATGGACATAATTTTAAAGATAGTGTTGAATATTAAACCATTTGAAGAAATCGATGTCGATGATATTCATGTCAAGTGTCTTTTAGGAAACATAAGGTAAATAATTTTGTTATAAAACCATATTTATCCTCAACAATTACTTTACTTACCAAATCACTCAAAATTTGTTCTCTTTACAGTATAAACGAAATAAAACAATTATTTATAAATGTAAAAAGGGACTATAAGTTTTTAAGAAGATTTATGAACGATGTAAGAGATTACGTTGAACTTATGGAAGAAGCGGCAGCCGTTGGTAAATAAGACTTTACAGATATTTTTTAAAACTTGAAAAAAATTTGTATTTAAAATATCAAATAAAAAATTTATTTTAAAAATTTTTTTCCTAATATATTATACTTGGATTAATATTGCAAATATTTTGAGGTCTCAAAACTAAATACATACCAGAGGACAATTTTTTTTATTTAAAAAATGTATGTACAATATTGAAATATACAAACAGTATGTTAGAGCAATGCTCTTAATTTTCATAAATAATTAATGAAATACAGTTTTCATAAAAATTTGAGGAAAATATCTTTTTTTAAAGGCATGGCTACTCTAAAATCATTGTGAGATAATGGTTACTCGCTGAACACAAGGAAAGGGTTTATAAAAATGTTGATAAATTAATTAGTACAACAAAATTGATATAAATAATAAATTCCATAAGTAGAATTACCGTATTAAAGTTTGCATTAATGTTTCTGAAGAATTGCGATATCGCTTAAAGTAAAAAAGTTCTTCGTATTCCTGTGCACAAATAGCATCAGCGATTTGGAGTTATAAGTATTATTATCATTATTATTATTATTATAAAGACTTACATCTAAATAGCGAGCGTGTGCAAAAATTTTCGACTAAAAAATGTATACATAAATATTAAAAAATACAATAAAGAATGGAAATACAATTTTCATAATTAACATTTCTCTAAGGGTAACAATTCCATCTAAATTTCTAATTGGCATGATATTTGTTATCAGTTAAATATTTTATAAAATCAGCACATACTTATATTACTGGTGTTATCCCTTACGATCTTTCATATTTTGCTTATTGAATGTTATTAATATCAATAATCAACATGAAGGTTTTGTATGATATATTAAATTCCTGAATCAAGCTGAATCCACGTAATTGTTTGAAGTTTTCATTCGTGTATTAGGTAAAAAAAATTATTTGCAATTAAATGGAATTTTCTATAAAAAGCAGGTTCAGAATATAATTATTAGAATTTTTAACATGAGAATAAAATTCTGTACACTGTACACTATTCGAACAAGGTACTATTTGTTATATAAACTATTCTATATTTTCAAAAAGAATGATTGTTTTATAACAATTTGATACTGTACAATTGGTTCTCTTTACTTTGCTCATAAAATAGATTTCTATTTTAATGTACAATTAATATGGCTTTCCACAACTGCAATTAATGCATTCTCATTGATTTAATTAGAACCATCGAGTTTGGTAAAAGTAAGATACATAATAAATCAATGTTTTTCAAAGCTGTTGCATCTTCATGATAAAGCCACATAATAAAAGATGATATCGTATTGTATAAATACTAATAAGTAAATACAATATCTAAGTCATCACATAAAATCAAATTTATAGGCTTTATGAGCTTTTACACATGAATTAAAAATGCAGGTAGCGAAAAACGATAAAATTTCTTCCTTTTTTAAATGGTATTCTGAACTTGATTTTAATCCAAATTTAATTTCTGAAACGTAAAGTGTTTTTTATTTTCTTTCTACTATACAATACCGGCGGAAATTGTATGCCGCTCTCCGTGGGTACTATTAAAAATCACACTTGCGTTTGAAAAGTGAAAACTCCATAAAAAAAGAGATACAAACTTTTTACTAGGACCGTTGGAAAGCCTATGAAATTTCCAATCGAATGAGTCCTATTTGAAATGATTTTCTTTTTTAGGTATTTAGATATCATCCGAAAAAACCGTAAAATATTCTGGTTTTTCCAGAATTTACTCCCGCAGCTTTAGCTCTTTGCATAAGCTAGGAAAATTACTGGAAAAAATACAAATTTCTTAAACGAAATCTCCTAAGTCTTATCTTTAATCTTTAATTTAAGCAAACAATAGTATATTACGTGCCTAGGCGCACAATGAGGGTTATTGTCGCGAGTCTCGCAATTTCCCGAATTGTGTGCATTGGCACGTATTCTATTTTATGTGACTTTGGTGTGGATACGAGTTTTTATGCGTACACTGGAATCTAATCTAGTATTGTAGTTGTTTGCGGCGCTAGTCATTACACTTGATATGTCACGACTAGTCCCGGCCATTTTGATTTAATTGATCTTGTGTAGTAGTAGCTTGTTGTAATAGAGCATGCGCAGTTCAAATGTACAAGGCTTTGTCAGTAGGGTGCTAACGCTGTACGAAGAAGAATAAGAAAAAGATTGTGTTCCGCTGTATGACTATATGCGCATGCGCAGTTCAATGTTTACATTGTATTCCTTTGTAACGAAATACACAACATTCCTTTACTCTCAGCTGTAACGGAAAAACAAGTTTCAGTGCCTGAGGCACATAAAAAAAATTTTTTAATCTTTATACAAACATAAAAATATTTTTGGAAGTTTATAATTGAAATAAAATATGTATTATTAATTCTTATATTTTATAATAAAAGAATTAATAATTAAAATCAATGATTGAAAAAGAAATTATGAAAAAAAAATGTTTAAAATAAATTATTGAATTATCATAGATATGATGATATAATAATTCAATCATTTATTTTAAATATTATGTTATATTTAAATTGTTTTTAGAATTCCTACATTTACACATTCCAATTAATTAATTGAAATTAAACAAATACAAATTTTGAAATGATATTAATTGCTTAAAACCCGTGTGTCCCGCGTACGCGCCACTCCCTTATTGCTGATTTTGGTCCTGCTTCGACAAACGAGGGAACTAGCGAGATCGTCGAATCCTTCGACGGCCGATCTGAGCTCAGTCATTTCATGCGGGTACATTTTATTTATTTTCTCGAGAACGAATAAAGATTTTTAATTTTTTTTTGCTTAAATTAAAGGTAAGACTTAAGCGATTTCGTTTGAGAAATTTGTATTTTTTTCTGCAATTTTCCTAGCTCATGCAAAGAGCTAAAGTTGAGGAAGTAAATTCTAAAAAAACCAGAATATTTTACGGTTTTTTTTTCAGATGATATCTAAATACCTATAAAAGCAAGTGTGATTTTTAATAGTACCCACGGAGAGCAGCGCACAATTTCCGCCGGTAGTGTATACTGACCTCAAAAAGTATTAAAATTCCACTGATAGTCCGAATCCCTTGTTATAAATAATACAGTAATCAAGCTGACGTTCTTCTTTTGTTCTCAGATATAATTTCAAATTCTGATTTCTAAATGTCTAAAATGACGCTTTAAAAATTAATATATTCAATGCTTTTCCATGAAAGAAAAATAACAGACGTTGCATCCAAATTTCTGTAATTTCAAAAACCTTAACAACAATAATATTAATGTAAGTTTGTGATTATTACCACAAGCTAATTAAAGCGAAAATATTTAGAAAACGTCAGCCTTCTTGACAACATTTTATTTCTAGTTTACATAACCATTTTTCTTGATAACCGATGAAAGATTAGATTCTATTTGAGGAAACATCTTTTTTCAGAAAAATCTACTTACGTTACTTTTCTCATATAGTGACTACATTTTTTACTATACTCCTAATATTTAATTAATGTACAAAAATATATACAAACAAGAGTTTTTAATGTATGCAGATTGAGTATTTAAAAGGTTTCTGTACTTCAATTGGTGAGTTGTACATAAAAATGCTCTCCTTGAAGCAAATTCGCTATATCAAGTCAATAGTTTAAACCAAGTCATTAAATGAGAATGAAAAAATAAATGCAGAGAAGAAATAAAAAAATTATTAAAGCTTAGTACTAATTCAGTTCCATGCAATTAGGTTAACAATAAGAACATGGTCAGTTAAAAAATGAATAACACTTCAAATTAATTACTCAACGGTCAAGCAACAAATATACTATCACACTTTTTCAATTAACATAACGTTAAATTTATAGACGTTTATATGTATAAAAAAATTCTGAAGAATTTGTTTCTTACATTTCTAATATCTTTTTATATTTTAATTGGTTTAAAAGTAAAAGTGTTTTAACATTGAATTCTTTCCAAAGCAAGTTCTTTATGATTACTTTTTCGTTTTTATGTATTAGTTATTTATTAAATCTTTAATTTGACTTTCACAAACTTCTAAGGCGATGTTTAGTGTTTATTTTTTGGATAAACTTTTAAATAGGACTTCAAAATACGCGTTTATGTCATGTTTTTCCGAGACTTACTAGAATTATGCAAAAATTGTTCATTAATAGATAAACCAGATTCTCTAAAGAGTAAATAAATAAATTTTCTGTTTCTTGCTCTAAGAAATTCAAGCATATTTTCATGACTTTTTTCTTAATTTTTTAAGTAAAAATTCAAAATCAGATAAAAGGAGGAAAAAACGCATAGCTTGTGTTAAATTCTGCAAAATCGATGAAACTTTAACATAATTCTCTAAATTTGGACCTTTAGTTTTTACAGCTTATTATTAAATAAAGACATAAAGCCTAAACAACTTAGCTTATCTATAAAATTCAGTAAAATTGTTAATCTGTAGTCCAAACTTTGTACATTAAAACCATTACAGAGAGATGAGAGAATGCAGACGTTTGTGATTGAGTAGAGAAGGAAACAAAACTAAATGTTCATATCCCGTGTAAAACCAGCCATACAAATTTAAAGGAACGTTATCTTAAAATTTTTTTAAAAGTTTTGACGACCACCCACAGAGTTGCAAGAGATGTCCGAAGCATCATCACTTATTCGCCTCGTTAATGTTCCCTCATCCAACCTCCTCGTGTTATCGTAATTGCTCAACTTCCCCGATAATGTATCAGATAAATTTATTCCTTCAGTCGTCAATAAACTAGAATTATCTAATCTACTACGATTTTCGAGTTTTTCATTTTCACTTTTCTCGGATCTATCAAATCTTAAAGTGTTGTTTAAGCTATGATCAAAATTCTTCAGATCGTTTTGAACACTCTTCAGAGTATCGGAATTCTTACATTCGTATCGCCTTAAGATGTTGTTTTCATTTTCGTACCTGTGGTTCACTGAATCTGAGTCTAAACACTTTCTGAACGACTCATCATACCTTCTATCTTCAATACGTCGAGAAAAACTATCATCGTTGAGATGATCCAGGTCTATTCGATGATTAAGGTTATCGGATTCATAGGCACGCTTCATTAATTGACTGTCGAATCCAGCTCTGGCGGCCAAATGAAGGTAGTTGTCATCACCGATCGGTGCTTGCCTGAGGAATTATTATAAAAATAAATTTGCAAAATTAATTATTATTTCAAATTAATTAGTTGAGTCTGAAATTTCTGCCACTGCCTACATTATCGGAGAATCACTAGTCGCGTATCAGATAGGATACGTTGAAGACAGGTGTCCTCGTAGACAATTTCAAACTCTCATATCGCAAATAAATGCAAATAAAATTCAAATTTGAAATCTTTCTGTGGAAAAAAAGACGCTTTCGACTGCGCTGGGATTCGAGCCCAGGTCTTTCGATTGCCGGTCGACTGCTCTAACCACGAGAGCAGTCGAAAGCGTCTTTTTTCCACAGAAAGATTTCAAATTCTTAAATTTAAATTTGAATTAATTATTATATTCGAATTTTAAGAGAAGAAAAAAGGAAAATAATCCCTTGAAACGAAAAAAGATTTGAGCTCTGTATTTCATAATTTTTAATAAATGTAAATAAATAAGTTTTTTTATACAAATGAATTTATTATTGAAATGTTATTTATTGCAGAGTAGAAAATATAAATATAAATAATTTAAAGAATAATAATCTGATGAATAACAGTTTTCATAATTGTTTAATTGTATAATGTATACACAAATCAGTTTACTTAAAACAACTCATTTTTTAACTATTGTTGATGTTCTTAGTTGGCTTTCACTTTGTATCTGTATTTAAAACTCCAAAAAACGTGAAATTATTCCTGTTACAAGTTTCACAATTTCCGGTTACAGGTATCAGAACATTCAACTCAATTTAATTCAATCTTAATTAATGTGACTAAATAAAAAATAAAAAAAACCCCAGTCACATGTAGATTACGGTAGAAATTTCTAACAGTTATATACAGACTGTTTATGACTCGTCTCAAATCTCATAGCCCCCTTTTGTCACAGTATCCTGGTCATCTTGTGGACATCTTTACACATTTTTTCTCTCCTTTACCTTTAACCAAGACTCTCCAAAGAAAAAAATCTCACCCTCCACTTTACTTTACAAAGCTTTTTCCAAGTCTGTTGCCAAATGCAACTCAGTTTTGAAGAAAAATCCGTAGTGACAGGATTGTATTTACTAAAATTATGTGGTCACCTTGTTCGCGACGAAATAAAAGAAAGAAAAAAAGGAAAATTTGTGATTGTGTCACTTCAATTTTTTTCACCAACGATTGTCCGTCCACTTAATCAAATAACAGGTCAGTTCTTGTTTTGGTGATATTTTATTGTGATGAGTTCACGGGTTTCTTTAGACTTTTTATTCACTGTTCCTATTTCGTTAAATTCAGTTATTTTTAGAATATTTTTACAGTTTCACATGTACAATTGTTTTATCACAATGTTTATCCGTCATACGTTCTATTTTTTAAGTTTATCCTCTTAGTAATTTTACTGAAAAAATGTTTGCACAGTTTTCAGTTTCTTGTAAATTTAGTTATTTAGACCAATTTTATAGTTTCACATGTACAATTCATTTATAACGTTTTTACCACAATGTTTATCCGTCACACGGGCAATTATTTAATTCCCCCCCCCCCCCCCCCAGTATTTTTACAGAAATATTTGGTTTTGTTACAGTTTCATTTTTTTTTGCAAATTTTAGTTATGTAGACCAATTTTATAGTTTCATACTCGCAATTCTGTTATATTATTTTCTTACAACAATGTTCATCGGTCGCACGTGCAAATTTTTTAAGTTTCTTCCTTTGTATTTTTTATCGAAATAAATTCTCACTGATGAGAATCTCACAATCTGAGTCGAAACGTTTGAAAATATGAAACTTTGAGTTACATTTTTTCTGGACCCTAAAGCCAACTAAGAACATCAACAATATTTGAATATTAACACTAAGGGTCGATATAAGTCCTGTTTCATTATTTATTCATTTTTAACCATTAAAAATAATTTTTATTGGGAACACAAAAAATTTTCATTAAAAAAAACTTTCGTAATTTCTCAATTTTTTTTTGCCCTTTAAAAATTCCTTATTATCCACTCTATTGGCTACGCTTTATCACGAATTCTATTTTAATCCTTACTTGCCACAATTCACTGGAATAACACAATTGCCACACTGGGGTTAGACTGACCCCAGCAGAAAAAATTGTAATTACACATAATGTATTTAGCATTTTCACATGGAAACTTTTCTGCATTATCTTTGCAGGTTACTTTTAAAAGTTATTCATGTTATCCAACCAGAATTTAAAATGAAATATGAGAAAAAAATCAAATAACGAAAAAAAGTTTTCAACTTTTACTTATAGTTGAAATAGGGTTTACGTCAAACTCACGAAATTCAGAATTCAAGCGCATACAGAATCTGCCATTGGCCAATTTGGAACTTTTAGTAGAAAATTTACTCACTTGCTTCCGTATTTGGTGTCACGCGCCAGTTTTCTAAAGTAGACTCGATGTTCGCGCTGCAAAGCGAATGCAGCTTCCCTAAGCGCAGTTAGGGTCTTGAAACATGACGGGACATCTTCTATGGGTGATCCTCCACTAGGTAATACGCACATTTCGCTGGCTCCATAAACCGCTTGACACTCACAAGCGCTCATTAAGGTTTCGAGTCTTGCCATATTTGCGAAAATTAAAGAGTGTATCCTCTGCAAATCACGATCTGGGTCCAGAACCATGCGCAAGCCAGCCTCAATTCCTGGAGACACTTTGCTACATCCAGGAGCAACTTCAGCAGCAGCTCGACAACTAAAAAGTTAATTTTTGAAATAAATCATTAATAATATTGTATTTTTGAAATTATTATAAGAAAAATCTTGCTATGAAAATAAATTTCCAATAAAAAAATCATATAATATACTTACCATAACCAATGACTATTTATATAAGCACTCGGATGATATCTCTCTAATCTGTTACTATTTGTATGACAAATTTTCGTGAGAATATCAATCCACTCTTTTTCTTCTACGCAATTGCTCGCTTGTACATAAAGCGCTCGCTGTGATTGAACTATTTGAAACATATTCTTCATTTTAAAAGAATCCTCATGTAACCTTTCCACAGCCAAGATCTCTTCTAAAGGTATTCTACACAAAGCTTCTTTCCCTGAAAGCAAATAAAATATTCTTAAAGCCATGTCCTAGACGTGACATCAGCCAATTATTTTCGCCCTTCCCATTCATAAATTAATAACTCAAATTTATTTTTCATAGCGGATTAATATAAAAGAAAGACAGGGTTGCTACAAGACCTGGACGACCTGGAAAGAATGGAAAAGACATTGAATTTTGAAAAACTCCTGAAAAACCTGGAAAAGTCATAAAGTTTTGAAAAAATGACTTGAAATTTGGAAGACGCTCTATTTCAAAATCTTAATAATTATTTTAGAATATTTAGATGCTATCAAAAAACAAAAAGAAGAAGAGAAGGAAAAAGGAAAAAAAAACTCAAGAAAAACACAAATATCAGACAAAATGCAAGAATTAAAGAAAAAGAAACGGAAAATTCAATTCGAAAAGTAAAGAGAATTTGAAGATATCGAAGAAGAAATTCATAAACTGATTAAAGCTCGATGAATTTATATACAGGGTGTCTAAAAAGTCCCGGAACGGTTGGATATTTCTTCAGGTAAAATATTTTTCAAAAAAGTGAAGGTCATTCCTGAAGTAAATTTCAACGAGGAATTCAATGGTGACCTTCATTTTGACCTTGAAGTTGACCTTCATGGCTTTTTCAAGGTCAATTTTGTTTTTTTAAATGGAAACCCCCCTTTTTTACATCTGCAATCGATAGAGCGGAAAATTCTACGTTCAAGTACGACCCATGTCATAGGTCAATTGTAACGTTCCAGGTCAATTAGAGGTTATTTGAAATAAACAAAGTTTCCCAAGAGGTCAGTGTAATTCCTGAAGTAAATTTCAAAGAGAAATTCATTGGTGAGCTCTGTATTGATATTGGTTACAGCGTTTTAAATATTGTAAAATCATATGTATAGGAAATGTTTCATTAAATGTTCAATACCTAAGTCCTATACCGTTTTTCTATCTCCATACAAATATTACGAATCGAAACTAAATTTACGTATTACGAGTACATACTTACTATCTTTCGCTAAAAGATTATTATGGTGCATCAATCAGGATTTGTGTCGGACCAATATCTACAATTTTGCCTGTTAACTTCACCTTTTAAAGTGAAAGTAACTTCATCTGAATATACTGTTTTGTACAAGAAAAGAGGATCTCTATCAATTCTGTCCATCATAATTTCACAAAATTCAACCCGACGATCAGGATCGTCTTCATTGAGCTCTTGTACCAGATGAACTTTGTAAGGATAGAAATTGATGCTTTTAAAAATATTTCGCACTGTCTCTGGAGCAACGTCACGCTCATCACTAGGTCGACGTAAACTAAGGTGTGGGTTTTTAACAAATGCTTGGGCTATGTCCATCTGCATCTCCTCAGATCCTGCAGATTTTGGCCGACTAGTTCTATGAAGCTCCTTGATAGATCCATGATTCATAAAGCGCCTTACATTTCTTTCAATTGTTGATTTTGAGACAGGATCTAACACTTCTCCATTACGAAAAGTGCGATTAAAAAGCAAACGAACTGGATCATAAGATCGAACTCGATCTCCCCAACCACGCATCATTAATACAGATACCCTCTCTCGTTCCGAAAGTTTAGCTTGCGCCATAATAATCTTTTAGCGAAAGATAGTAAGTATGTTCTCGAAATACGTAAATTTAGTTTCGATTCGTAATATTCGCATGGAGATAGAAAAACAGTATAGGACTTATGGTATCGCCTTAGGTATTGAACATTTAATGAAACATTTCCTATACATATGATTTTACAATATTTAAAACGCTGTAACCAATATCAATACAGAGCTCACCAATGAATTTCTCGTTGAAATTTACTTCAGGAATTACACTGACCTCTTGGGAAACTTTGTTTATTTCAAATAACCTCTAATTGACCTGGAACGTTACAATTGACCTATGACTTGGGTCGTACTTGAACGTAGAATTTTCCGCTCTATCGATTGCAGATGTAAAAAAGGGGGGTTTCCATTTAAAAAAACAAAGTTGACCTTAAAAAAGTCATGAAGGTCAACTTCAAGGTCAAAATGAAGGTCACCATTGAATTCCTCGTTGAAATTTACTTCAGGAATGACCTTCACTTTTTTGAAAAATATTTTACCTGAGGAAATATCCAACCGTCCCGGGACTTTATAGACACCCTGTATAGGCGAAATTAGTTGTTTATGTAATTTAAAAGTTTTATCTTAACTTTTTTTTTTTAATTTCACAGTTGCTCAGATTACTATTGTTTACTATTGTAATCCTAACTTTAAAATAAATAGTTGGACTACCACTGTTCTTTAGGGCCATGGGCTATGCAGGTCACGTGACCAATTCAGTCCCTGGCTCACGATTTTTTTCTCCATATATAAAATTCTAAATGAAAATAAATCGATCAAAATTTAGTAAATGATAAATAGTAGCATATGGAAGGAATAGGGGAAGGCATAGTGTATTAAAATAGAAATAAAATATTTAATAACAACTCAGTTTCTTATATTTGAAAATTAAAAAAATTGCAGAATTTTTACTAAAACGAAGTTAACAGACGTTCCTTATTATCTTCTGATACATTTACCCAATGAGCAAGATATTTTATAAAGAAAAAAAGTTATCTTACATAATTGGATTAACATATAATTTTTGTCACGTGACCTGCTTAGCCCATGGCCTTAAGTGTTCTATTTGTAATAACAATAAAAATAATATAATAATAATTACAGAATTATATTTGACTTTTATAAAAATATTATTGAAAATTAATTAGTTGAGTTTGAAGTTTCTGCCACTGCCTACATTATCGGAGAATCACTAGTCGCGTATCAGATAGGATACGTTGCAGACAGGTGTCCTCGTAGACAATTTCAAACTCTCATATCGCAAATAAATGCAAATTAAATTCAAATTTTTGAAGAATTTGAAATCTTTCTGTGGAAAAAAAGACGCTTTCGATTGCGCTGGATTCGAGGCAGTGACAAAAATTTCAAACTCAACTAATTAATTTGAAATAATTTATAGCCGCAAGGCTGAGCCACTAGGCGATATAATGAGATCTTCCTGTGGAGAAAGAGATGTCGGACGCCTGTGTAGCTCAGTGGTTAGAGCAGTCGACCGGCAATCGAAAGACCTGGGCTCGAATCCCAGCGCAGTCGAAAGCGTCTTTTTTCCACAAAAAGATTCCAAATTCTTTAAAATTATTGAAAATTTTACAATTCAATAATTTGTTGTTAAAAAGTCGTTTTCACTGTAATAAAATGAGTTTTTTTGAGACCAGACTTCTGTAGAAACCCTGAAAGATCAAGGTACATATGTTTATCCGCTATGTAAAATCAATTTGAGTTATTAATTTAAGAATGAGAAGAGCGAAAAAAAATTTCTGAAGTCACGTCTAGGACATGGCATTAATAAATCGAAAAAAATCCATATAAGATCACAACTTGTAAGTTTCAGCACCTTTCAGGGCAATCTACCTTTACATATTGCAATAGTTTTTACTTAATAAACCTGAAATGGGTTAAAGATTATAAGGCGCAATGTATCAGATGACACAATTTTCCCCTGTAAATTGGTGAGAAAACTGCCGAAAGGTGAAAATTAAACCTTATTTTAAAGTTTTTGCATTGTTTTACTCATTGCGATTAATGATTTTTTTTATGAAAATAAGGTAAGCGTTTCGCTCAGATACGAGTATCCGCGTTACACAATTTTATGTGAGTAACGGAGGATTAATTAAATTTCAGCGACTTAAAAAAACATACCTTTCGTTTTAGAATACGTTAAATCTTGAGTAGTCAGTCTGAAATATCTTTGTTTGAAGTTTTTACGTCCAAAGCGTTTTCTACCTTGTGCTCTCTTAATCATAACTCTGTAAGAAAATTAAATTCAAGTTAATGCGCATCTCAAAATATGTCAATCTAACTGATTTTTACTAAAAAAATCTTTGAATTCTGACATGTATTAATAATAAGAGATTACGGAATACAAACCTCTTATCACACTCAGCATTGAGGGCAAAAAGACAACAAATTCTATTAGATAAGAATATTTTTTGTTAAGGGGACATAATTATTCGAATGAAAATGAAAACTACTCAAGAATGTTGCGAAATAAATTTTCATAATATTTTAATTAAACGTACCCTTCTTTTAATACCACAGGTTGCCCATGATGAACTATTGGTCGTTGTTTAGCAATATTACCTGCACTAGTCGTCGATATCAATTCCAAAAATTGTTTCACTGCTTGAATGTGCGTTTCGGTGTAGAATTCCCTGCAACAAAAATGAAATCCTTCATTCGAAATTTAATGAAAATACGTTTACATAAAAAATTATTACAAACCTATAAACGCACTCCATGTATTCTTCTTTACAAACACTTCCTGCACCCCCCCTGCAGCTAACCAAATTTCCCAGACTTTGTATCGTTTTCGAAATTAGTGTTAAAGTCCGATTAGTTTGCGAATCCTGCAATCATTATTTTTAATTATGAAATATTTCGTATTTTAGAACAAGGTTTAGTATAAATTTTTAAAGTTGAAAGAATAGAATTCAATAGTGTGGATTCTTACAATTTGTTCATTTGTAATGTCGAATAATCTAGGACCTAAAATTGCTGGAGCGAAAAATCTTAAAAATATGAATCCGCTGATCACAGAATACCTCACTTCTTTATTTTTTGGAAAATGAGTAGCAGCGAGTTCTCTTAAGCAACCAAACATTTCGCACATTAATGGCGGGCACCTTACGCCCGAAGTTGTTATTGCCGTGAAAACCCTTTCAACGTATTCCTATTGCATAAAAGGAAAATCAATATTAATGGTAGAATAAAACAACATCAAAAAATAGTACATTAATTACAGATTAATCAGTATCAATCAATTAGCTGACATACTTTCAAATTTGCAAGATTCGCTTGGATCGTATTTGCATCTTTCACTCTCGTCGGATCGATTTCACAGGGCTTCCTTTCTAAGAATACTTGCTCCATAGCTGGCCTAAGAGTACTGTGCAAATAATGCAAACCAGCTAAACGCATTCCTTCGTCCATCATTTTACTCACTAAAGTATTGCCTCGAAAGATAGTTGTTGGATCTCTGCAAGTAGAAGAAAAATATTTAGACAATGAGAAAATAATTATGTAAGTGTTAATGAAGGGCGAATCTTATATTTATTACTAATAAATTGGGATAATATTTACGTCAATTTGGAGATCTCATGACAAGCTAAAGCTCTCATCACGCAAACCAACTGCCCATGATGAACAAGAACTCGAACAAGAGGTTGTGCCGCATCCATTTTACTGGCTACAATCTCTCCCAGGATGTAAACAGCCGAGGAAGTTATCGGTTGGATATTAACGCTCTGGAGCAAGAGATTTCGTAACCTATCATACATTTCTGAAGGGAATACATGATCAGCTGTGTAATGTATTTTCAAACGCAGAGATCCTAATCCTGGCAATGTTCCTGGAGGCGTTGAGTTACTTGAAATTTTACAAGGCCGATTTTTTGCCGATCTTGGTTGTAAAAAGTACCTGAAAATGAAAATATATTTAATATTTTAAAGTTATTACTTACTTTTACATATATTATAAAAAAGATTTGATTATTTTTTTGTAATAATGTTTCAAGTTACTGCTATTATAAATGAATTGATATAATGGAATTGGAGAACACACCACGCGGTAGTCGAATTGGTCGGTTGTTTTTGTAAACCTCTTAAGGTAACTCGCACTTCTCCTAGAAATGCAGGTTGTTCGCCCATTCCAGATGAAGCGTGCCATAAAGCAATAACTACCTCACCCACTTCGCATCCGTCAATTGAATAGTGAGAAACACCCTTCTCTCTCGTCTCTGTTAACTCGGGCTGTATATATCAGAGAAGTAAAACAAGTTTAATTCCAAGTCCAAATTATACGTTAAGACTGTCTGAATAGATTTTGAGTAAATATCCAGAATAAATTCGACTTCTTAAAAATCATTTTGTGAAAAATATATGTGAGAAGCTACTGTTGTGAGGGAAAAAAAATCGAAGAAGATTTAACATTAAGTAGATAAAAATGTCAACTTACTTCAAAAACAAATGTTTCGTTAAAATAGGGCGACACAGTTTTTTTCTTAACTTTTGTGCGTTTTGATATTTGCTTTCCATTACTGTAAATGACAGTAATGGTTGCAAAGGGATCACAGCCTCCATTTTTAATAGTTAATTCGCTACACTCTATCACTCTGGAATTAAATAATTAAATTATTCAGCATTTTGAACATCTTTATCCGAAAAAAACTTTGATGAATAACTTAAATCATAATAAAATAGAATAATTATGTTTTTTACCTGACTGTTAGTTTGGGTTGAGCGAATCCAACTTGAGATTGTAATGCAAGTTCTAGATGTGCTTTTCCTTGTACCTCAGAATCCGCATCTACTGGCCTCAAAGGAAACCAATGCTCTTTATTGTGATAAGTTGCTAGATCCTCTCTTTTTATAGCTACTTTTCCTAGAATTTTGTCTTGTTTCAAATGACGGTCTCTATCGTAGACATAAATGCTAAGGTAGCGAAATTTTCTCGGCACTTCGAATTGAAATTCCTCTCCGAAAAATGGACTAATAGGAAGAAATTTTTAAAAATTATTACTCATTAACTACAAATCTTGTAATTCCTATTGCTAAATAATATTCGGAAGATAAAATTAAAATAATCTCTTAAAGCAAATCTGAATTTTAAAAAATATTTTCAAATGTGATTTACTTTCAAACTTAAAAGCTTCCAAATTAATTTATTTTATTAAAATAAACAAGAAATAAAAGCTGGAATTACTTACTTTAGTGTTCTTGCCATTGTTGTAGTTCGGAATATTTCTTCTTGGTCCAGCGACAATCCGCAATACACATCTCTCGTACCTGGAGATCCATGACTCCTACTTTGAAGATTCTTAGCCTCACCTGTTAACAAGGAAATTTCATACATACATAAAATTATCTGACCCTTAAGTCATATTTTAATTAAGTATATCCTCTCGAAAAACTACTTGAATACACCTACGATGATTTTTTTCGGTTATGCTAACTGATTAAATAGGCTTTGATAATTGGAGAATTATAAATCAATATCTAACAAGATATTTAAATAAAAAAAGCTGAAAAAAGATCAGTGATTGTTAATTTCATGACCCTTATAATTAAATATTGTTTTGCAATTCAAAGGTAAATTAAAAAACTCAGACAATGAAACGAAGAGAAAATTTTAATTTAATATACCTTCAACTTTGTTATTTTGTATGCCAGAGCTTTCACGCTACGTAAAAGGAGTAGTAATTTACATTTAATTACACGACTTGAATGAAACCATTCATCAATGAATCATCGATGAAGCACTTATCTACGTTAGAAGTTGCATTGTTTCTAAGTACAACAAGGACGATAATTCATAGACTTCTAGTAGAAAAGGGGAAACAAAATTTTATTTTAAGATTGATAATTTTTGTAATAATCATAAAAGGTAGAATAGATAATATCAATGTTAAAAATCTAAATTGTTCAGTCAAAAGAAAATTATTTTAACATTTTTCGTTATAATCTCCTATAAGGTGACCTGACGATCAAATTATTTCATATAATTTTAAGTACATTTCCCGCCATAAGCTTCATATTTCGTCTTTGAAATGACAAGGCATGCATCAAGTACCGATTCTACATTCGATACTTTTTCGATGCAGTGTCAGCGAAATATAATCTAAAGAAGAACAATGCAAATTAAAGTAAAACAAGAATAACATAGGCGGTACATTTAAAATACTCGACGAATTAAAACTAATTAAAAGATGAATGTAGTATTTTCCTATTTTATTATCAAAGTGTTAGAATTTTTCAGTATATTTTTGTCAAAATTTTTAATAAAATTTAACTAAAGCTAAAGATATTAACTGATTTTTAATTAATCTTGTTGTATCTTAGTGAAAATTTTCTGTGATTCGACTGGATAATTTTAGAGCTTATAGCTGTTGTGTCTGGGATTTTATAGTTTTTCTGCTAGGTTTAAAAGTTGTAAAGCCTCTCGAATTATATTAAATACATCACTGATTAATTCTATAGGTTAGTCATTAGTTAAAAACCTTTCTTTTATATACCTTATATTCATTCAATAGAATCTTATATTTTAAAATCAAATGTTTGTTTTCTCTGAATGAGACTAAAAAATTTGAAAATACAGATGATAACTAGTACTTTAAAGGCTTCAAAGTTTTTAAGTGGGTTCAAGTAGATGTGTACGAGTGAGAGAGAAAGAAAGACAAACAGAAGAGAGAAGTTCTGTAGATCTCATTCTAACGTTTCGATATAGATTAAATTTCATTCATTCATTCCTTCATTCATTCATTCGCAAAGGAATCGATCTTGATTTTGTGTGCCTTCTTATCAAAAACAACACATCACAACAGTCACATCGAATCGTCCCCGCTTGAGGTATTCGGATTTCTCGAACAAAAATAATCGGTGAGACGACGCTTGGAAGTCGTCGCGATGCCATCCGTGTGGCTCCAATTCATAAAAATTTTGTTCCACTCATTGCTAACTTGCCGTTCCCGAGGAACGGGAAGTCATTCGAATTCCGGAGTCCGGTGGCAGCACTTTAGAATCACACATCCCGTGGGATTACATGAGGTGCACAAACGAACTGATAATTTGGCTGCATTCCGAAATTCTATTCACTACACAAGTCACAATAGGTTGAAGACGCGTGGGAGTTAAAGATATATGCGTTCGCGTCAACTTCCACCAACTCACAGCAAACAAAATCTGACACTATCGGCGGTTTTTTCGGAAAAACAGAATCAATTTAACGAAAAATTATATTTCATCACACTTTTTTGCTTTATTCCAAACACAAATAGGCTCTGTTAAGGGTAAGAATTTCGAACAGTGACTCTAAGAAGATCGTGGGAGTGAAATAAATGACATCCCAAGTAGAGAGGCAAACGCATTGAAACATTTTTTTTTTCAAATTTCCAAATTTTAGGTTAGAACTTCACTAGCACACATCACACACAAGCCTTCATCAAGTAAAAATACTATAATTGAAGAATTTTCGTACCGATTTTGATTTTTAATCTTTCCTCAACGCGGACTAGGCGCGTCTCCTCGGCCATGTTACCTCCATGACACTACTGAGTGAGTGAAGTGATTATGACTACATACAAGAACGAATCGAAACGAAACGCAAGCAGTTCGTTCATTCTGTGAATGGATTGTAAACAGGGCCGTAGCATTGTAGTGCCCCATCTGAGAATTGAAAGTTTAGTACTACACTTTCTTTGTAATACTTTTCAATACACATTGTTCTTTCATTTTCTCCGTCAGTTTATTAACATATCCACTTCTTGGATGACTATTAACCTTTATTTGCTCGAAATATATCGGTTTAGCACACTTTTTTAAATTATCGAGAAGAGCTTTGGAAACTAGTGTCTTAGTTACGGCTCAATAAATGTTTTTTTTTATTTAATTACTTTGAATTCATTTTTAAGGTGGAGTATTGATTAATTTCTCAATAACTGTAATTTCTGTTACAGAAATTCGCTAATTTTTTCTAAAAACACATTTTAACAAAATAAACTTTCTAAACAAATATTAAATTAAAAAAAAAATGTTCTTCACCACATGTAGCTATATTAATAAATCCAATTAGAACCATAAAATATCATTTCCCCCCTTTAGCATATTTCTTTTCTTTAATATTTTCAGACAATTTCTAAAAGTTTCTGAAATTTTTATGATTATGAAATTTACATTTTTGAATCCAAAAATAAATTTCTATCAATACAATAAGTTTCTTATGCTTTATTAAAAATAAAACATTAATTGATTTTTAATCTTAATATCTGCAAATATAATCTACTATAACTCTGTTTCTTTTTCTTCTATCCATAATCATAAATAATAAATGCTCATTATATCTAATAATATGTGATCCATTCTATATATTTTTCTTTATTTTTGATATGATTCGATATAGATTGTTGATAAGAAAAGTTGATATAAATGGATTTTAATCGATAGGTTATTTATCAGATGTGAAAAAGAGTGAAAACATTTTTCCATGATATATTACACAATATTTACTCTAATAAATTAAAATTTTGATAATAAAAATCTTGTGAATTGTGCGAAAAAATTTGCATTCCGTTGTATTTTTAAAACAAAAATAGTAATAAATAAAATAAGTTTTGCTTGA
Organism: Diplolepis rosae; assembly: GCA_030998225.1. Lineage (NCBI taxonomy): Eukaryota > Metazoa > Arthropoda > Insecta > Hymenoptera > Diplolepididae > Diplolepis > Diplolepis rosae. The sequence continues at coordinate 173,590 of JAPYXD010000409.1, forward strand.
AGTAAAAAAATAAAAATTAAAAAAAACATATAGGGTAAGTGTGGGTATTACTGTGGATGCCCCAGTTACTGCGGTTTCAAATAAAACTAATGATATACAATGTTTTAAAGATATATAACGCTACAGAACAATTAAAAACAATTAATTTCTAATCCAAGCATAATAAGTATCAACGAATTATCAATAGTTACGATATTTGTAGCTAATTAATTGCAATTTGAAACTCTCATGTTCCCGATTCCCATAGTTTTAATGATTAGATTTGTTGACAGGCCATGAACACGTTCTGAAAAACTTGTTATAATTCCGTTTCTGAAAATAAAATATTTATTGTGATATTATTTTTTGCAAAGTAAATATCTTATTTTTCTAAATATTTATGCAAAATAACAAAAAATACGTTTTTTAATCATTTTTTTACCAAAACAGTATTTGGTACATGATTTTCATAGGTGTATGAATTACTGCGATCTGTCAGGCGGCACTGCATAACCTTTCAATTTATTACAAATGCTTCGTTATGCTTACTTTTTATAATTGAGATTAAACAAAATGTTGAAAACTCCAAAATCGTTGCTAATGAGGCAAGAGGAAGTCAAGTAATATAATTTTAAGGTAAATTAAATAAGAGTTACAATATTATTTAATCTTAATTTGTTAAAAATGCTTCATGTTCACTTTTTATAATTTAGTTTAAATAAAATGTTCAACACTCCTTAATCGTTGCTAAAGATGCAAGAGGAACTCAAGTGATATAATTTTAAGTTAAATTAAATAAAATTAATAAAATTATTAATCTTAATTTGTTACAAATGGTTCGTCGTGTTTACTTTTTATAATTGAGATTAAATAAAATGTTCAACACTCCTAAATTAATTGTAAGTTCACTCAAAATAATATCGCAGTATTACACGCGCAGAAATTTGGGTTTCCGCAGCAGTTGGAGCGCAGTAATTGGGGATTCCGCAGTAATTGGTGCGCAGTAATTCATGCAAACCCGCAGTAATACCTACATGGAACATTTTTTTTATATTCGCATTTTTTAAGTAAATCTGGTTTCTTTTCAGGGTTTAAGGACTGCATGCTACTTACTTAATACCAAATACTGCTTTAAAAATTAATTCGCGACGACTTTTTCATCGCAAAATCATTTTTTTTAACTTTAAAAGCCGTCTTGATTTTCGACCCGCAGTAATTGGCACATTTACCCTATGGACATATTTTGTTTTTTGCGTTTCTAATACACATTTAAAAACTTATGTTTTTTTTAACACAATACGAATTTCTTTATTTGAATTATCCACCCCAGGTTTTTGCATTTTCATCATTTATGATGAATTGTATTTATTTATTTTTAAAAATCGTATTGTATTCAATGTATAGATATTGTGTAAATTGTGAAGGTCCCAGAAGTGGGAACTAGCACAGGCTCTTGCGTATAAAAGCGGGTTACAAATGTGAAAACGTGGGTTTCAATTTAAATCGCATAAAACAGACTCTATATGGTAATTTAAGTAGAATACGTATATGGAATGAAGATGTGTAAAAAGCTATTATGATAAAATTTCTCTTATTTTTGAATAGTAGTGAAATTCAATATTTCTATATAGTTAAAAGATAATCACAAACGATCCCGACTGTATTAAGACAATATATATATAATGTTAGCACTTTTTTTTAGCACGAAACGAATCTTCCGTCTGATGATCCGTTTGCTGGAGTTTAGTTAACAAACAGAGTGAAACAGAGGCAAAGTGTAAGTAGTGAGGCACTTCCTGATGGCACAATGGCCCGCTTCCTCTCCTCTTCACGCTTTACTCTACATATGTGCTTAAACTAATATCCTGCTATATGCATTTTTTGTGATTTATTACGCCTCGGGGAATAACAATTGCGATAAAAAAAACCCGAAACTAATTCGCATAGGGTAAGAGGGACAGTTGTTGGCACTTGGATTTTTTTCTGACATAGTAGTTCTCCGTTTATCGTTTTTGATTGAAATATCAAAATTGTCAGATAAAATACAAGTGGCAACAACTATGTGGCAACATCATACCCTATACAAAGTTCAAATAAAAAAAAAATTTTCTCATCCATTTTTTATTCGATTTACGTAACTTTACTTATTAACTCATTGCACGGAAAAAAATGAAATGTCTGCTACTGCTAACTGCAGTTAGCTGTCGACTAGTTAATTGTGATTGATAAAAAGAGCTGGACTCGAATCCCAGCGCAGTCGAAAGGGTCTTTTTTTCCACAGAAAGATTTTCAAATTCTTTAAATATTCTTTTTTATATTAATGAAATTTTTTAATATATATTTTAAAATTTAGTTTCATTAAACTTCATACACGGTGAAAAATAGTTGAAGTAATTTTACTCAACTCTGTCGATTAAACCTGGGACATAAGGACATTTGAACATCTATTAAATCCTAGTCGGGTAAAATCAATTTGATCTATACCTAATTCACCCAAAGTGAATCACAATAAGCGTTACATAGGGAATATTAAGGAGTTGAGTAAAACGTTATCGACGACAGGGCAGCAACATCTATTAAATCCTAGTCGGGTAAAATCAATTTGATCTATACCTAATTCACCCAAAGTGAATCACAATAAGCGTTACATAGGGAATATTAAGGAGTTGAGTAAAACGTTATCGACGACAGGGCAGCAACATGCGTCAGTGGGTTAACATGAAATGTATAAGTATATCACCGACGCTTGAGATGCTTCAAACCGTAGTTGGGTAAAATGAGCATCGGGCGTATTATTTCAACTGACAATGGTATGTTTCTCTTAAATAAAAAAAATTTTTACCTCGCTCCTGCCAATAGTCATCCGGTACATACATAAACAACATACAAATTCATTCACACCATCCAGACGTAGCCAATCACATTTCAAATCACAAATACACTTAAACATATAACCTTACATATATAAACCTAATAACTACACACTTATATATAGTACGATACGCTTTCGTCGAATCACGCACACGCTCGCTTACAATGCTGAGATAAAAAACTTGGAACTTTCTTATATAGTGACTGCCTGAGTTATTCAGAGCTTATGAGAGTAAGTGCCGTCAATAAAATTTTTGAGCCTTACTCAAGTAAAAGTAAATCAACTTTTTTCATAAATGATTAATAAAATATTTTTAAAAATTAATATAATTAATCAATTATTATAATTATGATGATTAATATATATAATATAATTATTAATTTACATTTAGTATACATTTTTATTATACGACGTATGAAGTTTAGTGAAACTAAATTTTCAAATGTACATTAAAAAATTGCATTATTATTAAGAAGTATTTTGTATAAAAACATTTAAAAGAAGGTTCTTTTATTTTCTGTGTTTTATATTTTCAAAATATGGATTTTACATTTGCGAATTCCAAATTATTATTCTGCCTGAGTAATTTATGTGATATTTCATATTTTATGTAATACACTTATCGACTTTTTTTAAATTAAATTTTCATAATATCAATTTAATTTTAAGAATTTAAGTTTTTGAAATTAAAAATTTTTTATGTGTGCCCAAGGCGCAGATTACTTTTATTCGTTCCTGCGTGAATAGATGTAGCTGTTGGAATAAATCTTTCGATTCACGGTTTACTCAACTCTCGATTGAAGCGTAGAGTAGAATGAACGGAAAGCTCTACTATTTTTGTGATTTAATAAAAGATTGGTTTTTTATAGTTATACTACGAGTAATAATATATAGATTTAAAAATTTTTAATGCACGCTTTCATACTTCACCCTACGCTTCTGAATTTTACTCAACTTTGATTTATTTTTGAACATTTAATATATCACAAATAAATACAATGATACTAAATAACTTCTAACTTGCCCTTATGTCCCAAATTTGATCGGAAGTTGAGTAAAATTACTTCAACTTCAACAAAAAAATCTGCCCTTATTATAATTATGCGCGATTTGATCGTCGCGCTTCACGCTCGGTCTTGTGCTCTTCGCATACATTTAAGTTTATTTCATATAATTTGATACTAATGCTCAAACCAATTTTATAATATTAAAGATGATGTAAATTACTCATTTTCTCAAATTCACTAAATTTCTTTTTCAGTTTAAGTAAAACAGGAAATTCAATTTACTTAAGGCTCTATCGGCCTTAAGGAACACATTCTCATCATGACACTTGCGCTTCGCGCTCGATTTTCTGTATACATTTCAGTAACTTTTTAATAAATTACATGATTAAAATAATTAATTTTCTTCCAAATATCTAAAATCCGAAACTAATTCGCATAGGGTAAGAGGGACAGTTATTGGCACTTGGATTTTTTTCTGACATAGTAGTTCTCCGTTTATCGTTTTTGATTGAAATATCAAAATTGTCAGATAAAATCAAGTTGCAACAACTATGTGGCAACATCATACCCTATACAAAGTTCAAATAAAAAAAAAAATTTTCTCATCCATTTTTTATTCGATTTACGTAACTTTACTTATTAACTCATTGCACGGAAAAAAATGAAATGTCTGCTACTGCTAACTGCAGTTAGCTGTCGACTAGTTAATTGATTGATAAAAAGTTTGCTGAGAGAGTTGACAGTTTGCTGGGACAGTTAAAAAATGTTAGCTGCAATCGAAGTTGAAAATTTGCATTGGACTCCTTAGTGTATTAAGAGTTGTAGCTAATCATTTGGTTGTTGCTGCTAAAACAGTTTACTCTCCTAGAAAATCTCAAAATTCGTACTCGTAGCCTTTAAAATTTTGCGCTGATATGTAAGAAGGTAGCAGCGATTGCTAACTTCTTCTTCTTCTTCTTCTTGTTTGTGGCAGCTTGCACTGCTGCAAATAGCCATATCATAGCACAAATATATCAGTTCAGGTAAGAAGCCAAGCCAAAGATTGTAACCGCACAGAGCGCAAAGCAAAAAGCGCATTCAATAAGCAGGCCAGCAGGCCGTAAGGGTCCAAAGTCCAGCCAGGCGATCAGGGTCCCCAGGCAGTCAGCCCCGCCCAGTCTCGTCGCATAGGGAGGGAGAAAGAGAGGAACCGAGCACCAGGGACAACCCTCACCGACCAGTGACTCCAAAAGCAAAGGTGAAGTCAAACAATAATATTACCAAGCTTAAAAAATTTTCCCAGCTCACTCACCACGCTCGAGTCAGGATTAAACACGAGCTCTCTGTAATCAAATTTATCGGGCGACAGACCGGGGAATCGGCTCGCCAGGTAGCCGAAAAACCCCGGTTTGCCCTCCGACAAAAGAGGGCACCTCAGGAAAAGGTGATCCAGACTCCTCATCTCCTCGCCACAGCCACAATCCGCATCCAGATTCCATCCCATGCGAGCAAAATGATCACCAGTACATATATGACCCGTCCTAAGGCGAGTAACCAAATTAATGAATCCCCTAGGCGCCCGGATACCGCGAAATCCAAGCAAAACTCACAGCCAAACCCCGCCCAGAGACTTGGTACAAAAGCCTAGCAATCGCATGGACAATATGAGGGGCCCTAGAGTCGATAAAGCGGTTCCTGATACCCGCCAGAGCCGATTGAGAGTCAGAAAAGATAACAGAAGCCTGTATGCCCATCCTCAGAATATATTTAACCGCCGAGAAGATGGCATAGAGTTCGGCGAATGAAACCGAGGAAGCGTCCGGAAGTCGTACCCCAAAGCGGTAGTCATGCGAGGCCACGAAGAAGCCACAACCCGCCCTACCCACGCCCGGATCAACCGATCCGTCAGTGTAGATGAGACTACGCAGGGGGGGGGGGGGTAAGGAGCCAGAGAGCTCCCCAGAGCCCCAGCGGCATCAGACAACTCAGCCACAGAGGTCCCATCAACGCTCACGTCGACCCCAAGGTAAGCTCACTCCAGGGAACGTCGAAAAAGGAAGCCCGTCGGGACCTGTACCGCCTCTCGACCAGACCCAGCACGCCCAGGTAAGAGGCCAGCAGGCCGCATCTGGAAGGAAGAAGACGCAGCCTCCCGGCGGCGATCCTCTCGCTGAGGAGCTGTAGCCTGGGGAGGAGCGGGTTCCCCCACCAAGAAAAATTCCTTATAATGAACCTGTTCGAAAGAAGAGACCTACGGAGAGACAGAGGTCGGGGTGGACCGCATGCAACCCAGAGCCACCCTGAGAGCCCCAAACTGGGCACAATCCAAGATTCGGAGAGCCGATTTGCTAGCGCAGCGGAATAGAGGGGCTCCCCACTCTAAGTAAGCCCTAACCAGACTCCTGTACACCGTAAGAACCAGCGCCGGACTAGCCCCCCACGAGACCCTGGCAATAACCCTGAGAACATTAGTGGCGCGAGCCGCCTTGTCCGCGATATATTTGATATGAGGAACCCAGGTGAGTCGCGCGTCCATGACAACTCCGAGATACCTCAAAGAGGGCTGACAGGAGATGGTGAGGTCGCCAACCCGGATCGATACATCACCGAAACCACGCCGTGACCTGGAGAAGACACACAACTGACTTTTGGGGAGCGATACAGAGAGACCCAAGCCGCCCAGCCAAGGAGTAAGAGACTCCACCGCCGACTCCAACAAGCCCAATGCCCGTGCCGAATCAGAGTCCCGGACGTAGAGGAGCAAGTCGTCAGCATACATAGCCGCACGCACGGCCGGGGGCAGATGCTCATTCAAAAGCCTCAGGTGGAGATTGAATAAGATCGGCGACAGAACGCCACCTTGCGGAACCCCCACCCCACAGACCCTAGGGCCATCATCACTCGCCGAGAAGAACAAATTGCGCTTGGCAGTCAGGAAAGATATAAAATTAATTAGCCTTCCAGGGAGACCAAGATCCCGCAGCTGCCTGAAGAGCTCCCCAGGAAGTACGGCATTGAAGATGCCAAGGCGAAGGAGCTCTGACCAGCCACGAAACCGGAAAGAACATCGCAAACAACGGCAGCCACGCAGTCAAGAGAAGAGCGGTTCCGGTGAAAGCCGTACTGATTGGGCGGAATCCAATCCCTGTGCTCCGCCATATGTTCATCCCGCCTCTGAACAAGTCTCTCAAAAAGCTTGCAGAGGGTCGACGTGAGCGAAATAGGTCGAAACTTCCCCGTACCAGTCTTCGGAATAAAGACCACAAGTGTGTCCCTCCACGTCTCAGGGAATAAAGAGTCGCGAAACATACGGTTGTAGATCGCAAGCAGGAAGTCGAGCGAGAAGGAAGAAAGGCCCCTGACAACCCGGTATTCAATGCCGTCCAGCCCAGGGGACGTACGAGCCCCGCAAGAAGCAAGAGCGGAAGAGAACTCCAACGCCGAAAAAGGGGCAACCATCGGATCCGACCCATCAGCAGTCTCAATCCTCGGAATGTCGACCGGGACACACTGCGGCCGGACCAGCTCATCCTGAAGGGCTCGAAGCCCGGGGGAATCCAAAGAGTTGGTAGCACCCGAGAAACCCGAAACCCTCCTGGTCATCATAGATCTAAGCGTTCGCCAAATGTTCCCCAGTCCCGAGGACGGAGACAAGGACTCACAATAGACGCGAAAAGATTCGCCTTTCTGCACCCTCAGGAAGCGCTTCACCTCACCATCCACCCGCCGAAATTCAGCCTTCCCAGATCTAGTTTGGTTGCGAAGATACTCCCTAAGAGCCGATCTCCTCCTCTCAAGCGCCTCATCGCATCAAGGATTCCACCAAAGCGGCTGAGCCTTCCTCCGCCCACGCAAAGCGGAAGGGCGATACGCACCAGAGGCCTCGAGCGCGGAGGAAACCCCAGAGAGAAATACCTCAGAGATGCGGGGGGGATCCGCAGATGACCCCAATTGGGGCATAAGATCACGAGCGAGATCGTCACACCGGGCACGAAAGCACGGCCAATCCAGGTTCTTGATGTTGAAGCGCCTACCACCAGAGCGGACATATTGAAGAGTCGTGTCAAGGGAAGAAAATACAGGCAGATGGTCGGAGCCAAATGAATCATCCCCAACCCGGCACACAGCAAGGTGGAAAAGCGACGACGGGAGAAATACTAGGTCCAAGTTGTTACGCACCAGCCCAGGACCAGCCAGGAAAGTAGGCAAGGAGTCGTTCAAAGGGACAAGGTCTAAGTCAGACACCAGTACCGAGATCAGTCACCCAGCAGCATTGGTGCAGGACGAGCCCCAAAGACCAGAAAGGGCATTAAAGTCGCCGCAGAGGAGAACAGAGGCGCAGAAGGACGACCGAGCAAGCAGGGATTGCCACATAGAAAGATCAGCAGTCGAGCCAGGCGGCATATATGCACAAATGACGGCAAGGGAGCCGCGCGGAGAACAAACCGACAGGCCCACAGCATCCAAGCCGCCATCAGCAAAGCCAGGAAGATCGAGATCGACCACAGCAAGCTCCCTCCTAACAAGTATAAGGACACCGCCCCCCCCCCCTACCAGTCCGCCTATCGCACCTAATGGTTAGGTAGCCGTAAAACTCGAAAACCGATTCAGGGTCCAGCCATGTCTCCGTAACACATAACAAGTCTAAATCATTGAGTGAGAGCATAGCCTCAATCTCCTGCCTCTTGTTGGACACACTATGGGCATTCCAATTGGCAAACCTAAACCGACGGGAAGACTCAGCTATCGCCACAAAACCAAAGAGCACAGTAAGCAAACCCGGACCAATCCGGACTAATAACCGACTTATACCATCACAAAAACCAACCTAAGAGTACTAAATGTATGAACTGGGCTCACAGACGTCCGATCCAGAACAACGCTGAAGAGACCAGAAGGTAAAGAAAAGAGAGAAATCAACGAAAGGGCTCAGCCATCGCCATACAACGAAGAGAATAGAGTACGGGCCTACAGGCTAAAGCCAAACTAACCAACATAAAATTATCTTAAAGTAGACTAAATAGATGAAACACCCAGCCGACAAATTCAGGCCAGAGATGAAGAAACCAAAAAATTAAAAGGAAAAGAGGGACCAATGTAGCCTCAGAAAAGCATCGGCATAAGCCAGAACTATATGAACAAATATGTAAGGGCGAGCATCAGTGAGAAGATAGGCACCGAACATCAGGCGCTCCCAGCCGGAGGCCCCTCCAGGTCCCGGGCGGAAGCGCGAACATCCATAAGTCTCCTGATACATTCATCGCTCCTTTGGCTGAGCTCCAGGAGCGTCCTCGCAACGTCAGCAACAGAGTCGGTAGAATGAGCCCGCAGGCCAGTGTCTCCAGAGAATGGGCCGAAAGAGAGAGCCCCAGAAGGGGGAGCAGCAGTATCGCGACCCCCAACAGCTGACACACGAGTGGGGTGCAGGACACCTCGCTCGCCCAGAATAGTCTCCGCTTCAGGGAAACCACAGCCGCTCCAGAACCTGACGCGCATAACCTCATACTCATACAGAAACACAGGACAGGTCCGAGAAGAAGCCATATGATCCCCAAAGCAGTTCGAACATCTTGCAGTCCGGATTCCATGGGAGCAGTCCCTAGTGTGGTGGTGGCCCGCACAAAACTCGCAACAAGGTCTGGAGGACCTGCATTGATTCGAAACATGCCTATAGCGCTGGCAGGTGTAGCATCTCCTAGGCGGAGGAATAACAGGGAAGAGCTCCAGCTCAAAACCAGAAAGGGAGACAGAGGAAGGGATGGTAGTGGTCTCCAGAGTGAGCTCAATAGTCTCCGAGGGTGCACCTTCGTCATTCGTCCTACGTCTTATGGCTGTAACAATGTCCCTACAACGAGAATCAAGGCGACTCAAGATGGTGGAAGGGCTATGTCGCGGATCAATATCCCTGATAGTCGCCCTCTTGCGTATCATGGAGACCGGCAAGAACGCCTTGTAGCCAGCCATCCTAAGCTCCGGAGAGGAGATAAGTAAGTTGGCGTCGTCACGCCCGGAGCACACTATCTTTATTTGATTGAGCCCGTTTCGGTGAATGGTACGGTCGGATCGAATGACCTCGTCGATCTGATCGGCAATCGTTAGAGGATCATACTTGCCGAGATTGCGCCCCGGAACGGTGCTCTCCATCAAGACAATAAACGGACCCTCTGCGGAGGCAGGATACAAAATGGGCTCCGAAGAACGATCGCGAATCCATAAGAGATCAGGAGAGGCAATAGAGCTCACATCATCCAACGGGCGAGAATCAAAGCCCGAGATCGAGCCAGCAGGGGAGATCGGCAGAGAGGAAGACAAAGGCAAGGAGGACCCGACTCTGGTTCTCTTGATATCCCCACTGCGTGCGGAGAGCGCCGGTGAATTCCTGGCCCTCTTCTTAATGTCCACCCCCGTAGTCCACCCCGGAGAACTCGCCCCAGGAATCGCGGCAGCTCCCACCCCTCAGGACAGCCCCGGGCCCAGCGGAGCACGGCCAGACGCGAACCCCCGCCCCCTAGACGAGCCCGATCGAGTAGAGGCCACCGAACGCTCAGACCCAAAATTCCCCTGAATTCCCCCTGAGAGAATATGTAAAATCAAGAATAAGCTAATAATAAATTTAGCCTAGAAATAGTAAGGAAAAGCCTGGAAATAAATAAATTTAATGAACAATAGGTAGTAGCTTAATGCAGATGATTGAGGGTAATGTATACTTAGTAAGAATAGAATGCAGGAAAATAAGTAATTGTGCTACGTAAAAATAAAATCGCTTAATTCGCTTGATTCAAACCAAGGCTCGCCCTTAAAATGCTCAATTAATTCCAGACATTGATTACAGAAAGCTTAATATTTAGAGAAGAGATATCAATTAATATATTAATATAATATGCAATATTTACAATGCCACGAGAAGCTCAGAGAATATTTACAAGTGTTAAGCTATAATTAAGTAACAAGTTGTAGGTTACAGCGGGGTGGGAAAAATATATGGAGAAAATATATCAATCCCCGAGCAAATTCAGTTAAAGTAGAGAAATTTATTCCATACAAAATATACAAATATATCCAGGCAGGTGAGAGAAACCAAGGTACTATAGTATATATGGATAGGTAAGTATAGAGAGAGCGATCAAGGTCAAGGCCAGGCAAAGCGTAAATAAAGCACTACTGAGCAGCTAGCAAGGAGTAAGATTAACATACCAGTTCACGCACAAATCACCTTCAAGTTTTATAATGTCAATTATCCTTGTACGTAGAAATTAATCACTGATGCACAAACGCAATGATGTCCAGGAGATCGTTCACAATATGCACGCAATCTCAGAGGGAAGCACTCAGCCACAGAGTCTAATGAATCGAGTCGTGGTGTCCAGGTTAAAGCAGAGATTCAAATGCACTGCGTGATGAGCGTGGTATGCACAATAACCGCATAGATCCAATACTCAGCTGGCAGCATACCACAGATCAGTGTACAGATAGAGCAGCAAACACAGCAAACACAGAATGTAGCGATCGAGCACCACAGCAGAAATGGAGAATCAGCGCGGAGAGAACAGGTTGCAGAGCGACGGCACGCAAGCGACCGTCTTAGACCACAGCTCAAGCGAGACTCTTGCTAACGGCTGCTTAGACATACCGCGTTTTCTGTGCTGCTCATGCGCACAAAGCGCGACTAGTCAGATATTGTGCTTGTAACATACGAATGAAATACTAATTAAGTAGAGCGCCACCTATAGGTTATAAAACGAGCTCGTTCTCGCGATTATCGAATCAGCGTCATGAACTCTACCTTATCCACATACGCGGGCGATTTCAAATGTAAGATCGAATTATAGTAATAAGAAAAACAACGAAATCTTGTTAATAAAACGAAAAGGTTGTAAATTACAAGCTTAAGAATAAGAGCTTGTCTTTTGCCTTCGAGGAAGTCTCCGTTAAAATCAAATTTATAGTTTAACGAACTCTTACGGATCTGGAAAATGTAAACATCCCTGACTTTTACGAGTTTTGAGAAACAAATTCACGACTTTCCAAAAACCTCATAAATCTAAGTTAACAAAGCTCTCACTCTCAAACTGTGTTTAAGGCCATGGATCAACCAGATCACGTGACCAAATTCCTGCAAAAGTTCGTGTAAGATAACTTTTTTCTTTTGCAAAATATCTTCCTGAAAATTTGGAAAATACTACACAACACGATAGAGAACGTCTGTCAACTTAGTATGAGTGAAAATTTTGCAAAAAATTTTACAGTTAACTGTAATTGTCGATAAGTTGTCGAATTTTTTTCAAAATTTTTACAAAAAAGAAGTTAACAGACGTGCTTTATTATCTTTTGTTACGTTTCCCAAATTATCAGAAAGATACATTGTAAATTAAAAAAGTTATCTTACATGAACGAATAAATGTATAATTTAGTCACGTGGTCCGATTGATTCATGGCCTTAAAGCAACTCTGAAAAAATACCCTTTTGTCCACTTACTAAAACCGAGAAGAACTGAAGAGCAGATCATAAAACTGGACCACATGTTTGCATTTCCAGGACCCGCTAGAGTTCAGGCAAGAGTCAAATTTCCTTGCAAATTTCTCTAAACCCTCAAAAGGAACCATATGTTGGGATCTCTTGGGAACTCGGTGGCAACAATGGTCACTGTCCCACGTGTAGGCCCGAAAATTGCGCGCGCTTCTCTCACGCCTCACCGATTGTAATTGGCTGAGCGAAGGCGCGAGGATGGATTTTGGGATTGGAAACGCATCTTACAACCCGGAGGAAACGGCTCCACCACCTTTGGTGGAGGCAGATTTGTTTTTGACTTCAAGTTTTTCGGATCGTGATATTCGAGGGAAAATCGTTTTTCCTTAAGATTTCCTCAAGGCAAAGGACAAGTTCGAACTCAGCAAATTCGCGAGTGTCGCGAATTTACGTACAAGCGTACAAGTCAAGCGATTCGCTACTGAAACCGAGTTAGTCTTATAATTAACCTAATTATAACGGTAATCGATTTAGTGAGTTGTGTGTGTTACGTGAATTGGCAAATAAATAAATAAAGTCTAATGATAAACTGTTTTTCAAGTTGTGTGTTGTGTGAATTGGCAAATAAACAAATAAAGTCCGATAAACTGTTCTTCGAGTTTTGTGTCATGTGAATTGCCGAGCAAATATATATATATATATAGCCTGATAATAAATTGTTCTTTGTGAGACATTATTATTAAAGGAACTTTTGAATTATTTCAAAGCTTCCCGCCCATTCCTCTACGAATCCAGGCTCGCTGTTTTAACAGCAAAAAGACGCAGCAACGACCCACCATCTCTCGACAGGTTGTCATCCCTGCCTGGAACGTGACATTTTATTGGTGGCAGCGGTGGGATAGCTGCACCTGGAAGAGGGAAATTTAAATTTTGACACGTCACACGCCTACCTCTAACCACACTCGGGAGAGGAAAATCGAAGACACGAACTTCAAACATTGGATTCAAGTCTTACCAGGAGAAACCAACCTACTATCCGAAAACCGATTCTGGAGATGGAATTCCTTTTTAATCAAATGTTCGAGTAGGACGTTCATTGTAAATCTAGATGAATTTTGTCGAAGATTATCACCTTATTCTAGAAACTCCGATAGTAAAGACCCACCCAAATTGAGCAAATTGTTTTCTGCCAGAAGTCAACTCTTCGATTTCAACGTTGGATTTTAGGACTGACGATCGTACGCGAAGTGCGATCCACCGCTGGAGGTCGAACGCGCCCGCGACCCAACGGGGGAGGATCGCGCGTGAAGCACGATCCATCGAGGGACACTAAATCGCTCCGAGGACGGATTCGGAGTGAATCAGGAGAGATACTCAACGGATCATCGAAGAAGGTTGTGTAATTTAGCAATAGTGACCCTTATACATATATAGTGAAATTGTGTTGTGCATTCGGATTAATAAAGCAATACACGTCGACTATATCAAGTAGTAAGTCCTAGATTTAGTTACATTATCTTTCGTTTCTGCCTCCATATTATAAATAAATGAATAATTAATAATATAGAATATTTATAGTTCAAAATGATGTTGCGATATTGCCAAACAGGGAGAGGTAAAAGCATTTCGGGAAAAAAACGCCCGACGAAACGGGATCCGCGAAACACTGAACAAGTGTCTCGACAGGAACACGGCGACCCGTCGAACACGAATGTACACAGGGATGTGACCCCACCACCCGATCAAACTCTTGTTTCCAACACTCTCCCCGCGACTCAAACTCTTTTAAAAAAATGGGTGAGGGCTTTAGATTCGCGAAGCAATTGATTCCTGAGTTCGATGGAACGAACATGTCCGTTATAATGTTTATCGATCAATATAAGGTTGCAGCGGCCCTTTTGGAACCCCACGAAATGCCTTACCTGACAATATTAATTAGGAATAAAATAACAGGACCAGCTCGGAAGTACATCTAAGACAGGGTAGGAGCTAATCTAGATGATATTTTTCGCATTTTACAGGGAATTTACATGCCCCGAGAGGATACTAGCCAGTTGACTCAAGAGTTGGCTAATATTCACAGGAATCCCGGCGAAAATATTTCCGACTATGGTACTAGAGTGACCGTATTATTGAATAAAATTATTACTAAAGTAATGGATAAAAATCCAGTGTGAAGAATACACTGAAAACGCGATTAAAAACTTCATTCGCGGACTAGATAGAGACACTTTAATTTTTATGAAAGACAAGTCACCCCCTACACTGGATGTTGCTATCGAGTTGGCCGCGGAGGCAGACTTAGAAAATAAAAGTTGGAGTAGAGTTCATGAAAAAGGGTTAGGCACTAGCGCGCTGAACCCCACCTGCCTTTTAAATAATGCAAATTTTAAACGTGTAGCTCACATAGAAGTAAAGGGAGAAGGTAGGGAATCAAAACGTCAACGCTTATCCTCTCTTCAATGCTTTCATTGCAAAGAAATGGGGCATATTAAACGAAATTGTCCCAGACTAGGAAAAGAACAAGATTCGGAAAATCTTTGTACTTACTGCACCGCGCAGAACCACACCGCGGAAAATAGTTTTTTGAGAAAAAAACACGAAAGGGAAATACAGCTGAGGAGGGAGAAATTCTCAAATAGAAAGGGGAATTTAAACTCGAAACTGGGTCATCAGAACGGAGGTCGATGATCCCCCGCCAAAAACTTCGCTCCGAAAGCGTATACTCATCTGCCTCGGAAAGACGGACGGACAATTTGCAAACCCTACAATAAAATTAGATAATAAGGTTTTTTTTAAAAATACCGCGCTTTTCATGGTTGATACCGGGTGCGAACTAAATTTGATCAAAGAAAGCATGGTAGATTCGCGTGTCTGGGTGAATCATGAGAAAATATACTATTTAGTCGGGATAGGACCTAAAATTATTAAATCTCTCGGAGAAATTAGAGTAATAATTGGAGGTGTCGAATCTGCATTTCAAATCGTTCCGAAGGATTTTCCGATCGAACAGAACGGGATTCTCGGAATTAGTTTCTTAGGAAAACACGGGGCTACTTTACAGTTTTCGGGAATAACGCTTAAATTAGGCCTAGAAAATCCTTCTAATGATAACCATTCAAAAATTAAATTACCCGCCAGATCAAAAACTCTGATCGAAATTCCCCTCAAAGAAACACATTTAACGCAGGGATACATAGGAAAAATTAATTTTTCTGAGGGACAAAAAGAACGTGCCGCCCGTTTCTCCGCCCTTTTAAAAGTCATTGATTTGAAAGGACTGAACGAGGAAGAGAAACAAAGTATGCTTTCGATACTTGGCGACTACTTCTATCAGTTCCACCTACCAGGTGATAAATTAGGATCAACCACTGAAGTATCACACGAAATAATAACTGTAAACAAATACCCTGTAAATCAAAAACAATACCGTAGTCCTCAGATTCTGAAAGAGGAAATTCGTAAACAGGTACATGACCTCCAAAAGAATGGAATTGTTCAGCCATAGAATTCACCTTACAATTCACCTCTGTGGATTGTACCCAAAAAATCAGATGCTCAAAGAAATAAAAGGTGGAGGATGGTCATCGATTTTCGTTTACTTAATGAACAAACAGTGGGAGATGCCTATCCCCTGCCGAATATTACCGATATCCTTGATCAACTGGGCGGTGCGCGCTATTTTTCCGTCCTGGATCTTACGTCGGGTTTCCACCAAATTCCCCTGCACCCAGAATCTATGGCAAAAACTGCATTTTCTACCCCCTACGGGCATTTAGAATTCACAAGGATGCCCTTTGGGCTAAAAAATGCCCCAGCTACCTTCCAGCGGCTAATGGACAAGGTTCTGACCGGGCTACAGGGAATAGAACTTTTCGTCTACATGGACTACATTGTCGTTTACGGTGATTCACTTCAAAATCATTCTCGAAAACTAAGAGCCTTATTAGGACGACTAAAATCCGCTGGATTGACCTTACAGCCCGAAAAATGCAGCTTCTTAAAAAGGGAAATTACATACCTAGGCCACGTGATCACTCAATCTGGTGTGAAACCAGACCCCAGGAAAATCGATGCAGTCAAAAATTTTCCAGTCCCCAAGTCCCAGAAAAATATAAAACAATTCTTAGGTCTGATAGGATATTATCGACGATTCATACCAGACTTCGCAAAAATCGCAAAAGTGTTAAACGAACTCCTGAAAAAGGGAATCACGTTTCAATGGACAACTGTGCATCAAAACGCCTTCGAAACACTTAGAGACAAAATCTGTCTCGAACCAATTTTACAGTTTCCGAAGTTCGATCAACCGTTCATCGTTACAACCGACGCCTCTAATTTCGCGTTAGGCGCGGTACTTAGTCAAGGAACTATAGGTCAAGATTTACCAATCTCATTCGCTTCACGAAGTCTAAACCCGGCCGAAATTAATTATTGTACAACGGAGAAGGAACTCCTGGCAATTGTTTGGGCTGTCCAACACTTCCGGCCGTACCTTTACAAGCGAAAATTTACCCTCGTTACCGATCACCGTCCTTTAATATGGCTTAATAATTCAAAAGACCCTATTTAGAGAATGGCCAGGTGGAAGATAAAGTTGAGCGAATACGAATACGATATAGTATACAAACCGGGTAAAGCAAACTTGAACGCGGATGCTCTTTCCCGGAACCCTTGCACTTCTGCTACCTGTTATACAATTTTAAATAATTCTAGCATGGTCGACACCTCTCCTACTCTCGTCGACCTAGCAGTGGATGGTGCACACCACGTGCTGAGCACGAGATGCTGAGAGAGGGGGAAACCACCCCCAGAGACACGGGAACGGCGATGTACATTGAGAGCCTTGTTGAGCATGTTTTTGTGGGTCGCAGGATCCTTAAATCCTGGAAGATCGATGAGTCCTATAAAACTCATACTTGTCTCAACGTCATAACCTTGAGTGTGGACTGTGAAGAAATAGCAAACTTAGCTGCACAGACGGCTCAGGTAGAGAATAATGAGCTAGCTCCTCTCGTTTGGCCTAGGAAAAATGACTGGGTCAGTGATCTGGGT
Source organism: Diplolepis rosae (assembly GCA_030998225.1). Lineage (NCBI taxonomy): Eukaryota > Metazoa > Arthropoda > Insecta > Hymenoptera > Diplolepididae > Diplolepis > Diplolepis rosae. The sequence continues at coordinate 190,949 of JAPYXD010000409.1, forward strand.
CAGACGGTAACCCTGGTACGACTAGCGGAACGGGCACAACGTCCCACCCTAGCTTCGAGTGGGGAGAGGGGTGGCAGGTTTGTGGTAATGAATGAATGTGTCGATGGGGAAAGGGAATGCCTGGGCCCTAGGACTGAATGCTCAACATGTGAGTCACAAGAAATAAACAACGGGTACCATAATCAGTTTAAAAAATCGGAATTGTCATCAGTCTTAATAATTGTCGACTCATGCATTTCTTATAGTAAAGATAAGATTAGCATGGGAAAATCGCACGTATTAAACTTTGTATCCACGGATTGTACTTTAAATTCACCAGTAAACAGAGAACTAATTGATAATACCTTATTAGATTCAGAGTTATTGAAAAAACAAAATCTTCCACTGGGTCATGTTACGGTCTTAGCCAATGGTAAAAGGTATGTCTTTAACGTTGCTATAAAAAACAAATCAAGTGAAAAACCCTTCTTAAATGTAATTTCGGAAGCACTTTTACGATTAAAACAATCTATGGAAATATTAAAAGTACCTTCAGTAAAAGTTTCAAAACACGGAAATGATCTTGACGAAATATCGTGGACTGCGATCGAACAAATAATCCGCCAACACTTTACAAGTTCTGGATTACGAATATGCATTTGCTCTGGCGAAATCAGTTTTCCTCCCAAAGACGATCGGGAGAAAATAATTAAAGAAAACCACGAATCAACTTTCGGCGGCCATAAAGGGGTCTCAAAAACCTACTGGCGAATACGCGACAATTTTTATTGGAAAACCCTAAAAACGGACGTAGAAAACTTCGTAAGGCTGTGTCGGAAGCGTCAGGAGAATAAATTAGTTCGAATAAAAAATCGCCAACCGATGAGAATCACTGTCACGCCGACCCAACCTTTCGATAAAATACAAATTGATATAGTCGGACCTCTTCCGGAAACTGAGTCAGGAAATAAATACATCCTGACCATCCAAGACAACTTCTCCAAATATTCTGACGCAATCCCCCTCCCCTCTGTCAACTCTATTTCTATTGCGTACGCACTCGCCGAAGCATTTATTTCTCGATTCGGCTGCCCCCGAGTTATTCATTCGCACCAAGGTAGCAATTTTACCTCAAATATTATGAAAACATTTTGTAAAATCTTCCAAATCGATAGAATCACCTCTACGGCATTCTACCCCCAAACTTTAGGCTCCCTGGAAAGAAGCCACATTACTCTGATCGAGTATTTGAAGAATTTCGCGACTAAGAAAAATTGGGACGAGTGGTTGAGATACGCGATATTTTCTTACAATACTTCCGTTCATGAATCCACTGGATTCACACCACACGCCCTTGTATTCGGAAGAGAAGCAACACTCCCTACTAGTATTTCGGACGATAAAGTACCACCGACTTATGTAGAATTTATAAAGGAATTATTCCGCAAAATCGGCGACATACAAGTTGCGGCAGCCGAAAATTTAATCGCCGCTAAGAAAAGGTCGAAACGTTACTACGATCTGAAATCAAACCCTAAACACTTTCGAGTAGGGGATCAAGTTTACTTACTTAAAGAACCTCGAGTCTCGAAATTCGACGCGCACTATATCGGCCTCTACATTTTAGAACAGCTCCTCGGTGAATCGAACGCCCAAATTAGGATTAATCAGAACAAAATAAAGATCGTCCACCTCGACAAATTAAAACTTGCCGCCCTACCTGTAACACTCGAAAAGGAGCCACAAACAACACGTAATATATGCAATATTAATAGTAGTAGTGATAACAATAGTAATAATAATAAATAAGTACTCAACTATGTAATGCAACAACCCAAAATGGATAGGCTTGTATTTAGACAACATTCATATTTTAGAATAGAAATCTAAATAGAATAAGATAGAGTAGGAATAATTTTGTCTGTTAAGGCCATGGATCAACCGGGTCACGTGACCAAATTCGTAGGTTAATCGAACCATGTAAGATAACTTTTTTTGTTTCTAATATATCTACTTGAAAATTCGAAGGACGTAATAAAAGGCGGGGAGGATCGTCTGTTAACTTCGTTTCACTAAAAATTTTGCAAAAATTTTATTTTTTAGAAAATAAAACTGGGAGTTATCGGCAATTACAGCTCTGTAACGCCATTTCCACAGGAAATGGAATATCGACCTGAAATTTTGGAACGTGAATACGAAAGTACTAAGGCAGGTTTCTTGGGTGTCGAATATCGAAATAAATACAAAAATTATTTTATGTAATTGATAACATTACCACAAAAAATCTAGAATTTTTTGAAGCGCCACCTATGCATAGTGTCGCACTGTAGGTGCTAAATTCAAAAGCGGGCACTGATTGTCGGTAAGAATGATAATCAACAGGTAAACTAAAATGAACGATTCGTAAACCTCGTTGATGTAACTCGCATTTGTAACAATGAATGAATATCACGATAACATTTATTAATTCAAATGATGAAATACCTGTAAAATGCGAACGAAAAATCACGAAATATCTACATTATCACTGTCAATCTTGGAGCTCCCCTTTTTATCGACAGTGCTGTTAGGTGGCACAAACTTTACTTCTGTTCTCGTCCGCAATACAGAGGACAGAGGTAACTATATAGACAGGTGATGTACGAGGTTATGTGCGTCGGTATTTCTGTAGGAATTATAAAACTTTTTTTCATTATACATTCAACGCTTTTGTCGCGACTTTTCATTCCTACTTTCTAGTCATTTCCCAAAATATCCCCGCTTTTATCCAACTTGGAATTTTAAATGTGGGCAAAAAATCGATACGCATGGAACTCAATTCATCAGCTGATGTGGTTGATCCATGGCCTTAAGAAACCTAATACTTCTTTCGAAAAGCCGCTTTCTGTTAAGCGACTTTTCTTTTCTAAGGGGAAAGGTGTAACATACGAATGAAATACTAATTAAGTAGAGCGCCACCTATAGGTTATAAAACGAGCTCGTTCTCGCGATTATCGAATCAGCGTCATGAACTCTACCTTATCCACATACGCGGGTGATTTCAAATGTAAGATCGAATTATAGTAATAAGAAAAACAACGAAATCTTGTTAATAAAACGAAAAGGTTGTAAATTACAAGCTTAAGAATAAGAGCTTGTCTTTTGCCTTCGAGGAAGTCTCCGTTAAAATCAAATTTATAGTTTAATGAACTCTTACGGATCTGGAAAATGTAAACATCCCTGACTTTTACGAGTTTTGAGAAACAAAACCTAAACTAAAACCGAGAAAAACTGAAGAGCAGATCATAAAACTGGACCACATGTTTGCATTTCCAGGACCCGCTAGAGTTCAGGCAAGAGTCAAATTTCCTTGCGACGCATTTTAAGAAGTGAAACACCTGTTGCGTTGTTTTAAATTTAATTTATAAATAATTCGACGATTCGTGTTAATTTATAATGCAAATGACTGATTTGTAACTGATCTTTGAAGATTGTATTGTAGGTTTTGTTGTTACGAGATCATTTTTTTCTTAAGCATCCAGGTGTAACTGTATTTAAATGTGGGTTTGGAAGTTCAAAATCAATGATTTTGAGTGCTACCTCTATTTGCAGCAATTGCTAATAAAATTAACTAGTACTTCAAACGCTGTTAGAACAGGAAGATAACACGACCGATAGGCTACTGCTTACAATCGTTGTTATCAGTGCTAACGTAAATCAGCTGGCATCGCTAAAGTACTGTAGCGAATAGACGTTAGTATTAGCAACTAAGACATTCGCTGTCCGTATATCAAGTAACTTTCTTAGCTGTGGTAGCGAATATTTAGCTAATGCAGCTAATAATTTTTCCCGTGTGCGCTCGTTAATGTTTAGGTATACGCAGGCCCACAAAATTTATTTGGCATCACGTGCAATAAATAAAAGTGATCGCAAATCACCTGAAATCTTTTTCAAGATAGCGCAATCAGTCAATGTCATCAAGATTTACCTAAAATTATACTTAAGACTTTCTTGGGTTACATATGTAAATAAGTTACCTACTTTAAATCAGTGTAGCAATGTGAAGTAACTTCAAATATAGTTAAACTTACTATACATATACATATACATATACATATATAAGTTACAATTCAAGTAATATTAAATGGAGTGAAGAAATCTTTAATAATATTTATTTTCATAAAGGTCTTGTCGTGAAAAAGTTATGGTTCCTATTACAAATTGTAAAGAGCAAAGTAATATTGATATTTCTGGAAGAAGTTAACCTAATAATTGATTGCATGATCGTAATAAACAAAGTATTAATCAAATATTCAACTGGAACAATTTTGAAAAAAAAGGATTTTTTGTTCCTGCTGTTGAAGCATAACGCAATATTGATAATATAATAAATGAATGAAGCAATAATCAATCATTTTTATTAATAATAATAATTACCCTGTAAGAAGGTATGGATTAAATTGAATTAACACTAGTTTGAATATGGGCGTTTTTTCAACTCTTTCAATCCAAAGCAATACCGTTTTTGAAGCGACGAAGAATGAACACGTTTTAATTTTAACAAGGGTGAAAGATTTGATGTCAAGTTGATTCTGCTTAATCTCGTAAAGAAACTTATATTATATTAAAGACATTTTAATTTGTTTTTATGAGTCAAAATGTGAAATAAAGTAACTCAATTTAATTACTTAGGACACTGAGAAAAAAGATTCTTATAGATCCAAAGAAATGTATTTAATTGATTCCATTTCTTTATATCAAACAATTCGTTACCCAATTCATTTCAATATTTTTTAGAAGCATGAAACGCGTGCTTTGATTCGAAGAAATAATTTATTTGATAGATATTTCTTTGCTTGTGAATGTGAGCGAATTAACTCAACTGAATCATGTCTTTGAAACGAAATACCTAAGTAGTTTATTTGAATCTTGTTTTCGCACTCAAAGGAATATTTATTTGGTTTATAAGTCCCATTTTTTGAATTTAACAAGGCGTATGTGGATCAAATAATTTATTCATGAATGAATCAAGCTTTAGGTTTAGTTCAATCAAGAAAATATTAATTTAATTGAGGCATTCATAAATTAATTTATGAAGTTATTTATTCGATTTAAAGAGTTAATACATGTATATCAATGTAAAGTTTCTTTATATGAATAAAATATTGTGTTTACATAAATATTTATTTCTTTAATTGAAAAAAATGTTTTTTGTGAACAGTAGAAAGAAAGAATTCATTTAAAAAAGAACATTTATTTGAAAGAAAACGATATTTTGTTGAAATAACTGCAAGAACGTTCAGTTAAAATAAATAATTTCTTTCATAGGGTAAGTGTGCCAATTACTGCGGATCGAAAATCAAGATGGCTTTTAAAGTTAAAAAAAAAGATTTTGAGATAAAAAAGTCGTCACGAATTAATTTTTAAAGCAGTATTTGGTATTAAGTAAGTAGCATGCAGTCCTTAAACCCTGAAAAGAAACCAGATTTACTTAGAAAATGCGAATCTAAAAAAAATGTTCCATGTAGGTATTACTGCGGGTTTGCATGAATTACTGCGCACCAATTACTGCGGAAACCCCAATTTCTGCGCGCGTAATACTGCGATATTATTTTGAGTGAACTTACAATTAATTTAGGAGTGTTGAAAATTTTATTTAATCTCAATTATAAAAAGTAAACACGACGAAGCATTCGTAACAAATTAAGATTAATAATTTTATTAATTTTATTTAATTTAACTTAAAATTATATCACTTGAGTTCCTCTTGCATCTTTAGCAACGATTAAGGAGTGTTGAACATTTTATTTAAACTAAATTATAAAAAGTGAACATGAAGCATTTTTAACAAATTAAGATTAAATAATGTTATAACTCTTCTTTAATTTACCTTAACATTATATTACTTGACTTCCTCTTGCCTCATTAGCAACGATTTTGGAATTTTCAACATTTTGTTTAATCTCAATTATAAAAAGTAAGCATAACGAAGCATTTTTAATAGATTGAAAGGTTATGCAGTGCCGCCTGACAGATCGCAGTAATTCATACACCTATGAAAATCATGTACCAAATACTGTTTTGGTAAAAAAATGATTAAAAAACGTATTTTTTGTTATTTTGCATAAATATTTAGAAAAATAAAATATTTACTTTGCAGAAAGTAATATCACAATAAATATTTTATTTTCAGAAACGGAATTATAACAAGTTTTTCAGAACGTGTTCATGACCTTTCAACAAATCTAAGCATTAAAACTATGGGAATCGGGAACATGAGAGTTTTAAATTGCAATCAATTAGCTACAAATATCGTAACTATTGATAATTCGTTGATACTTATTATGCTTGGATAAGAAATTGATTGTTTTTAGTTGTTCTGTAGCCTTATATATCTTTAAAACATTGTATATCATTAGTTTTATATGAAAGCGCAGTAACTGGGGCATCCACAGTAATACCCACACTTACCCTATTTTGTAGAATTAAATCTTTATTAGATTTCTCCTAGGAAATATATAATTAAATATAAAATAATTTAGATCAAACAAACCATTTTTTTAAAAGAAAGAAGTATTTTCTTGAAAAAACTGTGGTATTTTTCGTTTAAAAAATTTGTTTATTTCATTTAAACGCTTGGCATAGTTATGATTAGATGTTTTTTAAACCTAAAACATATTTTCTATAAAATTGAAAATTCATTATCTCGTTCTAAGAAACATTCGCTCTCATTATCAACTTGAAATGTATCATTCCAAACAAATATTAAATGCAGAAAATAAAAGAATTTTCTTTTAAATGTTTTTACACAAGATTCTTTTTTATTTCAAATTAATTAGAACGGCAATCGAAAGACCTGGACTCGAATCCCAGCGCAGTCGAAAGGGTCTTTTTTTCCACAGAAAGATTTTCAAATTCTTTAAATATTCTTTTTTATATTAATGAAATTTTTGAATATATATTTTAAAATTTAGTTTCATTAAACTTCATACGTATAGTTATAACAAAAATATAAACTAAATTATAATAATTAAAAAAATCTGCCCGCTTCGCAGGCACATTCTCATCGCGCGGAGCTCGCGATTTGTTTATTATAATTATGCGCGATTTGATCGTCGCGCTTCGCGCTCGGTCTTGTGCTATTCGCATACATTTAAGTTTATTTCATATAATTTGATACTAATGCTCAAACCAATTTTATAATATTAAAGATGATGTAAATTACTCATTTTCTCAAATTCACTAAATTTCTTTTTCAGTTTAAGTAAAACAGGAAATTCAATTTACTTAAGGCTCTATCGGCCTTAAGGAACACATTCTCATCATGACACTTGCGCTTCGCGTTCGATTTTCTGTATACATTTCAGTAACTTTTTAATAAATTACATGATTAAAATAATTTATTTTCTTCCAAATATCTAAAAAAGGAAAAACAATCGTAGAATTTATTTGAGGAAACGATTTTGCAGAACAACGCTTATTTCGTATCTCACATATTTTGGTGAAAAAAATCGAATTTTTTTAATATTAAAAATCAAAACATAAAATACACATCCTGTCCCAACATGTCTTAATGAGAATTTGTAGACTTCATTTAGGCAAATAATTTCTCATCTAAACGTTTTTTTTGTATCTCACATATTTTGTCTAAAAAATGGAATTCTTGAATTTTAATCGTATTTTTTGGAATTGAAACATAAAATATATGTTTTTTCATAAACTGTGTAAGACAAAACTTGTAGATCTTTTTGAAACGAACAACTTTGTATTCTTACGTTTTTGTCGTATTTCACATATTATTGTTAAAAAAGTAAATTTTGTATTTTCAATAGTTTTTTTTTAATTAAAAAGAAAAATATGCATCTTATGAAAAAATGTTACAATTCAAATTTGTAGGTCTTTATGTAGAAAATAATATTGTATCATAACGTTTTTTCATATCTCGTATAATTTAACTGGAAAATGGAATTTTGATATTGACTTTTTCTGAATTTGAATATGCTGTAACGTTTCTAATTTTGATTTAATCAAAAAATGTTATCAGGATAATTTGTAGAGATTTATGAGAACTATCTAAAACCAGTATTGAAATTTTTGATTTTTTCAAAAAATTATTTTCAAAAACACAAAAGTAGTGCTCAACCCCTCACTTTTGATTGGATGTGGCTGGTTAACGAACTTGTCTTTACTTTTTCGGCTCCGATAAAGTGTGTCAAAGCTCAATTCAATCTGACGATTCTATCGAGAGTTATGCCGCACACGACCTACTACAGACAGACAGACAGACACTTGCGTAAAAACCGTTTTTTCTGACTCAGGGGGTCTCAAAACGTAAAGATTTGATGAAAATTTCGAAAGTAATTTTTCACATAAAACCAATACCTTCTCATCCATGATGAGAATGTAAAAAATATTTTATGAATAATTTATAAAAAGAGTTGATTTATTTTTATTTATTCACAAGCTCTGAATAACTCTTGCAGTCACTATATAAGAAAGTTCCAAGTTCTATGTCTCAGGATTGTAAGCGAGCGTGTGTTTGACAGTGTGCTCAGATTACAATCCGGGGGTATCCGTGTGAAGCGAGTTGGGAGAGACGACGGGGTGCGAAATATATGGGAATCGTTGGAAAATTGATGAAACAAAATTTTCCAGCGTAAAAGTAAGTCATAAATTTATTAATAAATATATTTTTCAAGTGCAAAATTCATTTCCGCCTATTTTGAGTACCTACTTGTCGCTTGTCATTCTTTTAATTTTTCAATATAAAATAAAATGTCATAAATTTGTAGGTTATAATGACCGTTTGCTTTGAAGGATTTGAAGAATGTGTTGAAAACGAGAACTTGCTTATCGATACATTCTTCAAATCTTTCAAAACAAACGGTCATTATAACCTACAAATTTATGACATTTTATTTTATATTGAAAAATTAAAAGAATGACAAGCGACAAGTAGGTACTCAAAATAGGCGGAAATGAATTTTGCACTTGAAAAATATAATTATTAATAAATTTATGACTTACTTTTACGCTGGAAAATTTTGTTTCATCAATTTCCCAATGATTCCCATATATTTCTTTCGTCCAAGACCAACCTTACCTACAGTCTATCCCCACCACATGGCCTGTGACGTCAACTTGGTTATCTCAATAGAGTTGAAATTGAGAATTGTATTTGTCTCGACTCCGTGCAAAAGAGGCGTGAAGTAGACGACAATTTCGAGTTTACGAAATATGTAGTTGAGGAAATAATACTTCTTTTTCCATATTTTTGAAAAAATCTGCTTCATTTAAATATCTGAAAGGTCCTACGAAATTGTATAAGAATTTTAACACTTACAAAATAAACGTTCAGTAAAATTTAATACCAATCAATATTTAGAATTTTAACCAATATTAGAATTGAAAAGAATTTCAGGTTTTCAAATTAAATCTTAAATCATAAGTTTCGAATTTCCACACATCTTATCCGTACATTTAAAACATTTTTAATCAGAGAATAATTTTCTATTAAGAATGTCTTAATAGAAAATTTCTATGTAAGTTTAAAATTGCTATACTCAATTTAATGTTAGAAATATTTTCATCTTACGTTCTTTTAACAAAAAATGAAATACTCTACGCAAAGGAAAAAATTTCTAATAGAAGTTCATAAATTAGAAAAATAAAAAATGTGTTCATTGATATTTTCAGATGACCATGTAAGTATTTATTGACTTGAAATTTATAATTTGTCTGTTCTTCAGTAATCGTAGAACGATGAAATTGAAAGCCAATAAATGCTCGAAGATTTATATGAATATATTAATTACAAAATTTGCAAATTTTATATTCATTCACAAAATACTTAACCTCTTTTGAGCATTTTTATATTTTAAACTCAAAATGTATGCTTAGGCTTTAAAAAAGTAAGATAAAAATAATTTTAGTATAGAATTGAATAATTATAGATAGGACTTGCATCGACCCTTTGATAGTAAAATCCGTAGTGACAAGAGTTATTTGACAAAATTATGTGCCTATCTTGTTTGCGACGAAAGAAAAGGAGGAAAAAAGGAATTTTGTGTGTGTCACTTGGATTAATTTTTTTATCATCGTTTTGTATGTCTACTTAATAAAATAACAGAAATAAATTCTCACTGATGAGGACTCCAACCTGAGTCGAAACGTTTGAAAGAATGTAAGAACTGAGTTTTCATTATTTCTGGACTCTAAAGCCAATTTATACATATATCGAATAGAATTGAATATATCGATTTTGAACTTGAAAAATACTTGCCTAAATTAAACTGTTGGAATATCTTGTAAAATTAATAGGAGATTTAAAAAATCGAAATACAATTTACTAGTAAAATCAAAAGACAAGAAATGTTTAAAATTTTACGTCAATATATGAATTGAAAAGTTTTATAGTTTTTAAGTCAACTACTTCATTTTAAAAAATTCTCTTTTTCGTACAGCATTCAATTTTTGAATTAAAAATATCTGCTTAAATATTTTTGATAAAATCTGCTTGAATTGAACATCTGAAAGGTCCTACATAATTGTATAAGGATTTTAACACTTGAAAAATAAACGTTCAGCAAAATTTAATAACAATCAATATTTAGAATCTTCCCTAGCGAACTGGCTGAACGGTAGCTTTACGCTGTACCGTAAAGCTATCGTAAAGCTATTGTAAAGTAGCATTATAACTCATGAATGAGGCAAAATAAACATTAAAAATGTTTTCATCCTTATTCTACGTTGAAAATAACGTTAACTGGTAATTGACATATGCAATAATTTTATTTATTTAAGCTAAAAATTAAAAAAAACATAATACCTGTCATTGAAGGCAGTGCAGTGGTTCACCTTTTGTGGAACTTCTTCGTTAGAGTTGACCATTGCTTGGAGTGAGACACAATTATACTTTCATCTCACTCTAACAAATAGTCAATCCTGACGGTGAAGACATGGAAAATGATGATCCACTGCACTACCTTGAATGACAGGTATTATGTTTTTTTTAATTTTTAGCATAAATAAATAAAATTATTGTATATTTCAATTACCAATTAACGTTATTTTCAACGTAGAATAAGAATAAAGAAATTTTGAATGTTTATCTTGCCTCATTAATGAGTTATAATGCTACTTTACGATAGCTTTACGGTACAGCGTAAAGCTACCGTTCAGCCAGTTCGCTAGGGTTAACCAATATAAAAATTGAAAAGAATTGTAGGTTTTCAAATTAAATCTCAAATCATGAATTTCGAATTTCCATACATCTTTAATTTTGTTTCAAGTGATCAATACTTTTTACATTTTCACAAGATCTCATGGACGAGTGCAATTTTTAAATGAAATATTTTGTAATTCCTAATTTGTCTGTTCTTCAGATATCGTAGGAAGATGAGATTCAAAGTCAATAAATGCTCAAAGTTTTATATGAATACATTAATTACTAAATTTGGAAGTTTTATATTCATTCCCAAAATACTTAAACTCTGTAGAGCATTTTTATATTTTGAATTCAAAATGTATGCTCAGGCTAAAAAAAGTAATATAAGAATAATTTTAGTATAGAATTAAATATATCGATTTTGAACTTGAAAAATACTTGCCTTAATTAAACTGTTGGAAGATCTTGTAAAATTAATGGGAGGTTTTAAAACTCGAAAAATAATTTACTAGTAAAATCAAAAGTCAAGAAATGTTTAAAATTTCACATCAATGTATCAATTGAAAAGTTTTGTAGTTTTTATGTCAACTAATTCATTTTAAAAAATTCTCTTTTTCGTACAGCATTTAATTTTTGAATTAAAAATCTCTGCTTAAGCAATATGGAAATAAGATTAAATTCAAATCCAAATCTGGTATTTAATTGTAATTTTCTGAATTTCAAAATAAGGATTAAAGACGATTTCTGCGCTGAATTTAAACTATTGCAGTCAGTCTGTCAGTGATACCATGTGAATAATTGTATGTACATAGTAAAAAAAGCGTATAAAAAAGATTTTTGCGAGTATTCAAGATGGAATTGATTTATTTGACGGTATGTACTCGAAATACTGAAAATATAATAATATAATAATAAAAATATCTATGCTTATCAGGTGTACACAGTGTGTCCCAAAAATAACCGAACTTTTTGGATATAGAATAAGATACACATTATATTATCTGTGAAAGTTATTATTCATTCAAAAAATGTTCCATTAGACTCAAAAAAATAATTAGCTGCATTAGCTAAATATTCGCTACCACAGCTAAGAAAGTTACTTGATATACGGACAGCGAATGTCTTAGCTGCTAATACTAACGTCTATTTGCTACAGTACTTTAGCGATGCCAGCTAATTTACGTTAGCACTGGTAACAACGATTGTGAGCAGTAGCCTATCGGTCGTGTTATCTTCCTGTTCTAACAGCGTTTGAAGTACTAGTTAATTTTATTAGCAATTGCTGCAAATAGAGGTAGCACTCAAAATCATTGATTTTGAACTTCCAAACCTACATTTAAATACAGTTACACCTGGGTGTTTAAGAAAAAAATGATCTCGTAATCCTTCTATACTCACAAAAGTCTGCTGGCAAGTTATATCAAAACAACTAATTTCTTGCGACATATCGTAACCTGCAAAATTAAAAACGAAAAAAAACTGATTCAGTTCTAACCTTAATCACAGCCTAATTTTTCAAGAATAAGAATAAAACGTGAGCTGCTTTGATAACCAAACTTATAGCTACAAGTAGAAACATTACCGGGAACAGTAGCGACTTACTTGCCAGTCCAATATAATGTTTTCAAAAATTGTACAAATATACAACACTTAGAATTAAGAAGAAAAGAAGCAAATTAAGAAGCGCAGAAAACGCGGGATGTCTAAGCAGCCGTTAGCAACCGCTGCTAACTTCTTACATATCAGCGCAAAATTTTAAAAGCTACGAGTACGAATTTTGAGATTTTCTAGGAGAGTAAACTGTTTTAGCAGCAACAACCAAATGATTAGCTACAACTCTTAATACGCTAAGGAGTCCAATGCAAATTTTCAACTTCGATTGCAGCTAACATTTTTTAACTGTCCCAGCAAACTGTTAACTCTCTCAGCAGTAGCAGACATTTCATTTTTTTGCAACACAACGTTTGGAACGATCCACTAACGCATGCATAGATTTTTTTATGTCATTTATAGGAATGTTCTTCAGCACCTGGGTTACGGCTGCTTGAATGGCTGCTTGAATTCATAAAATGCTCCTTTCATCTTGGTTTTCAGTTTCGGAAATAGAAAATGGTCACATGGTGATTGATCAGGCGAATACGGAGGGTGGTTGATGAGAAAAATCCGTTTTTTCATAAGAAATTCGTTGACTTTTTTGGTCTTCATTTAACTGATGTGGAACAAAACGTGCACAGACCTTTCTTTTACCCAAATCTTCAGTTAAAATTCTCCAAATAGTGTTTTTACTCGTATCTAATTCCTCAGTCAACATTCTCGTAGTAAAATTTGCATCGATACCAATGATTTCACGGACTTTTTCCACCAATTCAGCACGATTACTAACTTCTGGACGACCTGGTCTTAGGTTGTCATTTAAATCCTCACGACCATTTTTAAATCGTGTAAACTACGTATAAACTTGAGTACGACTCATACAATCATCACCATAAACTTTTTTCATCAATTCGTATGTCTCAGCGAATTTTTTTTCAAGTTTAACACAAAATTTCATATTTGCTCTTTGTCATTGTCATCTGTCATCCGATTTACACGAACTTAGGTGCGTTTGAAAGACGATGAATGTATCTCTTTAATGCTGCAAATTTTCAATAGATGTCGCTGCATGTTGTATGATTTAAATATAAAGTTCGGTTATTTTTGGGACAAACTGTGTATTTTTTAATATTTCCAGAAACAAAGAAAAGTCTTGATGATAAATGTAATAAACAGTAATATAAATGTTAAAATGTTGCCGTTGGTCTTCATTTATAAAAAATGCGTTTCGAAACATAGTATTACACATGTAGTATTTGATCACAATAATAAACTGCGCAAAATTATACATATTGATTACTTGTAATTATATAAAATTTTCATACATATTGTTTAAAAAGGAAGAATTTTACTTATCTACAGTAATGTGTGAAATATTAAAATTTTCAAAAAAACTTATGCAATTTTAATGTTCGATAACCGATTTTACTCCAAAATATTGAAAACACCAGGTTACAAAAATTGAATATTAAATTTTTCATTTCAAATACTGTAAAATTACACAATTAAACGATTAGTCGCACGAAAAACTTTCTAAATTACGAAAATTAGGGTTTTGACTCTTCTTTACAGAGATTGTTAAAATATTTTTTAACATACACGCAAAATTGTTTTTTTCCAAAATTGGCCCCTTTCCAAATTTTTTTTTTTCATGGATTTACTCAGTAAGAAGGTGGGCATTGAATGGCATTGAAATGTCAAAATCTGGAAAGAAACGGGATCGAGAATGAAACTTTTTAATGCGTTTTAATGCCTAGGAACACATTTTCTCAAAGTCAGTCAATTTCTTTTTGCATTTAAGTGAAACAGGAAATTCAATTTACTCAAGGCTCTATCGGCCTTAAAGAACACATTCTCATCATGACGTTCACGCTTCGCGCTCGATTTTCTGTAAACATTTACGTAACTTTTTAATAAATTACATGGTTTAAATAATTTATTTTCTTCCTAATCTCTCTAAAAGAAAAAACAATCGTAGACTATATTTAAGGAAACGATTTTGCAGAACAACGCTTATTTCGTATCTCGCAAGTTTGAACGCGCCTAGGGCGCGCAATTCGATCGTCGCGCTTCGCGCTCCGTTCTTTCTGGACCTCGCGCTTCGCGCTCGGTCTTGTGCTCTTCGAATATTTATTTCTTATAATTTATCGTTTATTTCTTATAATTTGATACTGAAGCTCAAACCAATTTTATAATAATATTACGGATGATGTGAATTACACATTTTCTCAAAGTCACTCAATTTCTTTTTGAATTTGAGTGAAACAGGAAATTCAATTTACTTAAGGCTCTATCAGCCTTAAGGAACACATTCTCATCATGACGTTCACGCTTCGCGCTCGATTTTCTGTATACATTTCAGTAACTTTACAATAAATTACATGGTTTAAATAATTTATCTTCTTCCTAATCTCTCAAAAAGAAGAAACAATCGTAGACTTTATTTAAGGAAACGATTTTGCAGAAAAACGCCTATTTCGTATCTCACATATTTTGGTGAAAAAAATCGAATGTTTTTAATATTAAAAATCAAAACATAAAATATACATCGTCTCCCGAAATGTCTTAATGAGAATTTGTAAACCTCATTTAGGCAAACACTTTTCCATATAAACGTTTTTTTTATATCTCACATATTTTGTCTAAAAAATGGAATTTTTGAATTTTAATCGTATTTTTTGGAATTGAAACGAAAAATATATGTTTTATTAGAAACTGCGTCAGATAAAATTTGTAGATCTTTTTGGAACGAACAACTTTGTATTCTTACGTTTTTTTCGTATTTTACATGTTATTGTTAAAAAATTGAATTTTGTATTTTCAATAGTTTTTTTTATTTAAAAAGAAAAACATGCATCTTATGAAAAAATGTTACAATTCAAATTTGTAGGTATTTATGTAGAAAATAATATTGTATCATAACGTTTTTTCATATCTCGTATAATTTAACTGGAAAATGGAATTTTGATATTGACTTTTTCTGAATTTGAATATGCTGTAACATTTCTAATTTTGATTTAATCAAAAAATGTTATCAGGATAATTTGTAGAGATTTATGAGAACTATCTAAAACCAGTATTGAAATTTTTGATTTTTTCAAAAACACAAAAGTAGTTCTCAACCCCTCAATTTTGATTGGATGTGGCTGGTTAACGAACTTGTCCTTACTTTTTCGGCTCCGATAAAGTGTACCAAAGCTCAATTCAATCCGATAATTCTATCGAGAGTTATGCCGCACACGACCTACTACAGACTTTCTTTCGTAAAAACCATTTTTCTGACTCTTGATGAAAATTTCGAAAGACATTTTTCACATAAAACCAATACCTTCCCGAGTCGAAAAATCGAAGGCCTCATTTGAGCCTCTGCGACATAATTTTGAGGCTGAAGAGGGGTAAAAGAGGTTCTTGTTCGTATTTTTAAACCTCTTTTAAGCCTCCAGACTTGACTTACGTCCGTTTTAGGCTCAAGAGGTTCAAAGGAGGTCATACATTACGACGGGAAAAGTTCCTGTGAGGCTCTTCTCGATCGAAGAGGTTCCTGAGCGTTAAAAGAGGTTGAAAAATAAAATACAGAGGCTAAAGAGGGTTAAATGATGACTTAACGATTATCAATAGGCTTTAATGAGGTTGTGGAGGCTTAAAATGTTTCAAATGAGCTTCAAAATCACCAAGAGGCTCATATGAGGCCCTCGAAATTTCGACTCGGGTTCTCATCCATGATGAGAATGTAAAAAAAAAATTCGAATGGGGCCAAATTTGGAAAAAAACGATTTTGCGTGTATTTCTTTACTTTTGTATGTTAAAACATATTTTAACAATGTCTGTAAAGAAGAGTCAAAACCCTAATGTTCGTAATTTGGAAAATTTTTTGTGCGAACAATTGTTTTCAGGCTTGAAATATATGTTATATGTTTCAGGCTTGAAAGTGCGCTTGCTTTGTTGAAAATATCATTTATGTGCCTCAGCCGCGGAAACTCGTTTTTCCGTTACAGCTGAGAGTAAAGCAATGTTGTATATTCCATTCCAGAGGAATACAATGTAGAAATTGAACTGCGCATGCGCATTATAGCCTTACAGCGGAACGCAATCTATTTCTTATTCTCCTTCTTCTCACTTCTTCTTCGTACAGCGTTAGCACTGACTACTACACAAGACCAATAAAATCAAAATGGCCGGGACTAGTCGCCAATTTGCGCCCGCTTCGTATAACCAGCGCAGCAAACAGCTACAGTAAGTACTAGATTAGATTCCAATGTACGCATAAAAACTCGTATCCGCACCACAGTCACATAAAATAGAATATGTGCCAATGCATACAATTCGGGACATTGCGAGACTCGCGACGATGCTCGCAGGACTGATCGCGCCTCGGATTCGTCTCGGCTTTGTCTCGGCTTTGCCTCAGCTACGTCTCGGCTACACCTCGACTATACCTCACCTACGCCTTGGCTTCGATCTCCTGCGAGCATTGTCGCTCGTCACGCAAACACTCTCATTGTGTGCCTAGGCACATAATATACTATTATGTGCCTCCGGCGTGGAAACTCGTTTTTCCGTTACAGCTGAGAGTGAAGGAATATTGTGTATTCCGTTACAGAGGAATATAATGTAAAAATTGAACAGCGCTTGCGCATATAGTCTTACAGCGGAGCAGAATCTTCTTATTCTTCTTCTTCTTCGTACAGTGTTAGCACCCTACTAACAAAGCCTTGTACATTTGAACTGCGCATGCTCTATTACAACTATAGTTTTTATACCTTAAAAGTAACGAAAGATTCAGATGGAATGTGAATAAAAATTCTTATTGCAGTCACATGTCATCGACTTTTGGATAGAACTGAAATCGTAAAGAAATTCATTTACGAATTCAATAATTCCGTACACGAAATTCTCATTGATTAGTCATATCCAAAAGTCGATGATTAAAAGTCGATTAAAGAAAGTTTGAATTGCTAATATTTTCCTTGCATGAACATTAAACCGAATGCAGTACGATGAATTTTTAAAATCACTAGTTTCTAAGTGGAATCTTCTATTGAGTAAGTGGATTATTACTCACTGGATAAAACCGTGGCTATTCCACTATTTTGGATTTATAGAGTACTAAAATAAACTGTCACAAAACTTGACGTTAGAATTGTGTTAGACAAACTCGAATTTTTTCGCTAGTGAGATTCGAAGGAGTCTGATATCGAATATAAGATTGTAAATCTTGAAATTGAAATTATGGTATTTGATAGTACTTTGTAAATCGTGTGTTAAATAATGTAGAATAGTTTTTTCCTTTAAAGGTGAGGGAATTTGACCCGCACTTGACCCGGACATTTCCGCGCGAACTTGACCGTAACTTGACCCGGACATTTCCGCGCGAACTTGACCCACACTTGACCGCACTTGACCCGGACATTTCCGCGCGAACTTGACCGTAACTTGACCCGGACATTTCCGCGCGAACTTGACCCGAACTGCAATAATGTTTGACTGACTCGAACCCTGCCGAACCCGACCGAACGCGCTACGAAGACCAATACCGGACCCCACTAATCACGGGAGACCACCCCTTCCTCCCCCTCCTTTTGTTATAACCGACCGACCGAACGACAAACCCGAAACCCCGGCCCCCTGGATACCGCCATGGCCGGGGTCCTGAGGGCAGGGCGCGGACCCAGACACCGCTGGGAGCGGCCTACCCTACGACGACACAGACTTGACTCCGACTAGACGGACCGTACGTACCAGAAGGAGGGGGGATCGGAGGCGATTTGAGCGTTACCTGGAGGCTCGTGCTCCGGACCGATATCATAGCACAACGCAAACAATAAATAACACTGTTTTCATTTATTCCAGAACACGAACTAATAGGCCAGTGCCCAGTCTCTCCTCACCTTTTCCTCACACGCACTCCGCTTACGCACATTTCGGCAACCACACGCTCACGCTTTCGCACACGTAAACTCTATTACACGGACACCGGCACACAACGATCTATGTTTATATCCACTCACACGCACACATACACGCACACATCCCGCCATAACATGTCTTATATCTTTATGTATTCTTTTCTATTTACCTTTATTAATAAATTACATGTTAAATTATACTCGACCGTCTCAACAGTTATTTTCATTCCCTACTCCCCTACTCCTACCGAACCCTGGCTGACTGAAGCGTCTGGCGACCAGGGGGAAAGTAGGGATGTCACAAACAACAACATCGTATGAAATTAAATATAATATCGTGGAACATCAGTATGCTGAAAATTCAACACGTTTTTGAAATTAAAAAATTTTTGTGTGTGGCCAAGGCACCGATTACTTTCATTCGTTCCTGCGTGAATAGATATAGCTGGTGAAACGAGTCTTGCCACTCATGGTTCACTCAACTCTCGATTGAAGCGTAGAGTAGAATAAACGAAAAGCTCTACTATTTTTGTGATTGAATAAGAGATTGATTTTTTTATAATTATACTACGAGTAATAATATATATTTTTAGAAATTTTCAATGCACGCTTTCATACTTCACCATACACTTCTGAATTTTACTCCATTTTGATTGATTTTTGACCATTTATCACATCATGAATAATTACAGTGATACTAAATAACTTCTAACTTGTCCATATGTCCCAAATTTGATCAGAAGTTGAGTAAAATTACTTCAACTATTTTTCTCCGTGTATGGAATTGACAAACCTGGGTTTTCCTCCACACTGTTAGCTACAGAGGTAATATTCGCTGGTGTTCTTGCACAACGAGCACGAGTTCAATTCTTCACACCACAAACTTGTCTCAACAGCTCGAATTTTTGCACTAATTTCACAATAGCTGGCCGAGAAGATGCTTCACGACGTCCGAGAAAACTTATAACTTTACGAACTGTTTCAGCACAATTTTCAACACGTTTGTACTGAATTTTAACAATTTTAATGAATTTTTGAGGCGTGTATCGTTACATTTTTATAAATGGCAAAAGTTTTAGTTGTCATCTGACAAAAAATGACACTTCTTATTATGACAGCTGACAAAATAACGATCTATTCAAAATGAAACCTCTAATTGAAAAACCCTGTATATATATTAAAAGATAAGTAGTATATGGGTCATTCCATATTAGATTGACAGTCCATCTCGCAGATTTGAACGAGATAATTTTTTTTCGGTTCTTTATCAACAATAAAAATACACGTATTTTTTTACAAGTATACGTTTTTTCGAATTTTCTAAGAAATATATTTTATGTGCTACCAGCACGCAAACTCGTTTTTTCGCTACAGTTAACAGTAGCGCAATGTAGTATATTGCGCTACAGAGGAATGAAATTCGGGAAATTACGAGAATCGCGACAATGCTCGCAGGACTGATCGCGCCTCGGCTTTGTCTCGGCTTCGTCTCGGCTTTTTCTCGGCTGCACCTTGGCTTCGATCTCCTGCAAGCATTGTCGCTCGTCACGCAATAACCCTCATTGTGCGCCTAGGCACGTAATATACTATTGCTTTTCTTTCTGCCCCTTGATTTCCTCACCAAGCATGTCTCCGCGCGAAGTGGTGAAGGCCGCCCGTGCCACACCAGTCACGACAGTAACTACTGCTGGTGGTCTTACTCCATCGTCCGCGCTCAGGGTACCTCAGTACATACGCGAAACAGTGCTCCCAGATTGTGGATGGAATTTACCAAATATTATTAAAGAACAACTTGAAAAAGTAATATACTTCAAAAATTTCTCCAAATTATATTTGAAACATTGTTTTCTTTGCATTAAACTGGTAGAGTGGAGGGGGTAAATTCCATCCACGATCTGGGAGCACTGACGCGAAAGCATTAGAAACACTGAGATACCGAGTTCTTGTAGAATCTTTGCAATATCTCCAAGTTATTTTCATTCGAAACCCCTGTACCAACTTCTACCGCTCCAAAAGCATTATTACCAATTTCAGTTTTTTTGTTTGCACCAATCCTGCCTTTCCTTCCTTTCTTTTTTTCTTTTTCTTTTTTCACTTTTTCTTTTATTTTTTTTCTTTTCTCATGACCGAGACTTCTGGCATCAGGGAGCAGTACAACCCAACGGGTTGAACACCTACAAGGTAAGTGGACTGGACCGCGACCGGGGCTAGAGACGCATCGACTTGCGACGTGGAGCGTTGTCCTTGGTGACCTTACGTTGCGGTTGGGTCTTCTAGGTCCGGGGTTGTCTGAATCGGGCCGCGCCGCCTGACGGCTACCAACAAAGGGGGATAGCGGACTTGGCCTGGTCGCCGGCCGAGTTTAAGGACACGCCGACTTGCGACGTGGAACGTTGTCCTTGGCGACCATACGTTGCCTTGACGACCCCTTCTGCGCAGTGGGCAGGTGTCTCGGCTCCTGTGTTGCCCGAAGCAGGCTCCTACTACCCCGGGGCAAGAAGGGATAGCCTGCTTCTCAGATACATTAGACAGGACAGTCAACGTCATGCTTTAACTAATATTTTCGGGTAGATGGGCAAAACCCGCCTGAACCCACGCCGACAAGCAGCTTATTGTTGATCGACAACTTTCATGACAAATCCAGTTTTAGTCAAACAGTTTATATAATTTATTTAAAAGTTTCACATAATCTAGTTATATAGATTCTGTACGTTTAGTACATTCTTAAATTATAATTTTTCCTTAATTCATTACAATTACTTCTTTCTTTTTCACATAAGTTTTTAAAATTAAATTTGAAAAATCTACACAGGATTTAGATTTCACATACATTTCTTAGGCACAATAATAATTTGGAATTCGCAATTGTAAAATCTATATTTTGAAAAAAAGAACACAGAAAATAAAAGAACCTTTTTTAAAATGTTTTTATGTGCCTTCGGCGCGTAAACTCGATTTTACGCTACAGTTGATAGTAGCATAATGTAGTGTATTACGCTACAGAAGAATTTAATGTAAAAATCGAACTGCGCATGCGCCTATAACCATATAGCGGAGCGTAATCTTCTTCTTATTCTTCTTCTTCTTCGTGCAGCGTTGACACCATACTGACAAAGCCTTGTACATTTGAACTGCGCATGCGTCTATTACAATCCGCTACTGCTACACAAGATCGAGAAAATCAAAATGGCCGGAACTAGTCGCGAAATATCAAGTGCAATAGACGAGAATCATAAAGAATACTAGATTAGATTCGAGTGTACGCATAAAAACTCGTTTACGCACCGAAATCACATAAAATAGAATACGTGCCAATGCACACAATTCGGAAAATTACGAGAATCGCGACAATGCTCGCAGGACTGATCGCGCCTCGACTTCATCTCGGCTTTGTCTCGGCTTCGATCTCCTGCGAGCATTGTCGCTCGTCACGAAATATCGCTGATTGTGCGCCTAGGCACGTAATATACTATTACACAAGATAATTTTTGATAATTATGCAATTTTTAATGTACATTTCAAACTTTATAATATAATTATTAATTAATACTTTGTATCCATTATTATAATAAGTACTCAATTATATTAATTTAAAAAAATATTTTTTGAATAATTTATGAAAAAAGTTGATTTATTTTTACTTAAATAAGGCTCAAAAACTCCAGTTACGACACTTACTTTTGCAAGCCTTGAATAACTCTCGCAGTCACTATATAAGAAAGTTCCAAGTTTTATGTTCCAGGATTGTATGCGATTTGCATGTTGCTTATGTATGTATGCATCGGATGACTTTGGGTGAATTAGGTATTTATCAAATTCATTTTACTCGAGTAGGATTCAGTAGATGTTCAAAAGTCCTTATGTCCCAAGTTTATTCGACAGAGATGAGTGAAATTACTTCAACTATTTTTCTACGTGTGCCGTTCTTTAGAATTCGGCATTACGCAAACGACTCTACACTGGATTTTATCACCATAATTGGAAGATATGGATGTGGACGATGTTTATTTCCATCAAGACGGGGGCACGTGCTACACAAGTGGGGAAACCATCGGTCTTTTGCGTGAATAGCTTCCAGGCCGAGTAATTTCTCGAAACGGCGATTACAATTGGTCACCGAGATCATGCGATTTAACACCTCTGGACTTTTTTCTTTGGGGTTACGTGAAAGATAAGGTTTATGCTGATGCTTCTCAGTTAATTCAAGAACTCAAAGAGAAGAATCGTGCTGTTATCGACGAAATAGTGCCCCAAATGTGCGAAAATGTAATAGGAAATTCATCAAAAGAGCATGGTCCTGCAAACGTAGCCGTGGAGGCCATATGAATGATATTGTTTTTCATTATTAATGGTGAACCTTCCGCTATTGATTGAAATAAAAATCAAATGATTTTTCACAAAAAACACGCGTTTTTCTTATAAATCAAAATGAAACCTCTAATTGGGAAACCCTTTATCAAATAAATTGTCCATTTATCATTGTATTGTTTATTTAGAAGAAAAACATGTTCAGAGAAATAAGAATATAATACACATGAAAATGAAACGGGGCCTTACATGGTCCACGCTAGAGCCACAGTAAAGGCGTAACTTTGCGGCTCGCATCAGGTTAAGCGTTTCATTTCTTATCAGGCGCTAGCGAGATTGCCTCATCAGGGCCTCATTTCACCCCATTAGGGCTAGAAGGGTGCCACACTAAAATTTCTGTACGATACGGTTTAGATTAGAGCTCTAATAGCTTGCAAAACATAATAAATTATATTTATTGAAATACATTTATTTTAATCGTGTTCGTTTGATCGGGTCCCAATGAGAAATCTACGACAGGCGCAGTACTGCACCAGTACGGACTAAGGGTAGATAGTAATAATCTAGTACTGGCAGTCGGTGGGGGCACCAGTACTGGCATGTTTTGAAGAAGATATCGATGTTCTTCACTGCTTTTCCCGTATTCGCTTCAGCATTGAAATACTCGTACAGAACGTGAGAGCTACACTGATAGAAATGGTTCGGGAGTTTTAGCCATTCGGTTGCAGGCTGGGAATTTATAATTGTATTTATAAAATAATATGTCTCTCTGAACAACGCAGGATGTTTAATACAGAAATCAAAATATTGTAAGTGAAACTGGTCGAATCAGAAATATAATATGGGAAGGCTAACAATACATTTTTCCATAGCAACCAATAATATGGTTGATTCGTTCATATTTATTCAGTTATATTCGGATGGTTAAAATACAAATCTCATATGGCTGTATCTATGCCAGCAATAAGGTAAGGTTAAATTAATCATAAATATCGTTGTAACAACCATTCCTTTCTATCAGTGTAACACACAGGAAGCGCGACTTCCGACGTATCCCCACCAACTCATTTTTGTTACACGCTACGAAGCTGGCCAGAAACCATTTTAAACAATTTATTGAGATCCTTCCTATAATAGACGATAAAGGCACGAAATTCAAAATTACGACAGAGATAATTATACATTACTAATTATAAAACGAAAAATATATTATTTTAATTTATAAATCAAAAATGAATAATAAATACGTATATTTTTCATACTTTTCGAAAAACATCCCAAAAAAAATATTTTATGTTTGAAAATCTCTCTCGTATTATTATTGCACTTCATTTAGTTTTAAGTACATACCAACTCACTATTATACACATATAATTGCTCGTTTAAACGGTATTAAAGTTATTCTTAACGCTGCGGGTTCAAAACCTCTCGACTTATAATTAACGCGTTAATAATAAGCTTGAGGTACAAAAATAAAAATTCAAAAGTAAATTCGAATCTGTATCGGTGCAAACTCAAAATTATCTCCACGTCCTAAAAAGCCTTACTTCTACAGATTTTAAAAATGGTAGTGGTAGATTTATAATTGACACTGGAGCAGAATTAAATCTGATTAAACAAAAACGAGTAAAATCAAAAATCTGTATCAATTCAAACTTAAAATACGATTTATTAGGCATGAATGAAAAAGGCGTGCGAACACGTGGATGAGTTGAGATAAAAATAAATCAAACTGCAATTCCTTTCCAAGTTATTTCCAATAGTTTTCCTATAGAATCCGATGGTATGTTGGGGATGCCATTTTTATCCAATTCGATGATTGACCTGCAAGTAAAACAAATACAAAATAAGTTAAGTATGTTCCCCACCTTGGAAGCGAAAAAGAATGCGAAAATAAAATTAAAAGCCCAAACAAAACAATTGATTACATTACCTGTAAAAAATCCTGAATTAAAAGAAGCATATTTGCTATTAGTTCCTACAGAACCAGGAGTGTATCTGGGAGAATCACTAGTATCGATTGAAATGAAAAAATTCAAATTTACTGTATAAATACCACTGCTTGTGAAGTAGAATCAACTGTACCGACGATAGAAATAGAAGACTTTGAGGTAATGGAACCTGCACCAAGGTCTGCAAAAAGGGCCGATAATAGTGAAAATTCTACTAATTCACATAGGGATCGATTTCAAAAATTAATATCAGAACTAGACGTAACAAATTTAAATGCTGAAGAAAAGAGAAACTTGCTTAAGGTAGTACGATCACGAAAATTAGACCTCAGACAAAAATAGATAATTTTGCTTTCAAGAATAGCAATATTATTTTTGAAGGGCTAATTTGAAAGAGAAAAGATTATTTTTCATGAAAAAAATTTGAAACACAAAAAAATAATGTTATTAATAAATTTTATTTTTGCCCAAACTTATTTTCTTATCGCTTCGAGCCAAATTTTTAAAAATGATGCGATTGTAATAAATCACGGTTCATTTTTTTAGGAAAAAGATTCTCTACAACTTGACCGTTTCCGATTTTTGAAAATGAATTCTTTAATGGCTGAAATTATAAAAAAACAATTTTTCAAAACAAAATTTTTATAAACAAATTGCTGTATTTGATAATAATTAATTCAATTTCAAAAGTAGGAAACGGTCAAGTTGTAGAGAATCTTTTTTCTAAAAAAATGAACCATAATTTATTAGAATCGCATCATTTTCAAAAATTTGACTCGAAGCGATAAGAAAATAAGTTTGGGCAAAAATAAAATTTATTAATAACATTATTTTTTTGTGTTTCAAATTTTTTTCATGAAAAATAATCTTTTCTCTTTCAAATTAGCCCTTCAAAAATAATATTGCTATTCTTGAAAGCAAAATTATCTTTTTTGTCTGAGGTCTAATTTTCGTGATCGTACTACCTTAAGGAAACGATTCTGCAGAACAACGCTTATTTCGTATCTCACATATTTTGGTGAAAAAAATCGAATTTTTTTAATATTAAAAATCAAAAAATAAAATATACATCCTGTCCAGAAATTTCTTAATAAGAATTTGTAGACCTCATTTAGGGAAATAATTTTTCATTCGAACTTTCTTTATGTATCTCATATATTTTGTCTACGAAATGGAATTATTGAATTTTAATCGTATTTTTTGGAATTGAAACGAAAAATATATGTTTTTTCATAAACTGTGTAAGACAAAACTTGTAGATCTTTTTGAAACGAACAACTTTGTATTCTTACGTTTTTTTCGTATTTCACATATTATTATTAAAAAATTGAATTTTGGATTTTCAATAGATTATTTTTGAATTAAAAAAAAATATGCATCTTATGAAAAAATGTTACAATTCAAATTTGTAGGTCTTTATTTATTCAATAATATTGTATATCATAACGTTTTTTCGTATCTCGTATAATTTAACTGGAAAATGGAATTTTGATATTGACTTTTTTCGAATTTGAATATGCTGTAACATTTCTAATTTTGATTTAATCAAAAAACGTTATCAAGATAATTTTTAGAGATTTATGAGCACTATCTAAAAACAGTATTAAAATTTTTGATTTTTTGAAAAAATTATTTTCAAAAACACAAAAGTAGTGCTCCATCCCTCAATTTTGATTGGATGTGGCTGGTTAACGAACTTGTCCTTACTTTTTCGGCTCCGATAAAGTGTACCAAAGCTCAATTCAATCTGATAATTCTATCGAGAGTTATGCCGCACACGACCTACAGACAGACAGACAGACAGACAGACAGACAGACAGACAGACAGGCAGGCAGGCAGATAGACAGACAGACAGACAGACAGACAGACAGACAGACAGACAGACAGGCAGACAGACAGGCAGACAGACAGGCAGACAGACAGACAGACAGATACTTTCGTAAAAACCCTTTTTTCGGACTCAGGGGGTCTCAAAACGTAAAGATTTGGTGAAATTTTCGAAATTCATTTTTCACATAAAACCAATACCTTCTCATCCATGATGAGAATGTAAAAATCACTTTTTATTTGGTCTGACGAAACTCGAAAAGCATTCGATACTCTTGAAGAAATTTTACGCTCTGAACCAGTTTTACAGTATCCGGATTTTACGAAACCTTTTATTATAACTACAGATGCTTTTAATTACGTGGGTGCTGTTTTGAGTCCGGGAATAATAGGGGAAGATTTACCGATTTCATATGCATCTACAACCCTGGGAAATGCAGAGATGAATCACACTACGACAGAGAAGGAGTTGTGTGCTATTATCTTTGCAATTAAGCAATTTCGTCCTTATATTTATGGTCAAAGGTTTAAGTTGGTGACAGACCATCGTCCATTAGTATGGCTTTGTAATCTAAAGGACCCTACAGTTGGATCTAGATTGGCTAGATGGAAAATAAAGCTTCAAGAGTATGATTATGAGATAGTTTACAGGCCAGGACGGGTAAACGCTAATGCAGATGGGCTTTCCAGGAATCTGGTAGTTGATTTGCATTTGGTTGAAAAGGGAGGTGACTGTTTGCCGGTTGCGAATCGTGGCGATTTGCTAACTGCGGACGTGCCCTCCACAAGTGATGTAATTTTTCATGAGTACCCCACAGAGAAAGTTTTTCCTCGTACAAATAATTAGTTTTTGTAGTGAGACTGAGAGTAACTTCGAGACCGATAAAGAACTGAATGAGAGAGTGAGAGAATCCAGTACAAAATCCGGTAAAAAAGAAGGCCCTCTCGAGGTTTGCGAACCCTTCAAGGTGCTGCATCAACCGTTGAGGGACTGGGCCATGACGGGGCTGGTTGTACTGGGCGCGCAGGCCGCGTCCTAAGGAATCTGAGCCTCCAGCCTTTCGCTTCGCGAGAGCATGAGGTGGCACTTGGGTTGGACCTTGAGGTGAAAGCTAGCAAAGGGGCTAAAATGGCGAGAGGGGTGTGAATCTTCAACACTGATATCAGCCACCGTACTCTGCTAAAAGAGAAGAAAGAGAAACTGATGGAGAAAGTCATTGACGGGATTCTGGTACCAGATATTAAACCCCACATCCTCGAGACTCAGGGCTGCGCCAGATGGCTCAATGACGGAAGGGAGGATCCCCCTTCAAGAGACTCAGAAAGAGAGTGTGTGTGGAATGATCAACCACAGAGAGAGACTACTCAATCCATTGTTAATCGTGATGCCATTTTTCGCTTTCCAGGACGTGCAGATGTGACTAAGATGTTTGGGGTCGTTGTCCTCTTGAAGGATCCAATCCTCATTGTTGGCTCCAAATATCTTCTCTACAGATTTTAGAAGGCCATGTTCGTAGATTTGAAGCATTTTTTGAGTGTTGAGGTTCTCAGTAAAAAGCTCGAAACAGCCAAAACCGCGCTGTGAGAAGCATTCCCAAACATGGATCTTTATGGGGTGTTTAACAGTTCGCTAGAGGAAACGCTCACCAGCGGCTGACCAGGCACGTTTTATAGGTACCCATGCCCAAAAGGACGCTTCGTCCGAAAAAAGTACATTGGACCAATCGCGATCAACATTTTCCGTAGCCCATGTCCAGCGTTTTTCCATGTGAACCTCTGAGAGCAGGGGTTTCTGCCTTGTGGGACGGTTGCGCTTGAACAGTGCAACGATCATCTGATCCTCCTTACTGGACGTTACTCGCGTCTCTCCTTTCCCTGGCAGGTCATCGACGGTTTTTGTGTCCCCGCTCTACCCACATTTGCACGAAGTGCTTAGACTTTTTAAGCACTTTGGCAGCACTAAATATGAATGATGTGGTCCGCGTGCATGGGTGCACAAAAAAACCGCTTCGTAACGTTTAGCGGAGATAGCACTCATAGCTTAATGTTGTGTAATATCTGACACTTCGAAAAAGACTGAAACGAATCGGTGGTTGCGCCATAACCCTTCGAACGTACAGTCAGGACATAAAAGAAAAGAATAAAAATCTTTGAAACTTTCTGAGAAAACGCGTACCTTTTCTTGTAGAACAGACTGTATATCTGTAAAAAATAAAAAAACGTTTAATTTTCAATTTGTTTGTAAAAGAAACTTACGATGCCAAACAATTTGCTAAAAATGTAGAGTTAGCAGTATCGACTTCCCGAGAAGCTGTTGAAACAATGGGTTTGAAAAATTTCAGCGTATCGAGGGTTGGAAATGGGTTAGATAGTATTCCTTGGAAAATTATTGAGCCAATTTTCAGAACTGATTTCGCAAAAGGAGGATGTACAATTTGCATTTGCAATGGTGAAGTTAGAGCTCCACCATAAGCTGATAGACAAAAAATCATTCAAGAATGTCACGACTCAGTTCTAGGTGGACATAAAGGTGAAACTAAAACTCACCTGTCAAGATTGCCTTACTAAATATTCAGGAGCTGTACCGTTGTCCAAAATAGATACACCTCACACAGCAAAAGCGATAGCTGAAAATATAATATGCATTTTCGGCTGTCCTGAAACTATACAAACCGATCAGGGAAAAAAATTTACGAGCAAGCTTATGGCTAGTTTTGCCGCGTTATTCCGATTTAAGCAGTATCATTCTACTGCTTATCATCCTCTGTCGTTAGGTGCATTAGAGAGAAGCCATCAGACCTTTGTAGAGTACTTACGTCATTATAGTATAAAATCCTCTTGGGATTAATGGTTACCTTATGCCATGTTTTCGTTTATTACTTCGGTTCATGAGTCCACTGGCGTCACTCCACATGAGGCAGTTTTTGGAGGCAAAGTTAGATTCCTTTCTGAATTTGCCGATCAAAATATCGAACTTATATTATATTAACTTTATATATATTTATTATATATTTCGATTGTTGATGAGTTGTTGAATAAAATAACAGAGACAGAATCTCTCTGCGTCGCTCGCTTAGAGGCTGCGAAGCAACGCTGTAAAAAGTACTATGATCAAAAACTTAATGAAAAGAAATTTAAAGTAGGTGGATATGTAATGTTATTAATTGAAGCACGTGAAGATAAACTTGATGATCATCCTGAAGGTCCTTATAAAATTAATAAAATTTTAAATAATATTAATTTAGAGTTACAAATTTCTCCTCAAGAAACTAGAATAGTTCACATGAATCGTGTAAAACATGCCTTTTTACGATTTACATAAATTTAAAGACAATTAGAGATTTATTATTCAATAAGTAAAAGTTAAAGTCAATCTATTATTAGTATAAATATTCTCTTAAGTATTGATTGTATAATAATACATAAATATATTATTCTTTATATTTTTTGTAGTAAAATTTTAAAGTAAATATTTAACAAATTAATAAACTAAATTACATAAAAAAGAAGAAAAACGAAACAAATTTTATTTTAATATTCCTATGTATGACAAAAATTAGATAATTAACATATACATTTATATGTTTTTATGCATTATATTCATAAAAACCTGCATTTTCTCATAAAATAAAATAAAAGAGGAAGAATTTGTAATTAAATTTTTATAAAATAAGGAGAGGCAAAATAGTATTAGATTTTTAACCATACGACTTTCCTTGAAATCATGACCATACACAAATGTCGTAGGTCGTGGTTGATCTGGTTCATTATCACGGCTTCTCAGAATCAGTGTGCTCAGATTGCAAAACGGGGTACCTACAAACGCGATTGCACGCCGTATCCGTGTGAAGCGAGTAGGGAGAGACGACGGGACGCGCTGCTTTTGTTTCTTCCTTGTCGTTCTTGCGTGCGAGAACAACACCTTCAACTTCTCCTTATTCTCCTCGCTTCCCCCTTGCAATGCTATTTTTAGATTTCACGCTGTCTGTTATAGAGTTGAAACTGAGAATTGTATTTTCCACGATTCCGTGCAAAAGAGGCGGGAAGCAGACGACAATTTCGAATTTACGAAATATGTAGTTGAAGAACTATTAAAAATAATAACATATTTTTCAATATTTTTGAAAAAATCTGCTTGATTTAAATATCTGAAAGGTCCTACGAAATTGTATGAGGATTGTAACACTTATAAAATAAACGTTCAGTTCAATTTTATACCAATCAATATTTAGAATTTTAACCAATATAAGAATTGAACAGAATTTTAGGTTTTTAAATTAAATTTTAAATCATGAATTTCGAATTTCCATGCATCTCATCCGTAAATTTAAAACACTTTTAATCAGAGAATTATTTTCTATTAAGAAGAATGTCTTAATAGAAAATTTCTATTTAATGTTAGAAACACTTTCATCTTACGTTTTTTTAACGAAAAATGAAATACTCTACGCAAAGGAAAAAATTTCTAATAGAAGTTTTAATTAGAAAAATAAAAAATGTGTTCATTGATATCTTCAGATGACCATGTAAGTATTTATTGAATTGAAATTTCTAATTTGTATGTTCTTCAGCAATCGTAGAAAGATGAAATTCAAAGTCAATAAATGCTCAATGATTTATATTTATAAATTAAAAATATCTGCTTTAATATTTTTGAAAAAATCTGCTTGATTTGAACATCTGAAAGGTCCTACATAATTGTATAAGGATTTTAACAGTTGAAAAATAAACGTTCAGCAAAATTTAATACCAATCAATATTTAGAATCTTAACCAATATAAATATTGAAAAGAATTTTAGGTTTTCAAATTAAATCTTGAATCATGAATTTCGAATTTCCATACATCTTACCCGTACATTTAAAGAAATTTTAATCGGAGAATCATTTTCTATTAAGCAGAATGTCTTAATAGAAAATTTGAATTTCTATTTAAGTTTAAAATTGATATTTTATAGTTTAGTTAGTTTTATAGTAGTTTAAAAGGGTAATTTCAACTTAGCATAAAAATTTTTGTCCCGATATTACCGATGAAAGACACCACTATAACCTAAGTCAGTTTTCAATTATGTAAATCCGTATAATCAAATTGCTTATCATTGAAGATCGTGCCAAAATCGTCTTTATCGTAAATGAGGTTTAAAAAGGCCGTTCTATGCAAGCGACCTTCTTCTAAGGGGCGGAGTGTGACGATAAACGATTTTGCCACTGGAGGCGCTTTGATTTCTGCGCGAAAGTTTCAATGATCTCGAATTAAATATTCGATGAAATGAAAGAATAGTTTTATAATTATTCATGAAATAAATAATTAGAAATAAAGTAATGAGATTGGCATTGAATAAGAGCGATTCAACATAGAGAAATATAATGAATATGAATGCTGCATGATATCAGCACAATTATGTGTTTATTCTACAGTTAATAATTATGAACCAAATGCGACTAGCCTTTATAATATTTAGAATACGTGCTTTGAACAAAGAATTGATTATTTAAAGACTTCTCTGAGAACCTAAGTGGAACGTAAAATTCTTATCAAATTCGGGCGCTACCCTAGCGGACCCGTGTGAGAGAACGGTCATAGAATACTCTGACCGTTCTCTGACTGTTCTATGACCGTTCTATGACCTCGCATTATTACGGCTAAGAACGGTAAAAAAGACATTAAAAGCTTTGCAATTATGATTCTGTGGCGAAATTTGGATTAGAAGGTGAAGCAATAGATACAATTTTCTTATTTTTCAGCGATAAAAACTAGAAAAACATAATACCTGTCATTGAAGGCAGTGCAGTGGTTCACAATTGGCGGAACGTCTCCACCGTGAAGGTTTACTATTGGTAGAGACGTTCCGCAAATGGTGAACCTGCACTGCCTTCAATGACAGGTACATGATTTATTCCTAGTTTTTATCGCTGAAAAATAAGATAATTGTATTTATTGCTTCACCTTTTAATCCAAATTTCGCCACAGAATCATAATTGCAAAGCTTTTAATGTCTTTTTTACCTTTCTTAGCCGTAATAATGCGAGGTCACAGAACGGTCATAGAACAGTCAGAGAACGGTCTGAGTATTCTATGACCGTTCTCTCACACGGGTCCGCTAGGGTAGAATATCGCGACATATGACTATTCTGAATAACCAGGACACATTAATTATATTAGAATAAACAAATAGGATCTAAGTGTGACAGGTAGTTTACTTCGAAAAGACGATAGTAGTTTTTACGACATAGATTTCCTAGGGATTTCGAGTATCATTTCTACCTGGGTAGGTTCCTTAGTTAATCGCGATACGGAAGAGAAAAGCAGTACAGACGACGAAGATGACAATAGGAGAGACAAAACCGAACTCGACAAGGATGAAAATTGCAGAAACGGAAATTTCGATGGTTCAGTATTAAGTGAAAATGATGACGTAACACGAAATCCACGTAGACCTAAAGATGTAAAGTTTACTTTGGGATTTAAAGATATCGAAGAGACAGTTTCCGAATTCGATGGTAGTGAAGGCTTTCCTATAGAACGGTGGTTGGCTGATTTCGAAGACGCAGCAGTACTATTCCAGTGGTCAGATTTAGAAAAGATTGTGTTCACAAGAAGACTGTTGAAAGGTTCCGCGAAACTCTTCATTCAGAGCGAATCAGGATTTGTGACTTGAAAAAAGTTAGACAGTTTTGTTTAAAGAATTTGCAACAAAAATTAAAAGTGCTCAGTTGCATTCAATGCTTTTTAGGAGAAAGATAAAGGAAACGGAATCAGTTTTCGAGTACTTTTTGGTTATGTGAGAAATAGCATCTAGAGGTAAAATCAAAAATGAAGCTTTATTCGATTATGTTATTAGTGGGCTGGGTGATAGCGTGGGAAATAAAGCAGTTTTGTTCGGAGCGAAAGATATTAGCGATTTTAAAGATCGATTAAGGACTTATGAAAAAATTAGGAAATCAAGTTCGAAAGGGAATCCTCATCTAAATAAAGGAAAAGACAATGTTGAAAAAAAAAGTCGAAATCACGAAAGCTACAGCGAAACACTGTTACAATTGTGGAGGAACGGGACACATGTCGGAAGATTGCAAACATAAAGAGAAAGGTAGGAGATGTTTCAAGTGCAATCATTTCGGGCATATAGCTCCTAATTGTAAAGAGAAAAAAGAGTCTGACAAGTCAAGTCCCGAAGCAGGAGTTAACTTTGTAGGTCCTGTAGAAATGAATGATTGTTATAAAAAGTAACAGTTGAAAATATAGACCTCGAAGCATTAATTGATACTGGAAGTGCCTTGAGCTTGCTGCGTGAAGATAGTTTCAAGAAAATGCGTTCTGTGAATTGAAATAAATTGAAGTGCAACGCTAAAGGATTTGGAGATGGTAATGGAGAGACTATTGAGTTTTTCCAAGCTGAAGTGATAATCGATAATAAACCGTACAATTTGGATGTGCAAGTAGTTCCAGTTGAGGTAATGCCTATGTCGTGTATAATTGGTCGAAATATATTACCTATAGCAGAAGTTAGGGCTGATAAGAACAGCGTAGAGATTAGAAAATACCCGACAAGTAATTTTTTGGCGAGTATAACACTCAGAGAAGGTTGAGATTGATGCTGGTCCAATTAATGACACTTCCGTGCAAAAGAGAGCCAAGGATCTTTTATTCAATTATAAGCCGAATAAAACGAAAAGTATCAATATTGAGTTAAGCATACATTTGAAGGAAAATAAACCTATTTTCAATAGTCCTCGACGCTTGCCAATCTTTGAACGCCAGATCGTAAGAAGACAGGTGGAAGAGTGGATTAAAGATCGAATTGTCGAGCCTGGCTTCTCTGAATTCGCAAGTGCAGTAGTAGTAACAAAGAGAAAGGATGGTACCCCTCGCGTGTGTATAGATTACCGACGAATCAATCAAGTAATTGAAAAGGAAAAATATCCAATTCCATTGATAGAAGATCAAATAGATGCCTTGAAAGATTCAAAAGTATTCAGTACGTTGGACTTGAGAAATGGGTTTTTTCATGTTGGAGTTGAACAAGAAAGACGAAAGTACACATCCTTCATTACTCAAGAGGGACAATTCATTTGTCTAAAAGCGCCTTTTGGACTTTCTAACTCGCCTCCTGTCTTCCAAAGATTTATTAATTATATTTTTCGACCGCTAGTTAATAGAGGAATAGTTCTGGTTTATTTTGATGACATAGTTGTACTGGCAAACGATCTCGAAGAAGCACTCGAAAATCTTCGGATAACATTAGAAGTCTCAAGTCATTATGGGCTTGAAATTAATAAAAAGAAATGTCAAATTCTGAAAGAAAAAATTGGATATCTGGGTCAAGTTGTTAAAGAATGGGAAAATCTACCCCTCACCTGATAAAGTATTGGCTGTTGTAAACTTCCCAGTACTGTAACGTCCTGCGTCCGTCCCATACTTTTTATTTTATTATTATTATTATTTTTCTTTTATATAAATTCCTGTAATACATGAATTTTCAATATTTCATTTTATATTTTCTCCGAAATCTTAATCATAAAAATGAAAATATTTTAAACGCAATCTCTACTCTAAAGATTATATAAATTCGAGAACCTTCTACGAAAATGTGCAGCTGCGTCAATATATGAAGATTTGAATTTTGCTTAGCAATCGGTAAATGTAATAAACTTGCACTTTGAAACTTTGACCAAAAGATACGGCCCACAATCGTATTCCTTTTTAGATATTTCTATCTAATATCCTCTTGTAAATAAATACATAAAACTGCAGTATATAGCTTAGCGATTAGCTATTTCCGGAAATATCGTAAATAGCTTAGGCTAATGGTCAAAAGGGCCCGCGCTTGTACCACGCCCAAGTAAATACAAACAAAGTATATTGTATTCACTCCGCTTAGAAAATAGAATAGGCTATATATATAATAGATAATAAAAATTCTTAATTAATGAGAATGTTAAAATATTAAGAATCTAGTTTTAAATTAATATCGAGAATATTGTAGAATTATCACCCTCCGTGATGTGTATTTAGTAGATGTATATATATAAGCCGATCAAGTTGTGGGTTAGAAAAAATAATTGAAACACTCAACAATAATTTGTTATGAGCGACGTTTCGTTGGCTTGGTTCGCCAACCTCATCAGGCTATATTTAAGTGATAAAGTTCATATAAATTAGAAATCACAATAAGTTTTACAACATTTTACAAAACAGTGAAAAAAAACACTTTCTAAAGAGTCACAAACAAATTTTACCTTAAAATTGAAGTCTTTACATTTAAAACACTTAATCAATTCTTAAAATCTAATTTAATTAGTCACATTGTTACGTCCCGAAGTGAAATATTAAACTAACTCTATTCGTAATTTTCTTTCCTTATTTATAAGACAGAGGACACTAATATCAATGAACTAACTAACTAAATAACTAAAATAATATTTTTTAATTTTTCTCTTTTTTTTCTCTCGATGTGAACTCTCCTTTTACTAATGTTTCTTGCAACATAGTTTTAGACAGTTTAGATAGAAGATTTTTTTGCATTAATGAGAATTGTAAAATCCCGTTTAATGACATTCGTGATTCTGTTAGATTTTTGTTTGATTATACTTTCGTCGTATTTAATGATAAGTTCTACAAGCAAATTTATGGGACACCAATGGGGTCTCCTATCTCTCAGTTTTTTGCTGACATAGTTATGGATAATTTGGAGAACTATTGTTTATCCGTTTTAAATATAGATTTTAATTGTATTCCTGTATTTTATTATAGATATGTCGACGATATTATTCTATGTGTCCGTAAGAAAGATATTGATATGGTGATTAATACCTTTAATTCTTATGATTCAAATTTACAATTTACTTTTGAGTTAGAACAGGATGAAAGAATAAATTTTTTAGATATGACCTTAATCAGAAATAATAATATGATTATCACTAATTGGTTTCGTAAACAAACATCGTCTGACAGAGTTATTAACTATTCTTCAAATAATCCAACTCAACAAAAGAAAAATATTGTTTTTAACCTTGTTGACAGAGCAATTTTATTATCTCATCATGAATTTCATCATGAGAATTTGTGTAAAGTTTTTTAGATTTTAAAACTTAATAATTATCCTTCAAATTTTATCGAGCAGAATATCAAAATCTGTCTGGAAAAAATTAGATCTTCTTTTATTTCTATCTATAATGAAAACATCAGCAAAATTTTTGAAAAATTATCTTCAAGTTAGAAAGTATTCAATATTTCAACTATCCCAATTGTCAATAAAAATTTGAGCTCTGTCATCAAATTAGGTAAAGACAGCACCAAAAAAATGGATAGAACTAATGTTGTTCATAAAATTCATTGCAAAGATTGCGAAGCGTGTTATATCGGTGAAACAAAAAGAACTTTAAAGACACGTATAAAGGAACATATTAACAATAAAAATAATCAATCAGTTGTTTGTCAGCATCAAATTAATTTTAGACATGAATTTTATTGGAATAGGACTGTTGTAGTAGATTCCGAAATTATTTATAAAAAGAGACTTATATCAGAAATGATTTATATAAAATGTCATAAAAATAGCATAAATAAAAAAGATGATATTTATAAGTTAAATTCTAACTACTTTCCACTTCTGAAGAGTTTGAAATTATGAATACTGGTTCTTTTTTTGAAATTATTATTTAACGTATGAATACTCATTTGTATAATATACAAGTTTAAGTTAGTGGTAGTTTATTAATATTAGTGTCCTCTGTCTTATAAATAAGGAAAGAAAATTACGAATAGAGTTAGTTTAATATTTCACTTCGGGACGTAACAATGTGACTAATTAAATTAGATTTTAAGAATTGATTAAGTGTTTTAAATGTAAAGACTTCAATTTTAAGGTAAAATTTGTTTGTGACTCTTTAGAAAGTGTTTTTTTTCACTGTTTTGTAAAATGTTGTAAAACTTATTGTGATTTCTAATTTATATGAACTTTATCATTTAAATATAGCCTGATGCGGTTGGCGAACCAAGCCAACGAAACGTCGCTCATGACAAATTATTGTTGAGTGTTTCAATTATTTTTTCTATCCCACAACTTGATCGACTTATATATATACATCTATTAAATTAATATTATTTATTTTTATATTATTAAGTATGCTATGAATAAAAAATAAAAATAAACTATTATGTTAACTAATAAAGGAACAGTAATTTGAATTCAATTTTTATGTGAAATAACGTTTCAAATTTATAGAATGTAAACAAAAACCAATGGCAAATTATTAAAAAAAAAAACTTAATTAGGAATCTACTTTATCAAGGTATAAATTTATGATAATTTATTTCTGAAGGTAAAATACTAATTTAAAATTTACTAAAAGATATTCATACACTCTTTTATCAATTCTAAAAAATTTAAAGTATCAATTTACATGATATGTATTTGAATTTATTCACAACGTATTTCAACAGTAACTTTACACACATTACTATCTTACCTTCACAAAAATATACATATCCACTCTTTATAAACATATTTTTAAGTTTGTAAATTTTAAAAATCAAACTTATTTGCAGAAGATCTAATTCGATTTGCAACCAATGTCAGAATACATAAAATTATAAGCTAAGTACTAGAAAAATTAACAATTTAAGTCAATTAAAATACTGTTATTAAAAATTAGAAATAATAGAAATGTTCTGTTTTACCGACAATATTTCATATTCGGATATGTATTTTATAAATAACTTTGCGCACATTTTCTAAATGAACAAACTCAGCTCCGAATATGTAAATCTTTACTGCTATGACAGTTGGCTCGATTATTCAGGTCTAACATGAAATGACATTGGGGCTAAGAACAACAGCAAAATTTTGACTGGCTGAAAGGAGTCTTGACAAGCGCTCTAATCTTAACAGTTCCGAATTTAACAATATTATAGTGAGGGGACTCCAGGTCATAATCGATCATAGCAACCTCAAATGGCTGCACAACTTTCGGAATCCCACGGGGAGACTAGCCAGGTGGTCCTTGGAGTTATTAGAGTAAGACTTCGAAATTATTCACCAGCGACTCCTGGTACAAACGTAGCTTCGCAACCGTCTTAAAAATGCCCTGTATTTTTTCGGATTAGAAAGTGGAAGACGAAAGGCTGTACCAGAAAAAACGAGATGCTCGATCCGCTGATCCCGGTCCTTAACGAGTGGAAGCTGGTATTGCCCGAGGAGCAATAAAAAGGTTAGAGGCTTTTGGAAGCTCACTCGGAACCCCAAGCGGGCCATTTGGAATCTCATGGCAAGGGACTTACGCAGATGTCGCAAAATTTGTAAAAAAATGCAACCCTTGCCAGAGGTTCAAGGTCGACTAGGCTCAACCGGCTAGCTTAATGGAGCAGCAGATTGTCGAGCAACCCTGGACCGCGGTGGCGAGCGACGTGATGGTCCCTATCTGCACAGCAAGAGTGGCAGCAAAATGTCTTGGACTTCCAGGACATATTTACCCTTAGTGATACCATAGTCACTTCAATGGCGGAATGTTTTGCTATACAGCAGGGAGAGATGAATATACCCACTTTTAACGGAAAAAATATGCCCGTTAGGTACTTTATTCAAGATGTGTTAAACGGAGAATCTAAACTGAAAAGTGAAATATACCGAAAATTATTTGAAATGCTGTAAGCGGTGTTGGATTGGTGCGTTTATCACAGTAAGTCCCCGGAAAGGCAAGTATATTCGGAGGTTCGATTCCTCCTGACACATGCAAGATGCACGCTTTCAAATTTTTTCGGTCTTAAAAATATTTTACCATCTAAAAATATTATTTATTTTTCATATTTCACTACCTTAAATAATTATACAAAACCGGAAAGGCCATCTACTTTCCTCAAAATTATAATACCGGTAACACCGAAAATTATTAATTAATTATCTGGCATAAAACCTCAACAACATCTTAAAAATATACAGAATTGGTAAATTTACCATCTAAGATTGTCGGTTCACGAAAGTGTTCGCAATCAGACCCAATAGAGGTCACTTTAAGCCCTAATTTTCATTCAAATAAACATCTAAACTGAAAAGTGAAATATACCGAAAATTATTTGAATTGCTGTAAGCGGTGTTGGCTTGGTGCGTTTATCACAGTAAGTCCCCGGAAAGGCAAGTATATTCGGAGGTTCGATTCCTCCTGACACATGCAAAATGCACGCTTTCAAATTTTTTCGGTCTTAAAAATATTTTACCATCTAAAAATATTATTTATTTTTCATATTTCACTACCTTAAATAATTATACAAAACCGGAAAGGCCATCTACTTTCCTCTTAAATACATCAATTATATCTAATTATACACTCGAAATTATACAGTAGAGTATCTGGTATAAGGCAAAATTGAAGAAAATTTCATTCAAATAAAATACTCTGAAAACTTGTTGAAATACGTAATATTATGCACATATGAATTTCATTATAAAACTGCGAATAAAAGGTTTCAGTATTCAAAAAACCAAAATTACATCTAAATTTACATACGAAATTACACTTTACGATTTTCCTTATATAAAATGCAAATATATAATATTTAGTTCGAATAAAATAGTTATAAAATATTTTATAATACGTGAATCAACTATATCAATTAAAAAATTAAGTGGAAAATATTTTATTTAATAAATTAAGGTTAAAAATCTACATTCCTAATTACATGGTGATAGTAGTTAAAAATTCGCACATTTAACGTTTTAGTGGCTTATATGCGTCGACTTTTCAATGAAAAAACACAAAGGTAAAATTTTCTAATAGATGCAGTTGATCAAATTTATAAGCCCGAAACATGCTTTAATAAATATTTAGACTTAAATCTTCAAAGATTTATTGACTTTAAATTTTACTGAGAATTTGCCAAGAATTTCTCATAATCTCAAAAATGTTTATATTAGGTGGATGTTTTTCAATTATTAATAAAATTCCATAGTCAATAAATGTTTAAAATTTCAAGTTAAGGTATTGATTGAAAATTTAGTAGCCTTGTTAGTTAACTATTTTAATCAGAAAATTCTTCATTTTCGTAGGTTAATGTATACAGAAAATCGTGCGCTGAGCGCGAGCGTCAGGATGAGAATGTGTTCCTTAAGGCTGATAGAGCCTTAAGTAAATTGAATTTCCTGTTTCACTTAAATTCAAAAAGAAATTTAGTGACTTTGAGAGCAGGGTTGCCACAAGTTTCAGTATCCTGATTTCCCTGACTTTTCCTTGACTTTTCCCTTATTTTCAAGCTGATTTCCTTGACCAAAATCTATTGTAAAAGGACTCATCTCGGTGGAACCATGTTCCTATTATAGAATATTTGCGTGTTTTCCCTGTTATTTTTCAACAGAGAGGATGTTAAATAAGAGAAGGTATGATAGAAACAACGTATTTTTATTTATTCATTTTCTATCAAAACTTGAAAGGAAACGAACTGATATGCCCTAACTTGCATGTTGCTATCGAACGTTAAACATAAAACATGGCATCATAGGAAATTTATAACTTTTTGGTTATATAAATCACAGCGGGGTCAACTTAAAGAGATCAATCTTACATATTAGTAGTTTCATTGTTTAAGAATTTTTTGCATGTTTGCCCCCTCAGTGAAAAAATGTGGAAAAATATTTAATATCTTCCGATCTAATTGAGTCTCCACTTTTATTAAATATGCGCTAGTTACATTGTGACATAGCGCATATGATACTTCTTTTTCCACATTTTCTCACTGAGGGGGCAAACATGCAAAAAATTTTTAAACAATTAAACTACTAATATCTGTAGTTAATTAACAAACTAAAAATTATACAAATATTTATCTGAAAACCTAACATAATAAGCTAAAAAATGAAACAAACCCGAAATCGATTTAATTATTTCAACCGGAGATAATGAATTTTAAGCACAAGAGACTAGCATTTTGTCCAATTTTATCAAAAGTTTAATTTAATATATCTCTCAAAAAAAAGTTTTCTTTCGAAAATCCTCATATACGTGTCGATTAAATTAATAAAAAGATGCCACAGAATAAAATTTAAGACTTTTAAAAATGTGAAAAATCTTTCTTTTTAAAATCCTTACGATTTGCAAAGGAATGTCCCATATAAGTTACAATAAAACTTTATGTAATATTTTGTTTTTAAAGCTCTCATTTCATAATTAGTTTATACATGCTTGTTCTGCAATATCCATTTGACAGAATAGAGTAATCAAGTTTCGTTGTTCTTATTTCCAAATTACTTTACAGACATTTATTCTTATTATAGCTACTTTTCTTTTGAAAAAAAGTATTCCAGCACGTCATGCTTCAAAAATTTTCGCCAATAACAGAGTAAATAACGAATTACCAGTTTTACTGCCGATTTACCGAATTACGGTAAGAAATTACCAGTGACTAAAAAATGGCGGTATCGGCACATCACTAGTCCAGAAGCAAAGGCTGAACCATGTTTGCCTAGCAAGAGGAGCACTTACTGTCACTTAGCCGTAAGAATGTGAAACCACGCGAGTATACATAGAACGTGGACGTTTTCGGCCTCCACCACTGACCCGCGTGGATCTGCACACAATCAAACTTAGTTCAAACGTGGCGCGAAGCAGACGACAAATTTAAAATGACTAAATAGATCATTTAAGAAATTACCCTCGTTTTTTAGATATTTTAAAAAACCTTCACCTAAAATGAATATCTAAAAGATTTTTTTTCGAATTTTAGGATGATTTAAACACTTGAGAAAAAAAATGTTCAGTAAAATGTATAGTTCAATATATGTTAAAAGCTTCAAAACAAAATATAGATTTATATATTTTTTAGTATTGTAAATAAACTATTTTAAATAAAAAATTATGCCTAAAATACTTTATATTAAAATGTTATAAATATAAAAAACATAAATTGTATTTAAATTTACATACAAAATTACACAATAAGATTTTTTTGATAGAAAGCAACATGAAAAAACATTAAATTCCAATAAAATATTTTTTAAAGTTTTTGAAATATGTAACATTTTTTATGAAATTACGTTTTCGAATTCCAAGTGCGAATAAAAGGTGTCATTGTTTAAAAAGAAATCATGCCTAAATTTGGATACGAAATTGCATCATGAGATTTCTCTGCTGTGAAGTAAAGTTGAAGACTATTTCGTTCGAATGAAGTGCTTCGAAACAAATTTTTTAATATATATTTTATTATATTTTGCCAATATATTAGTGTAAATAAAGGGTTAAAATATTTAATAAATATTATAACGGGTGACCTGCGCTGAAACGTCAAAAAATATAAAATCTTGAACAATGCGGACCCGAGGATTCGGGATTACCCTCGGAGTCACCTTCGTTACTAAGGCGGCTAATATAGGAGAGAAGCGGCGAAATTGGCGCACCTAATAGAAAGTGCGAGTTTAAAAAGAAAGTATATGACTAAAAATTATGAAAAAATATTTATTTAATAGCTGGATATCTTTTCTATACTTTCCAATGGATAAAGATTGCATTGAAAATTATTAAAGCAGGTTTTTATTCAGATTTCCGAAGGACTGCACCTGCGTCAATTTACCCGCCATGTCGGGTAAATTGACGCACTAATATTATAATCTTCTCTTGCCACGTATTAGTTATATTTTCATAGATTTAGAATTACATTTCAGTAGCAAAGGTTGATGAAAAGAGGTAGTTATAATTTGAAACTAAATTTGAGATAGTATATCAAGATATGTGAAGTTTTTTATACCTTTATTCACATAAACCAGCCAAAGTTAAAATATATTTTATATTTGTACAATAAAATACTGGCAATTGTGGATATTTAAGTGAATATTCAAATTGAAATCATTTTTATAGAGAATTATTTGAATTTTTAATCAGAAGTATATACAATTATTAACTTTAGAAGACTTATAATTAATAGAAACAATCAATCAAAAATACAAATTTTTTACTTACATTGCTTTCACATCTTAAAATCGAGAAAACTTTCAAAACACTGTCAGACTGCAAATTAATTATTAAAAATCGCTTTTAAAATGCCTTAATACCTCAAACTTAAAAAAAATGTAACCACTGATTGTTCAAATGAATATAACCTTACAAAGTCGTTACATCAGTTTTGCGAACCACATTACCTCCCATGTCACAAAAAATCGTAAGAAAAAGATTAGCAGAAAAGTCCAGCAACATTCAAATGTATATATCTATATATTAATAATTGTGTACTTACTATCTTCTTTATATTTTCAATCATAAACATCCGAGCACTTGACTTCAGTCACCGGTTTCCAGAAACACAACACGTGTGCCAACTTCGCCTCTGATTTGAATCTCGTATGCGCCAATTTTGCCGCAAGTGTATCGTTCATTAATTAAATACTTTTTACGTAAAATGCTTATTTTTTTCATACAAATATTCTATCCTAATCGTAAGATTAAATATCAAAGGTTATAAAATCGTTGCATTAATCTAATTCACCTTGAATTACTATTATTTAACGATTTAACTCAATGGCTTCGAACATAACCATTATGCCAAAAAACGATTAATCGCAATAAAACTGTATTAAGCAATTAGATTTTTATAATTTTTTCTATCAAATACATATCATACAAGAATGCACACGATAGAACTATTTTTATTTTTTGTTATGTTATCATTTTCTGAAAAATAGGGTGCGCCAATTTAGACGACGCGCCAATTTCGCCGCTTCTCTCCTAATGAGCGCCTGGCGTTTCTCGATGCTATATTTATAAATCAATGATCCTGAAAATAAGAACTTAGCATGCAAAAAGAAAGAAAGAAATAAAGCGAAGCCAAGCAGGGGTTCCGGCTAGGGTGATTATGGATTCGGGAGTCCGAATAAGGTAAAGGTTTTGAGGTTAAGGAAGGGATCCTAACCTAAGAATAGGAGCTCTTACGCAAACAAAATAAAATAAATTGAGCAGTATGAAAGAAAGATAGGCTACAATTTATTCAATTATTGGGCAAGGCCCTGGCTCGATATAAATTCAAAAGTGAATATGAATTTGTTGCCAATAATGGCGAGCAGACTCCTGGAGAGCCTGAGAGCCACGCGGGTGTCAATGGAAGACAAAAAAAAATGTTTATAATGGCCCGGAATATAGTCTCAAAGACTTACCGGCCTTCTGGCCGCAATCTCGCGCCTTATCTCCTCCAAATCGAAATCCGTATTGGCGTCCATTGTAAAAAAATTAAGACTCTTAATAATGTTCCCTCCTTGGCTATTTGCCA
The DNA here is from genome assembly GCA_030998225.1 of Diplolepis rosae. Lineage (NCBI taxonomy): Eukaryota > Metazoa > Arthropoda > Insecta > Hymenoptera > Diplolepididae > Diplolepis > Diplolepis rosae. Next base: position 235,900 of record JAPYXD010000409.1, read on the forward strand.
CTCGGATTGCAACGACAGAATAAAGATGCGCGCCAAAGGTGTCGCGCAGTTTTATTACATCAGCTGGAAAGGCTAGCGCACGCGCACGAAGCTCAGGTTTGCGCGGGCGACTCGTCTTGTGAGGACGACGGCGCCAGGCAACCAATGATGTGAAGCGTCTATCGGTCAGCTTGCCCCATTGGCTTAAAACGTAGAGGGGTGCGTTTGAACTACGTAGAGTTTGTACGGCACAACACAGCAGTTACAAACAGACAAAGCTAATATACAGTATATAATATAATTTATGATTGCTCCATCTCGTTATGCCCCTTTTTATTTTAATTATAATAATAACGGTGCGACGGTGTTGGAAACTATGGGCTGCAGCACGTGGTCGTTTCAGATGCCATGCCTGCAGGGTAATGCCCTCTGTGGCTTGCCTGTGAACCCCTCTGCGTGCGATGGTAACATAGCGATCTCCTTGGCGGCGCCTTTCAAGCTGATGTTTTTAAATGAAACAAATAAAAAAAGAAAACTGCCAGAAAAACAATCAAAAATAAAAGAATTTTATGAGCAGCTTTCAGACTATCCCTGACAGTGTTGAGTTTTAATTAAAAAAGGTGGCTTGGGCTCGATCCTGTCGTTGCCGATCGAGGTAAAAAAGGTTAACGTAATCTACCACGTTACAATATATATATACACTATATTTAAATATGCATACAAAATAAAACTGAAATTTCTTTGGTATCAAGAAAAATTATTAATTATTTAACGCATTTTTTTGAATGATAGTTTTATCGATAAACAGTACCGAAATCCCTGTTAAAATTAACATTTTGAAGAAAATTTCTTATTTTATTAGTTTAACAGGCATTCCTTAGCGAATTTATAAGTTGCACACGAAGAAAAAAGTTTGGTGAAATTTATAGGAAATTCAGTACTTATTTTTACAAATTGAATTTTGAGTAGATATATTACCAGAAATCTGGTCCAATTAACAGTTTTTTGTACAGTCCACTTAACTTCCAGTGAAATCTACCAAACTTAATTTTTTTCGTATCTGATAGATTTCACTGGATGCTAAGGGAAACATACACCCGGTTCTGCATTGGTTTCTTCGGAAATTGATCAGGGGGCCCTAGAACAGGCCACCGGGCGCGTCCTCAGGTTGCGGATAGAGGAGCCCTGTACCGAGGGTTACTGCTGAATACGGATACAAAACTAAATAAGCAGTCACGGACAATGTTCAACATTGACATTAATGTGTTAACTACCGTGCCGAGAGCTGCATGGGACCAGGGAGTGGGAATAAAAATGGAGTTACAAAAATTAAATAAAAGCATGTGCGAAGAGCTGTTTGGTGGTGAGTTGGACGTGACGGAGGAGCCCGGTGAAGATATGCCTGAAAAATCTCAGGCTAGGCAGCATCGAGATTGGCTGCACCAACTAAACGAAAAAGACTGGTGCAGTCTGCAAAAGGTGATGGACACCTTGAAGGAAATGCAGAAGTTCTGCAAGACAAAGAAGAACATGTTCCTCCCCATCAGGGAAGGCCTCACGGAAGCCCTGCGGGAGATGCAGATCCTCAAAGAAAAAATGAAGAGACACGATCGCTACATCGAGCACTTCGAGCACCATCTTAGGGATAAGTTGGTACAGATGATTAAAGAGGCGAGATCCCCTACGAAAGTTGTCCTGGAGCAGGGTACCCAAACTCTCCCTGAGCCCGCGCCGAGGTCCACCTCGGATCCTCGTAAGTGGCTAAGGGAGCCGACGGTCAGCCCGGAGGTGACTGCTGCCAATAAGCCGGCGAAGAAGAGGCCAAAAACCTCAAAACATCCGCAAGAGTGTGCGGAGGTCCCTCTTAGGAAGGGTCCTCGCAAAAAGGAATCAAAGACGGCACCGCGGAAACCATAGCGCCCAAAAAGGGTCCGCTCTGAAGCGGTAATCATAAAACGTGTGAAAGGGGTTAGCTACGCGGCAAACCCGAAGAATTTGAAAAGCCGCGTAAACCCCGAGGAGTTAGGGGTTAAGGTTGGAGGAATTACAGAGACCAGGACGAAGGACCTCCCGGTTGAAATTAAATGCGCTGCGGGGGACAGAGGGAAACTTGACTCTGCCTTCCGTGACGCAGTCGGAGAGTCCGGATCTGTGCGCCATCTCGTTCCTATGGTTGAGGTAGAGATATTGGACGTTGATCCCACCGTGGAGGACGAAGAAGTTGCAAAAGCTGTGCAGTCTTGCCTACGGGAGGAACTGTCTCCGTGCGTAAAGGTGTCCAAGACGAGGAAGCCCTTCAGAGGCACTAGAAAGGCTTTCGTCCGACTGGAGGAAGCGAGTGACCTAACTTTACTCAAGACGACCCATATTAAGATCGGATGGGTCTCCTGTAGGGTCCGCAGGAAAACGAAGTTGATTCGGTGCTACTGCTGTCTCGGCTTCGGCCATATGGCGGCTAACTGCCGGGGGCCAGATCGCAGTAGATGTTGCTGGAGGTGCGGCGAGGAGGGACACGCCACGGCGTCCTGCTCAAGGAAACCGCGGTGCTACCTCTTCACCGCACGAGAGGAGAAGCCCCGGAATGACCATATTCCGGGGACAATGCGTTGCGCGCCGTTCCGAGAGGCGGCCCCAAATAGGAGACCTTGAAGAAGCCGCGAAGAGAGAGTCCAAGCTGGCAGCAGAGAAGAGCGCCATGGTTCAGCGAATTGCGCCTATAGACAAGGCCCTGAAGTTTAAAACTAACGCGGTTCCGGGGTCATTGACTGGCGACGAAACAGGGGCGATTTGAGTTTAGTCCATATACAAAATGTCAAATTTACAAATGTTAGTGTTTGTCGCAGAATAAATATGAAAACGTTTTCGGAAATCGTTGGTGATTGTCATTCAGCGCGACTATAAACATGATTTATGTGAAGGTCAACAACCTTCATTTGATCAGTTCTTCACTCAATTCATTGAATTCAGAAATGTAAATTTCAGATTATCGAATAGTGTATGTCAGATTAAGTATGTACTATCATATAATCTCAAACTACATTCAATGGCGTATGCATATATACGAAATATCAAATTTACACATGTTAGTGTTTGTCGCAGAATGAATATGAAAAGCACATAAAGATCGAAATTGAGAATATGGTTTTGCGTGCTTCATCAAAGAGGTAGATCAAAAAGAAAGTACTTGTGCCTTCCATCGGAGCAAACTGAGTAAAGTTATAAAACAACAAATGGAAAAACCCCATTTCTAAAAAATAACTTTGTATTCCTTAGCAGCGAATCAACTGTTTAAATTAAATTTCAGTAACATTGTTTTCTATCAAAAACGCCGTTTGCAACATATAGTATTTATAGTTTCGGCTACTTTTATAGTCTTTTTAAAACATATCACGTTTTCGGAAATCGTTGGTGATTCTCATTCAGCGCGTCTATAAACATGATTTATGTATAAGTCAACAAACTGCATTTGATCAGTTCTTCACTCAACTCATTGAATTCAGAAATGTAAATTTCGGATTATAGAATAGTGTATGTCAGATTAAGTATGTACTAACATATAATCTCAATTTACATTCAATGGCGTTTTAACATGTTCGAAATGTCAAATTTACAAATGTTAGTGTTTGTCGCAGAATGAATATGAAAAGCACATAAAAATCGAATTTGAAAATATGGTTTTGCGTGTTTCATCAAAGAGGTAGATCAAAAAGAAAGTACTTGTGCCTTCCATCGGAGCAAACTGAGTAAAGTTATAAAACAACAAATGGAAAAACCCCATTTCTAAAAAATAACTTTGTATTTCTTAGCAGCGAATCAACATTTCAAATTAAAATTCACTAATATTGATTTCTCACAAAAACGCCGTTTGCAGCATATAGTATTTATAGTTCCGGCTACTTTTATAGTCTTTTTGAAACATATCACGTTTTTGGAAATCGCTGGTGATTGGCATTCAGCGCGCCTATAAACATGATTTACGTCAAATTCAACAACCTACATTTGATCAGTTCTTCACTTAATGTATTATTAATTGAGAAATGTAAATTTCAGATTATCGAATAGTGTATGACAGATAAATTTACATTCAATGGCGTTTGCATATATACGAAATGTCAAATTTACAAATGTTAGTGTTTGTCGCAGAATGAATATGAAAAGCACTTAAAAAATCAAAATCCATAATATGGTTTTGCGTGCTTTGATCAAAGAGGTAGATCAAAAAGAAAGTACTTGTTCCCTCCATCGGAGCAAACTGATCAAAGTTATAAAACAACAAATGGAAAAACCGCATTTCCAAAAAATAACTTTGTATTTCTTCGCAGCGAATCAACAGTTTAAATTAAATTTCAGTAACATTGTTTTCTATCAAAAACGCCGTTTGCAACATATAGTATTTATAGTTTCGGCTACTTTTATAGTCTTTTTAAAACATATCACGTTTTTGGAAATCGTTGGTGATTCTCATTCAGCGCGTCTATAAACATGATTTATGTATAAGTCAACAAACTGCATTTGATCAGTTCTTCACTCAATTCATTGAATTGAGAAATGTAAATTTCAGATTATCGAATAGTGTATGTCAGATTAAGTATGTACTATCATATATTCTCAATTTACATTTAATGGCGTTTTCATATGTTCGAAATGTCAAATTTACAAATGTTAGTGTTTGTCGCAGAATGAGTATGAAAAGCACATAACAATCGAAATTGAGAATATGGTTTTGCGTGTTTCGTCAAAGAAGTAGATCATAAAGAAAGTACTTGTCCCTTCCATCGGAGCAAACTTAGTAAAGTTATAAAGCAACAAATGGAAAAAACCCATTTCTAAAAAATAACTTTGTATTTCTTCGCAGCGAATCAACAGTTTAAATTAAATTTCAGTAACATTGTTTTCTATCAAAAACGCCGTTTGCAACATATAGTATTTATAGTTTCGGCTACTTTTATAGTCTTTTTAAAACATATCACGTTTTTGGAAATCGTTGGTGATTCTCATTCAGCGCGTATATAAACATGATTTATGTATAAGTCAACAAACTGCATTTGATCAGTTCTTCACTCATCTCATTGAATTGAGAAATGTAAATTATTATAAACATATAATCTCAATTTACATTTAATGGCGTTTTAATATGTTCGAAATGTCAAATTTACAAATGTTAGTGTTTGTCGCAGAATGAATATGAAAAGCACATAAAAATCGAATTTGAAAATATGGTTTTGCGTGTTTCGTCAAAGAAGTAGATCATAAAGAAAGTACTTGTGCCTTCCATCGGAGCAAACTTAGTAAAGTTATAAAGCAACAAATGGAAAAAACCCATTTCTAAAAAATAACTTTGTATTTCTTAGCAGCGAATCAACAGTTTAAATTAAATTTCAGTAACATTGTTTTCTATCAAAAACGCCGTTTGCAACATATAGTATTTATAGTTTCGGCTACTTTTATAGTCTTTTTAAAACATATCACGTTTTTGGAAATCGTTGGTGATTCTCATTCAGCGCGTCTATAAACATGATTTATGTATAAGTCAACAAACTGCATTTGATCAGTTCTTCACTCATTTCATTGAATTGAGAAATGTAAATTTCAGATTATCGAATAGTGTATGTCAGATTAAGTATGTACTAACATATAATCTCAATTTACATTTAATGGCGTTTTAATATGTTCGAAATGTCAAATTTACAAATGTTAGTGTTTGTCGCAGAATGAATATGAAAAGCACATAAAAATCGAATTTGAAAATATGGTTTTGCGTGTTTCGTCAAAGAAGTAGATCATAAAGAAAGTACATGTGCCTTCCATCGGAGCAAACTGAGTAAAGTTATAAAGCAACAAATGGAAAAACCCCATTTCTAAAAAATAACTTTGTATTTCTTAGCAGCGAATCAACAGTTCAAATTAAAATTCACTAATATTGATTTCTCACAAAAACGCCGTTTGCAACATATAGTATTTATAGTTTCGGCTACTTTTATAGTCTTTTTAAAACATATCACGTTTTTGGAAATCGTTGGTGATTCTCATTCAGCGCGTCTATAAACATGATTTATGTAAAAGTCAACAAAGTACATTTGAACAGTTCTTCACTTAATTTATTGAATTGAGAAATGTAAATTTCAGATTATCGAATAGTGTATGACAGATAAATTTACATTCAATGGCGTTTGCATATATACGAAATGTCAAATTTACAAATGTTAGTGTTTGTCGCAGAATGAATATGAAATGCACATAAAAATCGAAATTGAGAATATGGTTTTGCGTGATTTGATCAAAGAGGTAGATCAAAAAGAAAGTACTTGTGCCTTCCATCGGAGCAAACTGAGTGAAGTTATAAAACAACAAATGGAAAAACCCCATTTCTAAAAAATAACTTTGTATTTCTTAGCAGCGAATCAACAGTTTAAATTAAAATTCACTCATATTGTTTTCTATCAAAAACGCCGTTTGCAACATATAGTATTTATAGTTTCGGCTACTTTTATAGTCTTTTTAAAACATATCACGTTTTCGGAAATCGTTGGTGATTCTCATTCAGCGCGTCTATAAACATGATTTATGTATAAGTCAACAAACTGCATTTGATCAGTTCTTCACTCAATTCATTGAATTGAGAAATGTAAATTTCAGATTATCGAATAGTGTATGTCAGATTAAGTATGTACTATCATATAATCTCAATTTACATTCAATGGCGTTTTAACATGTTCGAAATGTCAAATATACAAATGTTAGTGTTTGTCGCAGAATGAATATGAAAAGCACATAAAAATCGAATTTGAAAATATGGTTTTGCGTGTTTCGTCAAAGAAGTAGATCATAAAGAAAGTACTTGTCCCTTCCATCGGAGCAAACTTAGTAAAGTTATAAAGCAACAAATGGAAAATCGCATTTCTAAAAAATAACTTTGTATTTCTTCGCAGCGAATCAACAGTTTAAATTAAATTTCAGTAACATTGTTTTCTATCAAAAACGCCGTTTGCAACATATAGTATTTATAGTTTCGGCTACTTTTATAGTCTTTTTAAAACATATCACGTTTTTGGAAATCGTTGGTGATTCTCATTCAGCGCGTCTATAAACATGATTTATGTATAAGTCAACAAACTGCATTTGATCAGTTCTTCACTCAATTCATTGAATTGAGAAATGTAAATTTCAGATTATAGAATAGTGTATGTCAGATTAAGTATGTACTAACATATAATCTCAATTTACATTCAATGGCGTTTTAACATGTTCGAAATGTCAAATTTACAAATGTTAGTGTTTGTCGCAGAATGAATATGAAAAGCACATAAAAATCGAATTTGAAAATATGGTTTTGCGTGTTTCGTCAAAGAAGTAGATCATAAAGAAAGTACATGTGCCTTCCATCGGAGCAAACTGAGTAAAGTTATAAAGCAACAAATGGAAAAACCCCATTTCTAAAAAATAACTTTGTATTTCTTAGCAGCGAATCAACAGTTCAAATTAAAATTCACTAATATTGATTTCTCACAAAAACGCCGTTTGCAACATATAGTATTTATAGTTCCGGCTACTTTTATAGTCTTTTTAAAACATATCACGTTTTTGGAAATCGTTGGTGATTCTCATTCAGCGCGTCTATAAACATGATTTATGTAAAAGTCAACAAAGTACATTTGAACAGTTCTTCACTTAATTTATTAAATTGAGAAATAAAAATTTCAGATTATCGAATAGTGTATGACAGATAAATTTACATTCAATGGCGTTTGCATATATACGAAATGTCAAATTTACAAGTGTTAGTGTTTGTCGCAGAATGAATATGAAAAGCACTTAAAAAATCGAAATTGAGAATATGGTTTTGCGTGCTTTGATCAAAGAGGTAGATCAAAAAGAAAGTACTTGTTCCTTCCATCGGAGCAAACTGAGTAAAGTTATAAAGCAACAAATGGAAAAACCCCATTTCTATAAAATAACTTTGTATTTCTTAGCAGCGAATCAACAGTTCAAATTAAAATTCACTAATATTGTTTTCTAACAAAAACGCCTTTTGCAGCATATAGTATTTATAGTTCCGGCCACTTTTATAGTCTTTTTGAAACATATCACGTTTTTGGAAATCGTTGGTGATTGCCATTCAGCGCGCCTACAAACATGATTTACGTCAAATTCAACAACCTACATTTGATCATTTCTTCACTTAATGTATTATTAATTGAGAAATGTAAATGTCAGATTATCGAAAAGTGTATGTCAGATTAAGTATGTACTATCATATATTCTCAATTTACATTCAATGGCGTTTGCATATATACGAAATGTCAAATTTACAAATGTTAGTGTTTGTCGCAGAATGAATATGAAAACATATTCGGAAATCGTTGGTGATTGTCATTCAGCGCGACTATAAACATGATTTATGTGAAGGTCAACATCCTACCTTTGATCAGTTCTTCACTGAATTTATTCAATTGAGAAATGTAAATTTCAGATTATCGAAAAGTGTATTTCAGATTAAGTATGTACTATCATATATTCTCAATTTACTTTTAATGGAGATTGGATATGTTCGAAAAGTCAGATTTACAAATGTGAGTGTTTGTCGCAGAATAAATTTGAAATGCACGAAAAAATCGAAATCCATAATATGGTTGTGCGTTCTCTCCATCAGAGCAAACTGAGTAAAGTTATAAAACAGCAAATGGAAAAACCCCATTTCTAAAAAATAACTTTGTATTTCTTTGCAGCGAATCAACAGTTTATATTAAATTTGAGTAACATTGTTTTCTATCAAAAACGCCGTTTGCAAAATATAGTATTTATAGTTCCGGCTTTTTTTATAGTTTTTTTTAAAACATATCACGTTTTCGGAAATTGTTTGGTGATTCTCATTCAGCGCGTCTATAAACATGACTTATGTATAAGTCAGCAAACTGCATTTGATCAGATCTTCACTCAATTCATTGAATTGAGAAATGTAAATTTCGGATTATGGAATAGTGTATGTCAGATTAATTGACATTCAATGGCGTTTGCATATATACGAAATGTCAAATTTACAAATGTTAGTGTTTGTCGCAGAATGAATAGCAAAACGTTTTCGGAAATCGTTGGTGATTGTCATTCAGCGCGACTGCAAACATGATTTAAGTCAAAGTCAACAACTTACATTTGATAAGTTCTTCACTCAATTTATTGAATTGAGAAATGTAAATTTCATATTGTCGAAAAGTGTATGTCAGATTAAGTATGTACTATCATATATTCTCAATTAACATATAATGGCGTTTTAATATGTTCGAAATGTCAAATATACAAATGTTAGTGTTTGTCGCAGAATGAATATGAAAAGCACATAAAAATCGAATTTGAAAATATGGTTTTGCGTGTTTCGTCAAAGAAGTAGATCATAAAGAAAGTACTTGTGCCTTCCATCGGAGCAAACTTAGTAAAGTTATAAAGCAACAAATGGAAAAACCCCATTTCTAAAAAATAACTTTGTATTTCTTAGCAGCGAATCAACAGTTCAAATTAAAATTCACTAATATTGTTTTCTAACAAAAACGCCTTTTGCAGCATATAGTATTTATAGTTCCGGCCACTTTTATAGTCTTTTTGAAACATATCACGTTTTTGGAAATCGTTGGTGATTGCCATTCAGCGCGCCTACAAACATGATTTACGTCAAATTCAACAACCTACATTTGATCATTTCTTCACTTAATGTATTATTAATTGAGAAATGTAAATGTCAGATTATCGAAAAGTGTATGTCAGATTAAGTATGTACTATCATATATTCTCAATTTACATTCAATGGCGTTTGCATATATACGAAATGTCAAATTTACAAATGTTAGTGTTTGTCGCAGAATGAATATGAAAACATATTCGGAAATCGTTGGTGATTGTCATTCAGCGCGACTATAAACATGATTTATGTGAAGGTCAACATCCTACCTTTGATCAGTTCTTCACTGAATTTATTCAATTGAGAAATGTAAATTTCAGATTATCGAAAAGTGTATTTCAGATTAAGTATGTACTATCATATATTCTCAATTTACTTTTAATGGAGATTGGATATGTTCGAAAAGTCAGATTTACAAATGTGAGTGTTTGTCGCAGAATAAATGTGAAATGCACGAAAAAATCGAAATCCATAATATGGTTGTGCGTGTTTTGATCACAGAGGTAGATTAAAAAGAAAGTACTTGTGCCTTCCATCGGAGCAAACTGAGTAAAGTTATAAAACAGCAAATGGAAAAACCCCATTTCTAAAAAATAACTTTGTATTTCTTAGCAGCGAATCGACAGTTCAAGGTAAAATTCACTAATATTGTTTTCTAACAAAAACGCAGTTTGCAGCATATAGTATTTATAGTTCTGGCTACTTTTATAGTCTTTTTAAAACATATCACGTTTTCGGAAATCGTTGGTGTTTCTCATTCAGCGCGTCTATAAACATGATTTATGTATAAGTCAACAAACTGCATTTGATCAGTTCTTCACTAAACTCATTGAATTGAGAAATGTAAATTTCGGATTATGGAATAGTGTATGTCAGATTAAGTATGTACTAACATATAATTTCAATTTACATTTAATGGCGTTTTCATATGTTCGAAATGTCAAATTTACAAATGTTAGTGTTTGTCGCAGAATGAATATGAAAAGCACATAAAAATCGAATTTGAAAATATGGTTTTGCGTGTTTCGTCAAAGAAGTAGATCATAAAGAAAGTACTTGTGCCTTCCATCGGAGCAAACTGAGTAAAGTTATAAAGCAACAAATGGAAAAACCCCATTTCTAAAAAATAACTTTGTATTTCTTAGCAGCGAATCAACAGTTCAAATTAAAATTCACTAATATTGTTTTCTCACAAAAACGCCGTTTGCAACATATAGTATTTATAGTTTCGGCTACTTTTATAGTCTTTTTAAAACATATCACGTTTTTGGAAATCGTTGGTGATTCTCATTCAGCGCGTCTATAAACATGATTTATGTAAAAGTCAACAAAGTACATTTGAACAGTTCTTCACTTAATTTATTGAATTGAGAAATGTAAATTTCAGATTATCGAATAGTGTATGACAGATAAATTTACATTCAATGGCGTTTGCATATATACGAAATGTCAAATTTACAAATGTTAGTGTTTGTCGCAGAATGAATAGGAAAACGTTTTCGGAAATCGTTGGTGATTGTCATTCAGCGCGACTGCAAACATGATTTAAGTCAAAGTCAACAACTTACATTTGATAAGTTCTTCACTCAATTTATTGAATTGAGAAATGTAAATTTCATATTGTCGAAAAGTGTATGTCAGATTAAGTATGTACTATCATATATTCTCAATTTACTTTTAAAGGAGATTGGATATGTTCGAAAAGTCAGATTTACAAATGTGAGTGTTTGTCGCAGAATGAGTATGTAAAGCACATAACAATCGAAATTGAGAATATGGTTTTGCTTGTTTCATCAAAGAGGTAGATCAAAAAGAAAGTACTTGTGCCTTCCATCGGAACAAACTGAGTAAAGTTATAAAACAACAAATGGAAAAACCCCATTTCTAAAAAATAACTTTGTATTTCTTAGCAGCGAATCAACAGTTCAAATTAAAATTCACTAATATTGTTTTCTAACAAAAACGCCGTTTGCAGCATATAGTATTCATAGTTCCGGCTACATTTATAGTTTTTAAAACATATCACGTTTTCGGAAATCGTTGATGATTCTCATTCAGCGCGTCTATAAACATGATTTATGTAAAAGTCAACAAACTACATTTGAACAATTCTTCACTTAATTTATTAAATTGAGAAATAAAAATTTCAGATTATCGAATAGTGTATGTCAGATAAATTTACATTCAATGGCGTTTGCATATATACGAAATGTCAAATTTAGAAATGTTAGTGTTTATCGCAGAATGAATATGAAAACGTTTTCGGAAATCGTTGGTGATTCTCATTCAGCGCGTCTATAAACATGATTTATGTATAAGTCAAAAAACTGCATTTTATCAGTTCTTCACTCAATTCATTGAATTGAGAAATGTAAATTTCAGATTATCGAATAGTGTAAGACAAATAAATTTACATTTAATGGCGTTTTGCATATATACGAAATGTCAAATTTACAAATTTTAGTGTCTGTCGCAGAATGAATATGAAATGCACATAAAAAATCAAAATCCATAATATGGTTTTGCGTGCTTTGATCAAAGAGGTAGATCAAAAAGAAAGTACTTGTTCCTTCCATCGGAGCAAACTGAGTGAAGTTATAAAACAACACAACGAAAAACCCCCTTTTTTAAAAAATTACTTTTTATTTCTTTGCAGCGAATCAACAGTTTTAATTAAATTTCAGTAACATTGTTTTCTATCAAAAACGCCGTTTGCAACATATAGTATTTATAGTTTCGGCTACTTTTATAGTCTTTTTAAAACATATCACGTTTTTGGAAATCGTTGGTGATTGTCATTCAGCGCGCCTATAAACATGGTTTAAGTGAAAGCCAACAAACTGCATTTGATCAGTTCTTCACTCAATTTATTGAATTGAGAAATGTAAATTTCAGATTATCGAATAGTGTAAGACGAATAAATTTACATTCAATGGCGTTTTGCATATATACGAAATGTCAAATATACAAATGTTAGTGTCTGTCGCAGAATGAATATGAAATGCACATAAAAAATCAAAATCCATAATATGGTTTTGCGTGATTTGATCAAAGAGGTAGATCAAAAAGAAAGTACTTGTTCCTTCCATCGGGCAAACTGAGTGAAGTTATAAAACAACACATCGAAAAACCCCATTTCTAAAAATTTACTTTTTATTTCTTTGCAGCGAATCAACAGTTTAAATTAAATTTCAGTAACATTGTTTTCTATCAAAAACGCCGTTTGCAACATATAGTATTTATAGTTTCGGCTACTTTAATAGATTTTTTAAAACATATCACTTTTTCGGAAATCGTTGGTGATTCTCATTCAGCGCGTCTATAAACATGATTTATGTATAGGTCAACAAACTGTCAAATTTACAAATGTTAGTGTTTGTCGCAGAATGAATATGAAATGCACATAAAAATCGAAATTGAGAATATGGTTTTGCGTGATTTGATTAAAGAGGTTGATCAAAAAGAAATCACCAACGATTTACAAAAACGTGATATGTTTTAAAAAGACTATAAAAGTTGCCGACAACATAAGTTCTATGTATTGAAAACGGCGTTTTTGTTAGAAAACATTATTAGTGACATTTAATTTGAACCTTTGAGTCGCTGCAAAGAAATACAAAGTAATTTTTTAGAAATGAGGTTTTTCGATTCGTTGTTTTATAACATTACTCAGTTTGCTCCGATGGAAGGCACAAGTATTTTCTTTTTGATCTACCTCTTTGATCAGAACACGCAAAACCATATTATGGATTTAGATCTTTTAAGTGCTTTTCATATTCATTCTGCGACAAACACTAACATTTGTAAATTCGAATTTTCGACTATATGCAAACGAAAATTCAAATTTCTCAATTAAAACTACATTACGTGAAGAACTGATCAAATGAAGGTTGTTGAATTTGACGTAAATCATGTTTATGGACGCGCAGAATGACAATCACCAACGATTTACAAAAACGTGATATGTTTCAAAACGACTATAAAAGTAGCCGGAACTGCATGGTGCGAACTGCTTTTCTGCTAGAAAACAATGTTAGTGAAATTTAATTTAAACTGTTGATTCACTGCGAAGAAATACAATGTTATTTTTTGAAATGGGGTTTTTCGATTTATTCTTTTATAACATTATTCAGTTTTTATATGTGCTTTTCATATTCATTCTGCGACAAATGCTAACATTTTTAAATTTGACTTTTCGAATATACGCAAACGCCATTGAATGTAAATTGAGATTTTATTTTACTACATACTTAATCTGACATACACTATTCGATAATCAGAAATTTACATTTCTCAATGTAATAAATAGAGTGAAGAACTGATAAAATGTAGGTTGTTGACTTTCACGTAAATCATGTTTATAGACGCGCTGAATGACAATCACCAACGATTTCCAAAAACGTGATATGTTTCAAAAAGACTATAAAAGTTGCCGACAACATAAGTTCTATATGTTGAAAACGGCGTTTTTGTTAGAAAAAATTATTAGTGATATTTAATTTAAACCTTTGAGTCGCTGTAAAGAAATACAAAGTAATTTTTTAGAAATGAGGTTTTTCGATTCGTTGTTTTATAACATTACTCAGTTTGCTCCGATGGAAGGCACAAGTATTTTCTTTTTGATCTACCTCTTTGATCAGAACACGCAAAACCATATTATGGATTTAGATCTTTTAAGTGCTTTTCATATTCATTCTGCGACAAACACTAACATTTGTAAATTCGAATTTTCGACTATATGCAAACGAAAATTCACATTTCTCAATTAAAAATACATTACGTGAAGAACTGATCAAATGAAGGTTGTTGAATTTGACGTAAATCATGTTTATGGACGCGCAGAATGACAATCACCAACGATTTACAAAAACGTGATATGTTTCAAAACGACTATAAAAGTAGCCGGAACTGCATGGTGCGAACTGCTTTTCTGCTAGAAAACAATGTTAGTGAAATTTAATTTAAACTGTTGATTCATTGCGAAGAAATACAATGTTATTTTTTGAAATGGGGTTCTTCGATTTATTCTTTTATAACTTTATTCAGTTTTTATATGTCCTTTTCATATTCATTCGGCGACAAATGCTAACATTTGTAACTTTGACTTTTCGAATATACGCAAACGCCATTGAATGTAAATTGAGATTTTATGATACTACATGTTTAATCTGACATACATTATTCGATAATCTGAAATTTTTAATTTCTCAATTTAATTAATTGAGTGTCGAACTGATCAAATGTAGGTTGTTGAGTTTGAAGTAAATCATGTTTATAGACGCGCTGAATGACAATAAACCAATGATTTCCGAAAACGTGAAATGTTTCAAAAAGACTATAAAAGTTGCCGACGACATAAGCTCTATATATTGAAAACGGCGTTTTTGTTAGAAAAAATTATTAGTGATATTTAATCTATACCTTTGACTCGCTGCAAAGAAACACAAAGTAATTTTTTAGAAATGAGGTTTTTCGATTCGTTGTTTTATAACATTACTCAGTTTGCTCCGATGGAAGGCACAAGTATTTTCTTTTTGATCTACCTCTTTGATCAGAACACGCAAAACCATATTATGGATTTAGATCTTTTAAGTGCTTTTCATATTCATTCTGCGACAAACAATAACATTTGTAAAATCGAATTTTCGACTATATGCAAACGAAAATTCACATTTCTCAATTAAAACTACATTACGTGAAGAACTGATCAAATGAAGGTTGTTGAATTTGACGTAAATTATGTTTATGGACGCGCTGAATGACAATCACCAACGATTTACAAAAACGTGATATGTTTCAGAACGACTATAAAAGTAGCCGGAACTGCATAGTGCGAACTGCTTTTCTGCTAGAAAACAATGTTAGTGAAATTTAATTTAAACTGTTGATTCACTGCGAAGAAATACAATGTTATTTTTTGAAATGGGGTTTTTCGATTTATTCTTTTATAACATTATTCAGTTTTTATATGTGCTTTTCATATTCATTCTGCGACAAATGCTAACATTTTTAAATTTGACTTTTCGAATATACGCAAACGCCATTGAATGTAAATTGAGATTTTATTTTACTACATACTTAATCTGACATACACTATTCGATAATCAGAAATTTACATTTCTCAATGTAATAAATAGAGTGAAGAACTGATAAAATGTAGGTTGTTGACTTTCACGTAAATCATGTTTATAGACGCGCTGAATGACAATCACCAACGATTTCCGAAAACGTGATATGTTTCAAAAAGACTATAAAAGTTGCCGACAACATAAGTTCTATATGTTGAAAACGGCGTTTTTGTTAGAAAAAATTATTAGTGATATTTAATTTAAACCTTTGAGTCGCTGTAAAGAAATACAAAGTAATTTTTTAGAAATGAGGTTTTTCGATTCGTTGTTTTATAACATTACTCAGTTTGCTCCGATGGAAGGCACAAGTATTTTCTTTTTGATCTACCTCTATGATCAGAACACGCAAAACCATATTATGGATATAGATCTTTTAAGTGCTTTTCATATTCATTCTGCGACAAACACTAACATTTGTAAATTCGAATTTTCGACTATATGCAAACGAAAATTCAAATTTCTCAATTAAAACTACATTACGTGAAGAACTGATCAAATGAAGGTTGTTGAATTTGACGTAAATCATGTTTATGGACGCGCAGAATGACAATCACCAACGATTTACAAAAACGTGATATGTTTCAAAACGACTATAAAAGTAGCCGGAACTGCATGGTGCGAACTGCTTTTCTGCTAGAAAACAATGTTAGTGAAATTTAATTTAAACTGTTGATTCACTGCGAAGAAATACAATGTTATTTTTTGAAATGGGGTTTTTCGATTTATTCTTTTATAACTTTATTCAGTTTTTATATGTCCTTTTCATATTCATTCGGCGACAAATGCTAACATTTGTAACTTTGACTTTTCGAATATACGCAAACGCCATTGAATGTAAATTGAGATTTTATGATACTACATGTTTAATCTGACATACATTATTCGATAATCTGAAATTTTTAATTTCTCAATTTAATTAATTGAGTGTCGAACTGATCAAATGTAGGTTGTTGAGTTTGAAGTAAATCATGTTTATAGACGCGCTGAATGACAATAAACCAATGATTTCCGAAAACGTGAAATGTTTCAAAAAGACTATAAAAGTTGCCGACGACATAAGCTCTATATATTGAAAACGGCGTTTTTGTTAGAAAAAATTATTAGTGATATTTAATCTATACCTTTGACTCGCTGCAAAGAAACACAAAGTAATTTTTTAGAAATGAGGTTTTTCGATTCGTGATTTTATAACATTACTCAGTTTGCTCCGATGGAAGGCACAAGTATTTTCTTTTTGATCTACCTCTTTGATCAGAACACGCAAAACCATATTATGGATTTAGATCTTTTAAGTGCTTTTCATATTCATTCTGCGACAAACAATAACATTTGTAAAATCGAATTTTCGACTATATGCAAACGAAAATTCACACTTCTCAATTAAAACTACATTACGTGAAGAACTGATCAAATGAAGGTTGTTGAATTTGACGTAAATTATGTTTATGGACGCGCTGAATGACAATCACCAACGATTTACAAAAACGTGATATGTTTCAGCAAGACTATAAAAGTAGCCGTAACGATAAATACTATATGGTGCAAACTGCTTTTCTGCTAGAAAACAATGTTAGTGAAATTTAATTTAAACTGTTGATTCGTTGCGAAGAAATACAAGGAGATTTTTTGAAATGGGGTTTTTCGATATATTCTTTTATAACTTTATTCAGTTTTTATATGTGCTTTTCATATTCATTCTGCGACAAATGCTAACATTTATAAATTTGAATTTTCGAATATGCGCAAACGCCATTGAATGTAAATTGAGATTTTATTTTACTACATACTTAATCTGACATACACTATTCGATAATCAGAAATTTACATTTCTCAATGTAATAAATAGAGTGAAGAACTGATAAAATGTAGGTTGTTGACTTTCACGTAAATCATGTTTATAGACGCGCTGAATGACAATCACCAGCGATTTCCGAAAACGTGAAATGTTTCAACAAGACTATAAAAGTTGCCGACAACATAAGTTCTATATGTTGAAAACGGCGTTTTTGTTAGAAAAAATTATTAGTGATATTTAATCTATACCTTTGACTCGCTGCAAAGAAACACAAAGTAATTTTTTAGAAATGAGGTTTTTCGATTCGTTGTTTTATAACATTACTCAGTTTGCTCCGATGGAAGGCACAAGTATTTTCTTTTTGATCTACCTCTTTGATCAGAACACGCAAAACCATATTATGGATTTAGATCTTTTAAGTGCTTTTCATATTCATTCCGCGACAAACAATAACATTTGTAATGTCGAATTTTCGACTATATGCAAACGAAAATTCACACTTCTCAATTAAAACTACATTACGTGAAGAACTGATCAAATGAAGGTTGTTGAATTTGACGTAAATTATGTTTATGGACGCGCTGAATGACAATCACCAACGATTTACAAAAACGTGATATGTTTCAGAACGACTATAAAAGTAGCCGGAACTGCATAGTGCGAACTGCTTTTCTGCTAGAAAACAATGTTAGTGAAATTTAATTTAAACTGTTGATTCACTGCGAAGAAATACAATGTTATTTTTTGAAATGGGGTTTTTCGATTTATTCTTTTATAACATTATTCAGTTTTTATATGTGCTTTTCATATTCATTCTGCGACAAATGCTAACATTTTTAAATTTGACTTTTCGAATATACGCAAACGCCATTGAATGTAAATTGAGATTTTATTTTACTACATACTTAATCTGACATACACTATTCGATAATCAGAAATTTATATTTCTCAATGTAATAAATAGAGTGAAGAGCTGATAAAATGTAGGTTGTTGACTTTTACGTAAATCATGTTTATAGACGCGCTGAATGACAATCACCAACGATTTCCGAAAACGTGATATGTTTCAAAAAGACTAAAAAATTGCCGACAACATAAGTTCTATATGTTGAAAACGGCGTTTTTGTTAGAAAAAATTATTAGTGATATTTAATTTAAACCTTTGAGTCGCTGTAAAGAAATACAAAGTAATTTTTTAGAAATGAGGTTTTTCGATTCGTTGTTTTATAACATTACTCAGTTTGCTCCGATGGAAGGCACAAGTATTTTCTTTTTGATCTACCTCTATGATCAGAACACGCAAAACCATATTATGGATATAGATCTTTTAAGTGCTTTTCATATTCATTCTGCGACAAACACTAACATTTGTAAATTCGAATTTTCGACTATATGCAAACGAAAATTCACACTTCTCAATTAAAACTACATTACGTGAAGAACTGATCAAATGAAGGTTGTTGAATTTGACGTAAATTATGTTTATGGACGCGCTGAATGACAATCACCAACGATTTACAAAAACGTGATATGTTTCAGAACGACTATAAAAGTAGCCGGAACTGCATAGTGCGAACTGCTTTTCTGCTAGAAAACAATGTTAGTGAAATTTAATTTAAACTGTTGATTCACTGCGAAGAAATACAATGTTATTTTTTGAAATGGGGTTTTTCGATTTATTCTTTTATAACATTATTCAGTTTTTATATGTCCTTTTCATATTCATTCTGCGACAAATGCTAACATTTGAAAATTTGACTTTTCGAATATGCGCAAACGTCATTGAATGTAAATTGAGATTTTATGATACTACATGTTTAATCTGACATACATTATTCGATAATCTGAAATTTTAAATTTCTCAATTTAATTAATTGAGTGTAGAACTGATCAAATGTAGGTTGTTGAGTTTGAAGTAAATCATGTTTATAGACGCGCTGAATGACAATCACCAATGATTTCCGAAAACGTGAAATGTTTCAAAAAGACTATAAAAGTTGCCGACGACATAAGCTCTATATATTGAAAACGGCGTTTTTGTTAGAAAAAATTATTAGTGATATTTAATCTATACCTTTGACTCGCTGCAAAGAAACACAAAGTAATTTTTTAGAAATGAGGTTTTTCGATTCGTTGTTTTATAACATTACTCAGTTTGCTCCGATGGAAGGCACAAGTATTTTCTTTTTGATCTACCTCTTTGATCAGAACACGCAAAACCATATTATGGATTTAGATCTTTTAAGTGCTTTTCATATTCATTCTGCGACAAACAATAACATTTGTAAAATCGAATTTTCGACTATATGCAAACGAAAATTCACATTTCTCAATTAAAACTACATTACGTGAAGAACTGATCAAATGAAGGTTGTTGAATTTGACGTAAATCATGTTTATGGACGCGCTGAATGACAATCACCGACGATTTCCGAAAACGTGAAATATTTCAAAAAGACTATAAAAGTAGCCGTAACGATAAATACTATATGGTGCAAACTGCTTTTCTGCTAGAAAACAATGTTAGTGAAATTTAATTTAAACTGTTGATTCGTTGCGAAGAAATACAAGGAGATTTTTTGAAATGGGGTTTTTCGATATATTCTTTTATAACTGTATTCAGTTTTTATATGTGCTTTTCATATTCATTCTGCGACAAATGCTAACATTTATAAATTTGAATTTTCGAATATGCGCAAACGTCATTGAATGTAAATTGAGATTTTATGATACTACATGTTTAATCTGACATACATTATTCGATAATCTGAAATTTTCATTTCTCAATTTAATTAATTGAGTGGAGAGCTGTTCAAATGTAGGTTGTTGAATTTGACGTAAATCATGTTTATGGACGCGCTGAATGACAATCACCGACGATTTCCGAAAACGTGAAATATTTCAAAAAGACTATAAAAGTAGCCGTAACGATAAATACTATATGGTGCAAACTGCTTTTCTGCTAGAAAACAATGTTAGTGAAATTTAATTTAAACTGTTGATTCGTTGCGAAGAAATACAAGGTGATTTTTTGAAATGGGGTTTTTCGATTTATTCTTTTATAACTGTATTCAGTTTTTATATGTGCTTTTCATATTCATTCTGCGACAAATGCTAACATTTATAAATTTGAATTTTCGAATATGCGCAAACGTCATTGAATGTAAATTGAGATTTTATGATACTACATGTTTAATCTGACATACATTATTCGATAATCTGAAATTTTAAATTTCTCAATTTAATTAATTGAGTGTAGAACTGATCAAATGTTGGTTGTTGAATTTGACGTAAATCATGTTTATAGACGCGCTGAATGACAATCACCAACGATTTCCGAAAACGTGAAATGTTTCAAAAAGACTATAAAAGTAGCCGTAACGATAAATACTATATGGTGCAAACTGCTTTTCTGCTAGAAAACAATGTTAGTGAAATTTAATTTAAACTGTTGATTCGTTGCGAACAAATACAATGTTATTTTTTGAAATGGAAGGCACAAGTATTTTCTTTTTGATCTACCTCTTTGATCAGAACACCGAAAAACATATTATGGATTTATATCTTTTAAGTGCTTTTCATATTCATTCTGCGACAAACACTAACATTTGTAAAATCGAATTTTCAACTATATGCAAACGAAAATTCACATTTCTCAATTAAAAATACATTACGTGAAGAACTGATCAAATGAAGGATGTTGAATTTGACGTAAATCATGTTTATGGACGTGCTGAAAGACAATAACCAACGATTTCCAAAAACGTGATATGTTTCAAAAAGACTATAAAAGTAGCCGGAACGGTATGTTGCAAACGGCTTTTCTGCTAGAAAACAATGTTAGTGAAATTTAATTTAAACTGCTGATTCGCTGCGAAGAAATGCAATGTTATTTTTTGAAATGGGGTTTTTCGAATTATTCTTTTATAACATTATTCAGTATTTATATGTGCTTTTCGTATTCATTCTGCGACAAATGCTAACATTTTTAAATTTGACTTTTCTAATATACGCAAACGCCATTGAATGTAAATTGAGATTTTATGATACTACATGCTTAATCTGACATGCACTATTCGATAATCTGAAATTTACATTTCTCAATTAATAATACATTAAGTAAAGAACTGATCCAATGAAGGTTGTTGAATTTGACGTAAATTATGTTTATAGGCGCGCTCAATGACAATCACCAACGATTTCCAAAAACGTGATATGTTTCAAAAAGACCATAAAAGTAGCCGTAACGATAAATACTATATGCTGCAAACGGGTTTTCTGCTAGAAAACAATGTTAGTGAAATTTAATTTAAACTGTTGATTCGTTGCGAAGAAATACAATGTTATTTTTTGAAATGGGGTTTTTCGATTTATTCTTTTATAACTTTATTCAGTTTTTATATGTGCTTTTCGTATTCATTCTGCGACAAATGCCAACATTTTTATATTTGACTTTTCTTATATACGCAAACGCCATTGAATGTAAATTGAGATTTTATGATACTACATGCTTAATCTGACATTTACTATTCGATAATCTGAAATTTACATGTCTGAATTAAAAATACATTAAGTAAAGAACTGATCAAATCAAGGTTGTTGAATTTGACGTAAATTATGTTTATAGGCGCGCTCAATGACAATCACCAACGATTTCCAAAAACGTGATATGTTTCAAAAAGACTATAAAAGTCATTTTATGATACTACATGCTTAATCTGACATGCACTATTCGACAATCTGAAATCTACATTTCTCGATAAATAATACATAATGTAAAGAACTGATCAAATCAAGGTTGTTGAATTTGACGTAAACCTTGTTTATAGACGCGCTGAATGACAGTCACCAACGATTTCCAAAAACGTGATATGTTTCAAAAAGACCATAAAAGTAGCCGTAACGATAAATACTATATGCTGCAAACGGCTTTTCTGTTACAATACAATATTAGTGTAATTTAATTAAAACTGTTGATTCGCTGCGAAGAAATGCAATGTTATGTTTTCAAATGGGGTTTTTCGAATTATACTTTTATAACATTATTCAGTATTTATATGTGCTTTTCATATTCATTCTGCTACAAACATTAACATTTGTAAAATTGACTTTTCGAATATATGCAAACGACATTGAATGTAAATTGAGATTTTATGATACTACATGCTTAATCTGACATGCACTATTGGATAATCTGAAATTTACATTTCTCAATTAGTAAGACATTAAGTAAAGAACTGATCAAATGAAGGTTGTTGAATTTGACGTAAACCATGTTTATAGACGCGCTGAATGACAGTCACCAACGATTTCCGAAAACGTGATATGTTTCAAAAAGACTATAAAAGTAGCCGGAACGATAAATACTATATTGTGCAAACGGCTTTTCTGTTAGAAAACAATATTAGTGTAATTTTATTTAAACTGTTGATTCGCTGAGAAGAAATACAATGTTATTTTTCGAAATTGGGTTTTTCGATTTATTCTTTTATAACGTTATTCAGTTTTTATATGTGCTTTTCATATTCATTCTGCGACAAACACTAACATTTGTAAATTCGACTTTTCGAATATATGCAAACGACATTGAATGTAAATTGAGATTTTATGATACTACATGCTTAATCTGACATGCACTATTCGATAATCTGAAATTTACATTTCTCAATTAATAATACATTAAGTAAAGAACTGATCAAATGAAGGTTGTTGAATTTGACGTAAACCATGTTTATAGACGCGCTGAATGACAGTCACCAACGATTTCCGAAAACGTGATATGTTTCAAAAAGACCATAAAAGTAGCCGTAACGATAAATACTATATGCTGCAAACGGCTTTTCTGTTAGAATACAATATTAGTGTAATTTAATTTAAACTGTTGATTCGCTGCGAAGAAATACAATGTTATTTTTTGAAATTGGGTTTTTCGATTTATTCTTTTATAACGTTATTCAGTATTTATATGTGCTTTTCGTATTCATTCTGCGACAAATGCTAACATTTTTAAATTCTACTTTTCTAATATACGCAAACGCCATTGAATGTAAATTGAGATTTTATTTTACTACATACTTAATCTGACATACACTGTTCGATAAACCGAATTTTTTATATCTCTATTAATAATACATTAAGTGAAGAACTGATCAAATGCAGGTTGTTGAATTTGACCTAAATCATGTTTATAGACGCGCTGAATGACAATCAACAACGATTTCAGAAAACGTGATATGTTTCAAAAAGACCATAAAAGTAGCCGTAACGATAAATACTATATGCTGCAAACGGCTTTTCTGTTAGAAAACAATATTAGTGTAATTTTATTTAAACTGTTGATTCGCTGCGAAGTAATACAATGTTATTTTTTTAAATGGGGTTTTTCGATATATTCTTTTATAACTTTATTCAGTTTTTATATATGCTTTTCATATTCATTCTGCGACAAACAAATTCGACTTTTCGAATATATGCAAACACAATTCACATTTCTCAATTAAAAATACATTACGTGAAGAACTGATGAAATGAAGGTTGTTGAATTTGAAGTAAATCATGTTTATGGACGCGCTCAATGATAATCACCAACGATTTCCAAAAACGTGATAAGTTTCAAAAAGACTATAAAAGTAGCCGGAACGATAAATACTATATTGTGCAAACGGCTTTTCTGTTAGAAAACAATATTAGTGTAATTTAATTTAAACTGTTGACTCGCTGCGAAGAAATACAATGTTATTTTTTGAAATGGGGTTTTTCGAATTATTCTTTTATAACATTATTCAGTATTTATATGTGCTTTTCATATTCATTCTGCGACAAACACTAACATTTGTAAAATTGACTTTTCGAATATATGCAAACGACATTGAATGTAAATTGAGATTTTATGATACTACATGCTTAATCTGACATGCACTATTCGATAATCTGAAATTTACATTTCTCAATTAGTAAGACATTAAGTAAAGAACTGATCAAATCAAGGTTGTTGAATTTGACGTAAACCATGTTTATAGACGCGCTGAATGACAGTCACCAACGATTTCCGAAAACGTGATATGTTTCAAAAAGACCATAAAAGTAGCCGTAACGATAAATACTATATGCTGCAAACGGCTTTTCTGTTAGAATACAATATTAGTGTAATTTAATTTAAACTGTTGATTCGCTGCGAAGAAATGCAATGTTATGTTTTCAAATAGGGTTTTTCGAATTATTCTTTTATAACATTATTCAGTATTTATATGTGCTTTTCATATTCATTCTGCGACAAACACTAACATTTGTAAATTCGACTTTTCGAATATATGCAAACGACATTGAATGTAAATTGAGATTTTATTTTACTACATACTTAATCTGACATACACTATTCGATAATCTGAAATTTACATTTCTCAATTAATAATACATTAAGTGAAGAACTGATCAAATGCAGGTTGTTGAATTTGACGTAAACCATGTTTATAGACGCGCTGAATGACAGTCACCAACGATTTCCGAAAACGTGATATGTTTCAAAAAGACCATAAAAGTAGCCGTAACGATAAATACTATATGCTGCAAACGGCTTTTCTGTTAGAATACAATATTAGTGTAATTTAATTTAAACTGTTGATTCGCTGCGAAGAAATACAATGTTATTTTTTGAAATGGGGTTTTTCGAATTATTCTTTTATAACATTATTCAGTATTTATATGTGCTTTTCATATTCATTCTGCGACAAACACTAACATTTGTAAATTCGACTTTTCGAATATATGCAAACGACATTGAATGTAAATTGAGATTTTATGATACTACATGCTTAATCTGACATGCACTATTCGATAATCTGAAATTTACATTTCTCAATTAATAATACATAAAGTAAAGAACTGATCAAATGAAGGTTGTTGAATTTGACGTAAACCATGTTTATAGACGCGCTGAATGACAGTCACCAACGATTTCCGAAAACGTGATATGTTTCAAAAAGACCATAAAAGTAGCCGTAACGATAAATACTATATGCTGCAAACGGCTTTTCTGTTACAATACAATATTAGTGTAATTTAATTAAAACTGTTGATTCGCTGCGAAGAAATGCAATGTTATGTTTTCAAATGGGGTTTTTCGAATTATACTTTTATAACATTATTCAGTATTTATATGTGCTTTTCATATTCATTCTGCTACAAACATTAACATTTGTAAAATTGACTTTTCGAATATATGCAAACGACATTGAATGTAAATTGAGATTTTATGATACTACATGCTTAATCTGACATGCACTATTGGATAATCTGAAATTTACATTTCTCAATTAGTAAGACATTAAGTAAAGAACTGATCAAATAAAGGTTGTTGAATTTGACGTAAACCATGTTTATAGACGCGCTGAATGACATTCACCAACGATTTCCGAAAACGTGATATGTTTCAAAAAGACCATAAAAGTAGCCGTAACGATAAATACTACATGCTGCAAACGGCTTTTCTGTTAGAAAACAATATTAGTGTAATTTAATTTAAACTGTTGATTCGCTGCGAAGAAATGCAATGTTATTTTTTGAAATGGGCTTTTCCGAATTATACTTTTATAACATTATTCAGTATTTATATGTGCTTTTCGTATTCATTCTGCGACAAATGCTAACATTTTTAAATTCTACTTTTCTAATATACGCAAACGCCATTGAATGTAAATTGAGATTTTATTTTACTACATACTTAATCTGACATACACTATTCGATAAACCGAATTTTTTATATCTCAATTAATAATACATTAAGTGAAGAACTGATCAAATGCAGGTTGCTGAATTTGACGTAAATCATGTTTATAGACGCGCTGAATGACAATCACCAACGATTTCAGAAAACGTGATATGTTTCAAAAAGACCATAAAAGTAGCCGTAACGATAAATACTATATGCTGCAAACGGCTTTTCTGTTAGAAAACAATATTAGTGTAATTTAATTTAAACTGTTGATTCGCTGCGAAGTAATACAATGTTATTTTTTGAAATGGGGTTTTTCGATTTATTCTTTTATAACTCTATTCAGTTTTTATATATGCTTTTACATATTCATTCTGAGACAAACAAATTCGACTTTTCGAATATATGCAAACACAATTCACATTTCTCAATTAAAAATACATTACGTGAAGAACTGATCAAATCAAGGTTGTTGAATTTGAAGTAAACCATGTTTATAGACGCGCTGAATGACAGTCACCAACGATTTCCGAAAACGTGATATGTTTCAAAAAGACTATAAAAGTAGCCGGAACGATAAATACTATATTGTGCAAACGGCTTTTCTGCTAGAAAACAATGTTAGTGTAAATTTATTTAAACTGTTGATTCGCTGCGAAGTAATACAATTTTATTTTTTGAAATGGGGTTTTTCGATTTATTCTTTTATAACATTATTCAGTATTTATATGTGCTTTTCATATTCATTCTGCGACAAACACTAAAATTTGAAAATTCCACTTTTCGAATATATGCAAACGCCATTGAATGTAAATTGTCATTTTATGATACTACATGCTTAATCTGACATGCACTATTCGACAATCTGAAATTTACATTTCTCGATTAATAATACATAATGTAAAGAACTGATCAAATGAAGGTTGTTGAATTTGACGTAAACCATGTTTATAGACGCGCTGAATGACAGTCACCAACGATTTCCGAAAACGTGATATGTTTCAAAAAGACCATAAAAGTAGCCGTAACGATAAATACTATATGCTGCAAACGGCTTTTCTGTTAGAATACAATATTAGTGTAATTTAATTTAAACTGTTGATTCGCTGCGAAGAAATGCAATGTTATGTTTTCAAATGGGGTTTTTCGAATTATTCTTTTATAACATTATTCAGTATTTATATGTGCTTTTCATATTCATTCTGCGACAAACACTAACATTTGTAAAATTGACTTTTCGAATATATGCAAACGACATTGAATGTAAATTGAGATTTTATGATACTACATGCTTAATCTGACATGCACTATTCGATAATCTGAAATTTACATTTCTCAATTAGTAAGACATTAAGTAAAGAACTGATCAAATCAAGGTTGTTGAATTTGACGTAAACCATGTTTATAGACGCGCTGAATGACAGTCACCAACGATTTCCGAAAACGTGATATGTTTCAAAAAGACCATAAAAGTAGCCGTAACGATAAATACTATATGCTGCAAACGGCTTTTCTGTTAGAAAACAATATTAGTGTAATTTAATTTAAACTGTTGATTCGCTGCGAAGAAATACAATGTTATTTTTTGAAATTGGG
Organism: Diplolepis rosae; assembly: GCA_030998225.1. NCBI lineage: Eukaryota > Metazoa > Arthropoda > Insecta > Hymenoptera > Diplolepididae > Diplolepis > Diplolepis rosae. The sequence goes on from JAPYXD010000409.1 coordinate 263,778, forward strand.
TTTTTCGATTTATTCTTTTATAACGTTATTCAGTTTTTATATGTGCTTTTCATATTCATTCTGCGACAAACACTAACATTTGTAAATTCGACTTTTCGAATATATGCAAACGCCATTGAATGTAAATTGAGATTTTATGATACTACATACTTAATCTGACATACACTGTTCGATAAACCGAATTTTTTATATCTCTATTAATAATACATTAAGTGAAGAACTGATCAAATGCAGGTTGTTGAATTTGACCTAAATCATGTTTATAGACGCGCTGAATGACAATCAACAACGATTTCAGAAAACGTGATATGTTTCAAAAAGACCATAAAAGTAGCCGTAACGATAAATACTATATGCTGCAAACGGCTTTTCTGCTAGAAAACAATGTTAGTGTAAATTTATTTAAACTGTTGATTCGCTGCGAAGTAATACAATTTTATTTTTTGAAATGGGGTTTTTCGATTTATTCTTTTATAACATTATTCAGTATTTATATGTGCTTTTCATATTCATTCTGCGACAAACACTAAAATTTGAAAATTCCACTTTTCGAATATATGCAAACGCCATTGAATGTAAATTGTCATTTTATGATACTACATGCTTAATCTGACATGCACTATTCGACAATCTGAAATTTACATTTCTCAATTAATAATACATAAAGTAAAGAACTGATCAAATGAAGGTTGTTGAATTTGACGTAAACCATGTTTATAGACGCGCTGAATGACAGTCACCAACGATTTCCGAAAACGTGATATGTTTCAAAAAGACCATAAAAGTAGCCGTAACGATAAATACTATATGCTGCAAACGGCTTTTCTGTTAGAATACAATATTAGTGTAATTTAATTTAAACTGTTGATTCGCTGCGAAGAAATGCAATGTTATGTTTTCAAATAGGGTTTTTCGAATTATTCTTTTATAACATTATTCAGTATTTATATGTGCTTTTCATATTCATTCTGCGACAAACACTAACATTTGTAAATTCTACTTTTCGAATATATGCAAACGACATTGAATGTAAATTGAGATTTTATGATACTACATGCTTAATCTGACATGCACTATTCGATAATCTGAAATTTACATTTCTCAATTAATAATACATTAAGTGAAGAACTGATCAAATGCAGGTTGTTGAATTTGACGTAAATCATGTTTATAGACGCGCTGAATGACAGTCACCAACGATTTCCGAAAACGTGATATGTTTCAAAAAGACCATAAAAGTAGCCGTAACGATAAATACTATATGCTGCAAACGGCTTTTCTGTTAGAATACAATATTAGTGTAATTTAATTTAAACTGTTGATTCGCTGCGAAGAAATACAATGTTATTTTTTGAAATGGGGTTTTTCGAATTATTCTTTTATAACATTATTCAGTATTTATATGTGCTTTTCATATTCATTCTGCGACAAACACTAACATTTGTAAATTCGACTTTTCGAATATATGCAAACGACATTGAATGTAAATTGAGATTTTATGATACTACATGCTTAATCTGACATGCACTATTCGATAATCTGAAATTTACATTTCTCAATTAATAATACATAAAGTAAAGAACTGATCAAATGAAGGTTGTTGAATTTGACGTAAACCATGTTTATAGACGCGCTGAATGACAGTCACCAACGATTTCCGAAAACGTGATATGTTTCAAAAAGACCATAAAAGTAGCCGTAACGATAAATACTATATGCTGCAAACGGCTTTTCTGTTAGAATACAATATTAGTGTAATTTAATTTAAACTGTTGATTCGCTGCGAAGAAATGCAATGTTATGTTTTCAAATGGGGTTTTTCGAATTATTCTTTTATAACATTATTCAGTATTTATATGTGCTTTTCATATTCATTCTGCGACAAACACTAACATTTGTAAATTCGACTTTTCGAATATATGCAAACGACATTGAATGTAAATTGAGATTTTATGATACTACATGCTTAATCTGACATGCACTATTCGATAATCTGAAATTTACATTTCTCAATTAGTAAGACATTAAGTAAAGAACTGATCAAATCAAGGTTGTTGAATTTGACGTAAACCATGTTTATAGACGCGCTGAATGACAGTCACCAACGATTTCCGAAAACGTGATATGTTTCAAAAAGACCATAAAAGTAGCCGTAACGATAAATACTATATGCTGTAAACGGCTTTTCTGTTAGAAAACAATATTAGTGTAATTTAATTTAAACTGTTGACTCGCTGCGAAGAAATACAATGTTATTTTTTGAAATGGGCTTTTCCGAATTATAGTTTTATAACATTATTCAGTATTTATATGTGCTTTTCGTATTCATTCTGCGACAAATGCTAACATTTTTAAATTTGACTTTTCGAATATATGCAAACGACATTGAATGTAAATTGAGATTTTATGATACTACATGCTTAATCTGACATGCACTATTCGATAATCTGAAATTTACATTTCTCAATTAGTAAGACATTAAGTGAAGAACTGATCAAATGCAGGTTGTTGAATTTGACGTAAATCATGTTTATAGACGCGCTGAATGACAATCACCAACGATTTCAGAAAACGTGATATGTTTCAAAAAGACCATAAAAGTAGCCGTAACGATAAATACTATATGCTGCAAACGGCTTTTCTGTTAGAATACAATATTAGTGTAATTTTATTTAAACTGTTGATTCGCTGCGAAGTAATACAATGTTATTTTTTGAAATGGGGTTTTTCGATTTATTCTTTTATAACTCTATTCAGTTTTTATATATGCTTTTACATATTCATTCTGAGACAAACAAATTCGACTTTTCGAATATATGCAAACACAATTCACATTTCTCAATTAAAAATACATTACGTGAAGAACTGATGAAATGAAGGTTGTTGAATTTGAAGTAAACCATGTTTATAGACGCGCTGAATGACAGTCACCAACGATTTCCGAAAACGTGATATGTTTCAAAAAGACTATAAAAGTAGCCGGCACGATAAATACTATATTGTGCAAACGGCTTTTCTGCTAGAAAACAATGTTAGTGTAATTTTATTTAAACTGTTGATTCGCAGCGAAGTAATACAATTTTATTTTTTGAAATGGGGTTTTTCGATTTATTCTTTTATAACATTATTCAGTATTTATATGTGCTTTTCATATTCATTCTGCGACAAACACTAAAATTTGAAAATTCGACTTTTCGAATATATGCAAACGCCATTGAATGTAAATTGAGATTTTATGATACTACATGCTTAATCTGACATGCACTATTCGACAATCTGAAATTTACATTTCTCGATTAATAATACATAATGTAAAGAACTGATCAAATGAAGGTTGTTGAATTTGACGTAAACCATGTTTATAGACGCGCTGAATGACAGTCACCAACGATTTCCGAAAACGTGATATGTTTCAAAAAGACCATAAAAGTAGCCGTAACGATAAATACTATATGCTGCAAACGGCTTTTCTGTTACAATACAATATTAGTGTAATTTAATTAAAACTGTTGATTCGCTGCGAAGAAATGCAATGTTATGTTTTCAAATGGGGTTTTTCGAATTATACTTTTATAACATTATTCAGTATTTATATGTGCTTTTCATATTCATTCTGCGACAAACACTAACATTTGTAAAATTGACTTTTCGAATATATGCAAACGACATTGAATGTAAATTGAGATTTTATGATACTACATTCTTAATCTGACATGCACTATTCGATAATCTGAAATTTACATTTCTCAATTAGTAAGACATTAAGTAAAGAACTGATCAAATGAAGGTTGTTGAATTTGACGTAAACCATGTTTATAGACGCGCTGAATGACAGTCACCAACGATTTCCGAAAACGTGATATGTTTCAAAAAGACTATAAAAGTAGCCGGAACGATAAATACTACATGCTGCAAACGGCTTTTCTGTTAGAAAACAATATTAGTGTAATTTAATTTAAACTGTTGATTCGCTGAGAAGAAATACAATGTTATTTTTCGAAATTGGGTTTTTCGATTTATTCTTTTATAACGTTATTCAGTTTTTATATGTGCTTTTCATATTCATTCTGCGACAAACACTAACATTTGTAAATTCGACTTTTCGAATATATGCAAACGACATTGAATGTAAATTGAGATTTTACGATACTACATACTTAATCTGACATACACTGTTCGATAAACCGAATTTTTTATATCTCTATTAATAATACATTAAGTGAAGAACTGATCAAATGCAGGTTGTTGAATTTGACCTAAATCATGTTTATAGACGCGCTGAATGACAATCAACAACGATTTCAGAAAACGTGATATGTTTCAAAAAGACCATAAAAGTAGCCGTAACGATAAATACTATATGCTGCAAACGGCTTTTCTGTTAGAAAACAATATTAGTGTAATTTAATTTAAACTGTTGATTCGCTGCGAAGAAATACAATGTTATTTTTTGAAATGGGGTTTTTCGCATTATTCTTTTATAACATTATTCAGTATTTATATGTGCTTTTCATATTCATTCTGCGACAAACACTAAAATTTGAAAATTCGAATTTTCGACTATATGCAAACGCCATTGAATGTAAATTGAGATTTTATGATACTACATGCTTAATCTGACATGCACTATTCGAAAATCTGAAATTTACATTTCTCAATTAATAATACATAAAGTAAAGAACTGATCAAATGAAGGTTGTTGAATTTGACGTAAACCATGTTTATAGACGCGCTGAATGACAGTCACCAACGATTTCCGAAAACGTGATATGTTTCAAAAAGACCATAAAAGTAGCCGTAACGATAAATACTATATGCTGCAAACGGCTTTTCTGTTAGAAAACAATATTAGTGTAATTTAATTTAAACTGTTGATTCGCTGCGAAGAAATACAATGTTATTTTTTGAAATGGGGTTTTTCGATTTATTCTTTTATAACTCTATTCAGTTTTTATATATGCTTTTACATATTCATTCTGAGACAAACAAATTCGACTTTTCGAATATATGCAAACACAATTCACATTTCTCAATTAAAAATACATTACGTGAAGAACTGATGAAATGAAGGTTGTTGAATTTGAAGTAAACCATGTTTATAGACGCGCTGAATGACAGTCACCAACGATTTCCGAAAACGTGATATGTTTCAAAAAGACTATAAAAGTAGCCGGAACGATAAATACTATATTGTGCAAACGGCTTTTCTGCTAGAAAACAATGTTAGTGTAAATTTATTTAAACTGTTGATTCGCTGCGAAGTAATACAATTTTATTTTTTGAAATGGGGTTTTTCGATTTATTCTTTTATAACATTATTCAGTATTTATATGTGCTTTTCATATTCATTCTGCGACAAACACTAAAATTTGAAAATTCCACTTTTCGAATATATGCAAACGCCATTGAATGTAAATTGTCATTTTATGATACTACATGCTTAATCTGACATGCACTATTCGACAATCTGAAATTTACATTTCTCGATTAATAATACATAATGTAAAGAACTGATCAAATGAAGGTTGTTGAATTTGACGTAAACCATGTTTATAGACGCGCTGAATGACAGTCACCAACGATTTCCGAAAACGTGATATGTTTCAAAAAGACCATAAAAGTAGCCGTAACGATAAATACTATATGCTGCAAACGGCTTTTCTGTTAGAATACAATATTAGTGTAATTTAATTTAAACTGTTGATTCGCTGCGAAGAAATGCAATGTTATGTTTTCAAATAGGGTTTTTCGAATTATTCTTTTATAACATTATTCAGTATTTATATGTGCTTTTCATATTCATTCTGCGACAAACACTAACATTTGTAAATTCGACTTTTCGAATATATGCAAACAACATTGAATGTAAATTGAGATTTTATGATACTACATGCTTAATCTGACATGAACTATTCGATAATCTGAAATTTACATTTCTCAATTAATAATACATTAAGTAAAGAACTGATCAAATCAAGGTTGTTGAATTTGACGTAAACCATGTTTATAGACGCGCTGAATGACAGTCACCAACGATTTCCGAAAACGTGATATGTTTCAAAAAGACCATAAAAGTAGCCGTAACGATAAATACTATATGCTGCAAACGGCTTTTCTGTTAGATTACAATATTAGTGTAATTTAATTTAAACTGTTGATTCGCTGCGAAGAAATACAATGTTATTTTTTGAAATTGGGTTTTTCGATTTATTCTTTTATAACGTTATTCAGTTTTTATATGTGCTTTTCATATTCATTCTACGACAAACACTAACATTAGTAAGTTTGACTTTTCGAATATATGCAAACGCCATTGAATGTAAATTGAGATTTTATGATACTACATGCTTAATCTGACATGCACTATTCGAAAATCTGAAATTTACATTTCTCAATTAATAATACATTAAGTAAAGAACTGATCAAATGAAGGTTGTTGAATTTGACGTAAACCATGTTTATAGACGCGCTGAATGACAGTCACCAACGATTTCCGAAAACGTGATATGTTTCAAAAAGACCATAAAAGTAGCCGTAACGATAAATACTATATGCTGCAAACGGCTTTTCTGTTAGAAAACAATATTAGTGTAATTTAATTTAAACTGTTGATTCGCTGCGAAGAAATGCAATGTTATGTTTTCAAATAGGGTTTTTCGAATTATTCTTTTATAACATTATTCAGTATTTATATGTGCTTTTCATATTCATTCTGCGACAAACACTAACATTTGTAAATTAACTTTTCGAATATATGCAAACGCCATTGAATGTAAATTGAGATTTTATGATACTACATGCTTAATCTGACATGCACTATTCGATAATCTGAAATTTACATTTCTCAATTAATAATACATTAAGTAAAGAACTGATCAAATGAAGGTTGTTGCATTTGACGTAAATTATGTTTATAGGTGCGCTCAATGACAATCACCAACGATTTCCAAAAACGTGATATGTTTCAAAAAGACTATAAAAGTAGCCGGAACGATAAATACTATATTGTGCAAACGGCTTTTCTGCTAGAAAACAATGTTAGTGTAATTTTATTTAAACTGTTGATTCGCAGCGAAGTAATACAATGTTATTTTTTGAAATGGGGTTTTTCGATTTATTCTTTTATAACTCTATTCAGTTTTTATATATGCTTTTCATATTCATTCTGAGACAAACAAATTCGACTTTTCGAATATATGCAAACACAATTCACATTTCTCAATTAAAAATACATTACGTGAAGAACTGATGAAATGAAGGTTGTTGAATTTGAAGTAAGCCATGTTTATAGACGCGCTGAATGACAGTCACCAACGATTTCCGAAAACGTGATATGTTTCAAAAAGACCATAAAAGTCATTTTATGATACTACATGCTTAATCTGACATGCACTATTCGACAATCTGAAATTTACATTTCTCGATTAATAATACATAATGTAAAGAACTGATCAAATCAAGGTTGTTGAATTTGACGTAAACCATGTTTATAGACGCGCTGAATGACAGTCACCAACGATTTCCGAAAACGTGATATGTTTCAAAAAGACCATAAAAGTAGCCGTAACGATAAATACTATATGCTGCAAACGGCTTTTCTGTTAGAAAACAATATTAGTGTAATTTTATTTATACTGTTGATTCGCTGCGAAGAAATGCAATGTTATGTTTTCAAATGGGGTTTTTCGAATTATTCTTTTATAACGTTATTCAGTTTTTATATGTGCTTTTCATATTCATTCTGCGACAAACACTAACATTTGTAAAATTGACTTTTCGAATATATGCAAACGACATTGAATGTAAATTGAGATTTTATGATACTACATGCGATACTATTCGGTACTACTATTCGATAATCTGAAATTTACATTTCTCAATTAGTAAGACATTAAGTGAAGAACTGATCAAATGAAGGTTGTTGAATTTGACGTAAACCATGTTTATAGACGCGCTGAATGACAGTCACCAACGATTTCCGAAAACGTGATATGTTTCAAAAAGACCATAAAAGTAGCCGTAACGATAAATACTATATGCTGCAAACGGCTTTTCTGTTAGAAAACAATATTAGTGTAATTTAATTTAAACTGTTGATTCGCTGCGAAGAAATACAATGTTATTTTTTGAAATTGGGTTTTTCGATTTATTCTTTTATAACGTTATTCAGTTTTTATATGTGCTTTTCATATTCATTCTGCGACAAACACTAACATTTGTAAATTCGACTTTTCGAATATATGCAAACGACATTGAATGTAAATTGAGATTTTATGATACTACATGCTTAATCTGACATGCACTATTCGATAATCTGAAATTTACATTTCTCAATTAATAATACATTAAGTAAAGAACTGATCAAATGAAGGTTGTTGAATTTGACGTAAACCATGTTTATAGACGCGCGCACAATGACAGTCACCAACGATTTCCGAAAACGTGATATGTTTCAAAAAGACCATAAAAGTAGCCGTAACGATAAATACTATATGCTGCAAACGGCTTTTCTGTTAGATTACAATATTAGTGTAATTTAATTTAAACTGTTGATTCGCTGCGAAGAAATACAATGTTATTTTTTGAAATTGGGTTTTTCGATTTATTCTTTTATAACGTTATTCAGTTTTTATATGTGCTTTTCATATTCATTCTGCGACAAACACTAACATTTGTAAAATTGACTTTTCGAATATATGCAAACGCCATTGAATGTAAATTGAGATTTTATGATACTACATGCTTAATCTGACATGCACTATTCGATAATCTGAAATTTACATTTCTCAATTAATAATACATAAAGTAAAGAACTGATCAAATGAAGGTTGTTGAATTTGACGTAAACCATGTTTATAGACGCGCTGAATGACAGTCACCAACGATTTCCGAAAACGTGATATGTTTCAAAAAGACCATAAAAGTAGCCGTAACGATAAATACTATATGCTGCAAACGGCTTTTCTGTTAGAAAACAATATTAGTGTAATTTTATTTAAACTGTTGATTCGCTGCGAAGTAATACAATGTTATTTTTTTAAATGGGGTTTTTCGATATATTCTTTTATAACTTTATTCAGTTTTTATATATGCTTTTCATATTCATTCTGCGACAAACAAATTCGACTTTTCGAATATATGCAAACACAATTCACATTTCTCAATTAAAAATACATTACGTGAAGAACTGATGAAATGAAGGTTGTTGAATTTGAAGTAAATCATGTTTATGGACGCGCTCAATGACAATCACCAACGATTTCCAAAAACGTGATAAGTTTCAAAAAGACTATAAAAGTAGCCGGAACGATAAATACTATATTGTGCAAACGGCTTTTCTGTTAGAAAACAATATTAGTGTAATTTAATTTAAACTGTTGATTCGCTGCGAAGAAATACAATGTTATTTTTTGAAATGGGGTTTTTCGAATTATTCTTTTATAACATTATTCAGTATTTATATGTGCTTTTCATATTCATTCTGCGACAAACATTAACATTTGTAAAATTGACTTTTCGAATATATGCAAACGACATTGAATGTAAATTGAGATTTTATGATACTACATGCTTAATCTGACATGCACTATTCGATAATCTGAAATTTACATTTCTCAATTAGTAAGACATTAAGTAAAGAACTGATCAAATGAAGGTTGTTGAATTTGACGTAAACCATGTTTATAGACGCGCTGAATGACAGTCACCAACGATTTCCGAAAACGTGATATGTTTCAAAAAGACCATAAAAGTAGCCGTAACGATAAATACTATATGCTGCAAACGGCTTTTCTGTTAGAATACAATATTAGTGTAATTTAATTTAAACTGTTGATTCGCTGCGAAGAAATGCAATGTTATGTTTTCAAATGGGGTTTTTCGAATTATTCTTTTATAACATTATTCAGTATTTATATGTGCTTTTCATATTCATTCTGCGACAAACACTAAAATTTGAAAATTCGAATTTTCTAATATACGCAAACGCCATTGAATGTAAATTGAGATTTTATGATACTACATGCTTAATCTGACATGCACTATTCGATAACCTGAAATTTACATTTCTCAATTAATAATACATTAAGTAAAGAACTGATCAAATGAAGGTTGTTGAATTTGACGTAAACCATGTTTATAGACGCGCTGAATGACAGTCACCAACGATTTCCGAAAACGTGATATGTTTCAAAAAGACCATAAAAGTAGCCGTAACGATAAATACTATATGCTGCAAACGGCTTTTCTGTTAGAATACAATATTAGTGTAATTTAATTTAAACTGTTGATTCGCTGCGAAGAAATACAATGTTATTTTTTGAAATGGGGTTTTTCGAATTATTCTTTTATAACATTATTCAGTATTTATATGTGCTTTTCATATTCATTCTGCGACAAACACTAACATTTGTAAATTCGACTTTTCGAATATATGCAAACGACATTGAATGTAAATTGAGATTTTATGATACTACATGCTTAATCTGACATGCACTATTCGATAATCTGAAATTTACATTTCTCAATTAATAATACATAAAGTAAAGAACTGATCAAATGAAGGTTGTTGAATTTGACGTAAACCATGTTTATAGACGCGCTGAATGACAGTCACCAACGATTTCCGAAAACGTGATATGTTTCAAAAAGACCATAAAAGTAGCCGTAACGATAAATACTATATGCTGCAAACGGCTTTTCTGTTAGAAAACAATATTAGTGTAATTTAATTTAAACTGTTGATTCGCTGCGAAGAAATGCAATGTTATGTTTTCAAATGGGGTTTTTCGAATTATACTTTTATAACATTATTCAGTATTTATATGTGCTTTTCATATTCATTCTGCGACAAACACTAACATTTGTAAAATTGACTTTTCGAATATATGCAAACGACATTGAATGTAAATTGAGATTTTATGATACTACATGCTTAATCTGACATGCACTATTCGATAATCTGAAATTTACATTTCTCAATTAGTAAGACATTAAGTAAAGAACTGATCAAATCAAGGTTGTTGAATTTGACGTAAACCTTGTTTATAGACGCGCTGAATGACAGTCACCAACGATTTCCGAAAACGTGATATGTTTCAAAAAGACCATAAAAGTATCCGTAACGATAAATACTATATGCTGCAAACGGCTTTTCTGTTAGAATACAATATTAGTGTAATTTAATTTAAACTGTTGATTCGCTGCGAAGAAATGCAATGTTATGTTTTCAAATAGGGTTTTTCGAATTATTCTTTTATAACATTATTCAGTTTTTATATGTGCTTTTCATATTCATTCTGCGACAAACACTAACATTTGTAAAATTGACTTTTCGAATATATGCAAACGACATTGAATGTAAATTGAGATTTTATGATACTACATGCTTAATCTGACATGCACTATTCGATAATCTGAAATTTACATTTCTCAATTAATAATACATAAAGTAAAGAACTGATCAAATGAAGGTTGTTGAATTTGACGTAAACCATGTTTATAGACGCGCTGAATGACAGTCACCAACGATTTCCGAAAACGTGATATGTTTCAAAAAGACCATAAAAGTAGCCGTAACGATAAATACTATATGCTGCAAACGGCTTTTCTGTTAGAAAACAATATTAGTGTAATTTTATTTAAACTGTTGATTCGCTGAGAAGAAATACAATGTTATTTTTCGAAATTGGGTTTTTCGATTTATTCTTTTATAACGTTATTCAGTTTTTATATGTGCTTTTCATATTCATTCTGCGACAAACACTAACATTTGTAAATTCGACTTTTCGAATATATGCAAACGACATTGAATGTAAATTGAGATTTTACGATACTACATGCTTAATCTGACATACACTATTCGATAAACCGAATTTTTTATATCTCAATTAATAATACATTAAGTGAAGAACTGATCAAATGCAGGTTGTTGAATTTGACGTAAATCATGTTTATAGACTCGCTGAATGACAATCAACAACGATTTCAGAAAACGTGATATGTTTCAAAAAGACCATAAAAGTAGCCGTAACGATAAATACTATATGCTGCAAACGGCTTTTCTGCTAGAAAACAATGTTAGTGTAAATTTATTTAAACTGTTGATTCGCTGCGAAGTAATACAATTTTATTTTTTGAAATGGGGTTTTTCGATTTATTCTTTTATAACATTATTCAGTATTTATATGTGCTTTTCATATTCATTCTGCGACAAACACTAAAATTTGAAAATTCCACTTTTCGAATATATGCAAACGCCATTGAATGTAAATTGTCATTTTATGATACTACATGCTTAATCTGACATGCACTATTCGACAATCTGAAATTTACATTTCTCGATTAATAATACATAAAGTAAAGAACTGATCAAATGAAGGTTGTTGAATTTGACGTAAACCATGTTTATAGACGCGCTGAATGACAGTCACCAACGATTTCCGAAAACGTGATATGTTTCAAAAAGACCATAAAAGTAGCCGTAACGATAAATACTATATGCTGCAAACGGCTTTTCTGTTAGATTACAATATTAGTGTAATTTAATTTAAACTGTTGATTCGCTGCGAAGAAATACAATGTTATTTTTTGAAATTGGGTTTTTCGATTTATTCTTTTATAACGTTATTCAGTTTTTATATATGCTTTTACATATTCATTCTGAGACAAACAAATTCGACTTTTCGAATATATGCAAACACAATTCACATTTCTCAATTAAAAATACATTACGTGAAGAACTGATGAAATGAAGGTTGTTGAATTTGAAGTAAACCATGTTTATAGACGCGCTGAATGACAGTCACCAACGATTTCCGAAAACGTGATATGTTTCAAAAAGACTATAAAAGTAGCCGGAACGATAAATACTATATTGTGCAAACGGCTTTTCTGCTAGAAAACAATGTTAGTGTAAATTTATTTAAACTGTTGATTCGCTGCGAAGTAATACAATTTTATTTTTTGAAATGGGGTTTTTCGATTTATTCTTTTATAACATTATTCAGTATTTATATGTGCTTTTCATATTCATTCTGCGACAAACACTAAAATTTGAAAATTCCACTTTTCGAATATATGCAAACGCCATTGAATGTAAATTGAGATTTTATGATACTACATGCTTAATCTGACATGCACTATTCGACAATCTGAAATTTACATTTCTCGATTAATAATACATAATGTAAAGAACTGATCAAATGAAGGTTGTTGAATTTGACGTAAACCATGTTTATAGACGCGCTGAATGACAGTCACCAACGATTTCCGAAAACGTGATATGTTTCAAAAAGACCATAAAAGTAGCCGTAACGATAAATACTATATGCTGCAAACGGCTTTTCTGTTAGAATACAATATTAGTGTAATTTAATTTAAACTGTTGATTCGCTGCGAAGAAATGCAATGTTATGTTTTCAAATAGGGTTTTTCGAATTATTCTTTTATAACATTATTCAGTATTTATATGTGCTTTTCATATTCATTCTGCGACAAACACTAACATTTGTAAAATTGACTTTTCGAATATATGCAAACGACATTGAATGTAAATTGAGATTTTATGATACTACATGCTTAATCTGACATGAACTATTCGATAATCTGAAATTTACATTTCTCAATTAATAATACTTCAAGTAAAAAACTGATCAAATGAAGGTTGTTGAATTTGACGTAAACCATGTTTATAGACGCGCTGAATGACAGTCACCAACGATTTCCGAAAACGTGATATGTTTCAAAAAGACCATAAAAGTAGCCGTAACGATAAATACTATATGCTGCAAACGGCTTTTCTGTTAGATTACAATATTAGTGTAATTGAATTTAAACTGTTGATTCGCTGCGAAGAAATACAATGTTATTTTTTGAAATTGGGTTTTTCGATTTATTCTTTTATAACGTTATTCAGTTTTTATATGTGCTTTTCATATTCATTCTTCGACAAATGCTAAGATTTTTAAATTCTTCTTTTCTAATATACGCAAACGCAATTGAATGTAAATTGAGATTTTATTTTACTACATGCTTAATCTGACATGCACTATTCGATAATCTGAAATTTACATTTCTCAATTAGTAAGACATTAAGTGAAGAACTGATCAAATGCAGGTTGTTGAATTTGACGTAAATCATGTTTATAGTCGCGCTGAATGACAATCAACAACGATTTCCAAAAACGTGATATGTTTCAAAAAGACTATAAAAGTAGCCGGAACGATAAATACCATATTGTGGAAACGGCTTTTCTGTTAGAAAACAATGTTAGTGAAATTTAATTTAAACTGCTGATTCGCTGCGAAGAAATACAAGGAGATTTTTTGAAATGGGGTTTTTCGATATATTCTTTTATAACTTTATTCAGTTTTTTCAGTTACTTTATTCTGCGACAAATGCTAACATTTTTAAATTTGACTTTTCTAATATACGCAAACGCCATTGAATGTAAATTGAGATTTTATTTTACTACATGCTTAATCTGACATGCACTATTCGATAATCTGAAATTTACATTTCTCAATTAATAATACATTAAGTAAAGATCTGATCAAATGAAGGTTGTTGAATTTGACGTAAATTATGTTTATAGGCGCGGTCAATGACAATCACCAACGATTTCCAAAATCGTGTTATGTTTAAAAAGACTATAAAAGTAGCCGGAACTGTGTGGTGCAAACGGCTTTTCTGTTAGAAAACAATGTTAGTGTAATTTTATTTAAACTGTTGATTCGCTGCGAAGTAATACAATGTTATTTTTTGAAATGGGGTTTTTCGATTTATTCTTTTATAACTCTATTCAGTTTTTATATATGCTTTTACATATTCATTCTGAGACAAACAAATTCGACTTTTCGAATATATGCAAACACAATTCACATTTCTCAATTAAAAATACATTACGTGAAGAACTGATGAAATGAAGGTTGTTGAATTTGAAGTAAATCATGTTTATGGACGCGCTGAATGACAGTCACCAACGATTTCCAAAAACGTGATATGTTTCAAAAAGACCATAAAAGTCATTTTATGATACTACATGCTTAATCTGACATGCACTATTCGACAATCTGAAATTTACATTTCTCGATTAATAATACATAATGTAAAGAACAGATCAAATGAAGGTTGTTGAATTTGACGTAAACCATGTTTATAGACGCGCTGAATGACAGTCACCAACGATTTCCGAAAACGTGATATGTTTCAAAAAGACCATAAAAGTAGCCGTAACGATAAATACTATATGCTGCAAACGGCTTTTCTGTTAGAATACAATATTAGTGTAATTTAATTTAAACTGTTGATTCGCTGCGAAGAAATGCAATGTTATGTTTTCAAATGGGGTTTTTCGAATTATACTTTTATAACATTATTCAGTATTTATATGTGCTTTTCATATTCATTCTGCGACAAACATTAACATTTGTAAAATTGACTTTTCGAATATATGCAAACGACATTGAATGTAAATTGAGATTTTATGATACTACATGCTTAATCTGACATGCACTATTCGATAATCTGAAATTTACATTTCTCAATTAGTAGGACATTAAGTAAAGAACTGATCAAATGAAGGTTGTTGAATTTGACGTAAACCATGTTTATAGACGCGCTGAATGACAGTCACCAACGATTTCCGAAAACGTGATATGTTTCAAAAAGACCATAAAAGTAGCCGTAACGATAAATACTATATGCTGCAAACGGCTTTTCTGTTAGAAAACAATATTAGTGTAATTTAATTTAAACTGTTGATTCGCTGCGAAGAAATACAATGTTATTTTTTGAAATTGGGTTTTTCGATTTATTCTTTTATAACGTTATTCAGTTTTTATATGTGCTTTTCATATTCATTCTGCGACAAACACTAACATTTGTAAATTCGACTTTTCGAATATATGCAAACGACATTGAATGTAAATTGAGATTTTATGATACTACATGCTTAATCTGACATGCACTATTCGATAATCTGAAATTTACATTTCTCAATTAATAATACATTAAGTAAAGAACTGATCAAATGAAGGTTGTTGCATTTGACGTAAATTATGTTTATAGGCGCGCTCAATGACAATCACCAACGATTTCCAAAAACGTGATATGTTTCAAAAAGACTATAAAAGTAGCCGGAACGATAAATACTATATGCTGCAAACGGCTTTTCTGTTAGATTACAATATTAGTGTAATTTAATTTAAACTGTTGATTCGCTGCGAAGAAATACAATGTTATTTTTTGAAATTGGGTTTTTCGATTTATTCTTTTATAACGTTATTCAGTTTTTATATGTGCTTTTCGTATTCATTCTGCGACAAATGCTAACTATTTTAAATTTGACTTTTCTAATATACGCAAACGCCATTGAATGTAAATTGCGATTTTATTTTACTACATACATAATCTGACATGCACTATTCGATAAACCGAATTTTTTATATCTCAATTAATAATACATTAAGTGAAGAACTGATCAAATGCAGGTTGTTGAATTTGACGTAAACCATGTTTATAGACGCGCTGAATGACAGTCACCAACGATTTCCGAAAACGTGATATGTTTCAAAAAGACCATAAAAGTAGCCGTAACGATAAATACTATATGCTGCAAACGGCTTTTCTGTTAGAAAACAATATTAGTGTAATTTTATTTAAACTGTTGATTCGCTGCGAAGTAATACAATGTTATTTTTTTAAATGGGGTTTTTCGATATATTCTTTTATAACTTTATTCAGTTTTTATATATGCTTTTCATATTCATTCTGCGACAAACAAATTCGACTTTTCGAATATATGCAAACACAATTCACATTTCTCAATTAAAAATACATTACGTGAAGAACTGATGAAATGAAGGTTGTTGAATTTGAAGTAAATCATGTTTATGGACGCGCTCAATGATAATCACCAACGATTTCCAAAAACGTGATAATTTTCAAAAAGACTATAAAAGTAGCCGGAACGATAAATACTATATTGTGCAAACGGCTTTTCTGTTAGAAAACAATATTAGTGTAATTTAATTTAAACTGTTGATTCGCTGCGAAGAAATACAATGTTATTTTTTGAAATGGGGTTTTTCGAATTATTCTTTTATAACATTATTCAGTATTTATATGTGCTTTTCATATTCATTCTGCGACAAACACTAACATTTGTAAATTCGACTTTTCGAATATATGCAAACGACATTGAATGTAAATTGAGATTTTATGATACTACATGCTTAATCTGACATGCACTATTCGATAATCTGAAATTTACATTTCTCAATTAGTAAGACATTAAGTAAAGAACTGATCAAATCAAGGTTGTTGAATTTGAAGTAAACCATGTTTATAGACGCGCTGAATGACAGTCACCAACGATTTCCGAAAACGTGATATGTTTCAAAAAGACCATAAAAGTAGCCGTAACGATAAATACTATATGCTGCAAACGGCTTTTCTGTTAGAATACAATATTAGTGTAATTTAATTTAAACTGTTGATTCGCTGCGAAGAAATGCAATGTTATGTTTTCAAATGGGGTTTTTCGAATTATTCTTTTATAACGTTATTCAGTTTTTATATGTGCTTTTCATATTCATTCTGCGACAAACACTAACATTTGTAAAATTGAATTTTCTAATATATGCAAACGCCACATTGAATGTAAATTGAGATTTTATTTTGATACTACATGCTTAATCTGACATGCACTATTCGATAATCTGAAATTTACATTTCTCAATTAATAATACATTAAGTGAAGAACTGATCAAATGCAGGTTGTTGAATTTGACGTAAACCATGTTTATAGACGCGCTGAATGACAATCACCAACGATTTCAGAAAACGTGATATGTTTCAAAAAGACCATAAAAGTAGCCGTAACGATAAATACTATATGCTGCAAACGGCTTTTCTGTTAGAATACAATATTAGTGTAATTTAATTTAAACTGTTGATTCGCTGCGAAGAAATACAATGTTATTTTTTGAAATGGGGTTTTTCGAATTATTCTTTTATAACATTATTCAGTATTTATATGTGCTTTTCATATTCATTCTGCGACAAACACTAACATTTGTAAATTCGACTTTTCGAATATATGCAAACGACATTGAATGTAAATTGAGATTTTATGATACTACATGCTTAATCTGACATGCACTATTCGATAATCTGAAATTTACATTTCTCAATTAATAATACATAAAGTAAAGAACTGATCAAATGAAGGTTGTTGAATTTGACGTAAACCATGTTTATAGACGCGCTGAATGACAGTCACCAACGATTTCCGAAAACGTGATATGTTTCAAAAAGACCATAAAAGTAGCCGTAACGATAAATACTATATGCTGCAAACGGCTTTTCTGTTAGAATACAATATTAGTGTAATTTAATTTAAACTGTTGATTCGCTGCGAAGAAATGCAATGTTATGTTTTCAAATGGGGTTTTTCGAATTATACTTTTATAACATTATTCAGTATTTATATGTGCTTTTCATATTCATTCTGCGACAAACACTAACATTTGTAAAATTGACTTTTCGAATATATGCAAACGACATTGAATGTAAATTGAGATTTTATGATACTACATGCTTAATCTGACATGCACTATTCGATAATCTGAAATTTACATTTCTCAATTAATAATACATTAAGTAAAGAACTGATCAAATGAAGGTTGTTGAATTTGACGTAAACCATGTTTATAGACGCGCTGAATGACAGTCACCAACGATTTCCGAAAACGTGATATGTTTCAAAAAGACCATAAAAGTAGCCGTAACGATAAATACTATATGCTGTAAACGGCTTTTCTGTTAGAAAACAATATTAGTGTAATTTAATTTAAACTGTTGACTCGCTGCGAAGAAATGCAATGTTATTTTTTGAAATGGGCTTTTCCGAATTATACTTTTATAACATTATTCAGTATTTATATGTGCTTTTCGTATTCATTCTGCGACAAATGCTAACATTTTTAAATTCTACTTTTCTAATATACGCAAACGCCATTGAATGTAAATTGAGATTTTATTTTACTACATACTTAATCTGACATACACTATTCGATAAACCGAATTTTTTATATCTCAATTAATAATACATTAAGTGAAGAACTGATCAAATGCAGGTTGCTGAATTTGACGTAAATCATGTTTATAGACGCGCTGAATGACAATCACCAACGATTTCAGAAAACGTGATATGTTTCAAAAAGACCATAAAAGTAGCCGTAACGATAAATACTATATGCTGCAAACGGCTTTTCTGTTAGAATACAATATTAGTGTAATTTAATTTAAACTGTTGATTCGCTGCGAAGAAATACAATGTTATTTTTTGAAATGGGGTTTTTCGATTTATTCTTTTATAACTCTATTCAGTTTTTATATATGCTTTTCATATTCATTCTGAGACAAACAAATTCGACTTTTCGAATATATGCAAACACAATTCACATTTCTCAATTAAAAATACATTACGTGAAGAACTGATGAAATGAAGGTTGTTGAATTTGAAGTAAACCATGTTTATAGACGCGCTGAATGACAGTCACCAACGATTTCCGAAAACGTGATATGTTTCAAAAAGACTATAAAAGTAGCCGGAACGATAAATACCATATTGTGGAAACGGCTTTTCTGTTAGAAAACAATGTTAGTGAAATTTAATTTAAACTGCTGATTCGCTGCGAAGAAATGCAATGTTATTTTTTGAAATGGGGTTTTCCGAATTATTCTTTTATAACATTATTCAGTATTTATATGTGCTTTTCATATTCATTCTGCGACAAACACTAAAATTTGAAAATTCGACTTTTCGAATATATGCAAACGCCATTGAATGTAAATTGAGATTTTATGATACTACATGCTTAATCTGACATGCACTATTCGACAATCTGAAATTTACATTTCTCGATTAATAATACATAATGTAAAGAACTGATCAAATGAAGGTTGTTGAATTTGACGTAAACCATGTTTATAGACGCGCTGAATGACAGTCACCAACGATTTCCGAAAACGTGATATGTTTCAAAAAGACCATAAAAGTAGCCGTAACGATAAATACTATATGCTGCAAACGGCTTTTCTGTTAGAAAACAATATTAGTGTAATTTTATTTAAACTGTTGATTCGCTGCGAAGAAATGCAATGTTATGTTTTCAAATGGGGTTTTTCGAATTATTCTTTTATAACGTTATTCAGTTTTTATATGTGCTTTTCATATTCATTCTGCGACAAACACTAACATTTGTAAAATTGACTTTTCGAATATATGCAAACGACATTGAATGTAAATTGAGATTTTATGATACTACATGCGATACTATTCGGTACTACTATTCGATAATCTGAAATTTACATTTCTCAATTAGTAAGACATTAAGTGAAGAACTGATCAAATGCAGGTTGTTGAATTTGACGTAAACCATGTTTATAGACGCGCTGAATGACAGTCACCAACGATTTCCGAAAACGTGATATGTTTCAAAAAGACCATAAAAGTAGCCGTAACGATAAATACTATATGCTGCAAACGGCTTTTCTGTTAGAAAACAATATTAGTGTAATTTTATTTAAACTGTTGATTCGCTGAGAAGAAATACAATGTTATTTTTCGAAATTGGGTTTTTCGATTTATTCTTTTATAACGTTATTCAGTTTTTATATGTGCTTTTCATATTCATTCTGCGACAAACACTAACATTTGTAAATTCGACTTTTCGAATATATGCAAACGACATTGAATGTAAATTGAGATTTTATGATACTACATGCTTAATCTGACATGCACTATTCGATCATCTGAAATTTACATTTCTCAATTAATAATACATAAAGTAAAGAACTGATCAAATGAAGGTTGTTGAATTTGACGTAAACCATGTTTATAGACGCGCTGAATGACAGTCACCAACGATTTCCGAAAACGTGATATGTTTCAAAAAGACCATAAAAGTAGCCGTAACGATAAATACTATATGCTGCAAACGGCTTTTCTGTTAGAAAACAATATTAGTGAAATTTAATTTAAACTGCTGATTCGCTGCGAAGAAATGCAATGTTATTTTTTGAAATGGGGTTTTTCGATTTATTCTTTTATAACATTATTCAGTATTTATATGTGCTTTTCATATTCATTCTGCGACAAACACTAAAATTTGAAAATTCGACTTTTCGAATATATGCAAACGCCATTGAATGTAAATTGAGATTTTATGATACTACATGCTTAATCTGACATGCACTATTCGATAATCTGAAATTTACATTTCTCAATTAATAATACATAAAGTAAAGAACTGATCAAATGAAGGTTGTTGAATTTGACGTAAACCATGTTTATAGACGCGCTGAATGACAGTCACCAACGATTTCCGAAAACGTGATATGTTTCAAAAAGACCATAAAAGTAGCCGTAACGATAAATACTATATGCTGCAAACGGCTTTTCTGTTAGAATACAATATTAGTGTAATTTAATTTAAACTGTTGATTCGCTGCGAAGAAATACAATGTTATTTTTTGAAATGGGGTTTTTCGATTTATTCTTTTATAACTCTATTCAGTTTTTATATATGCTTTTCATATTCATTCTGAGACAAACAAATTCGACTTTTCGAATATATGCAAACACAATTCACATTTCTCAATTAAAAATACATTACGTGAAGAACTGATGAAATGAAGGTTGTTGAATTTGAAGTAAACCATGTTTATAGACGCGCTGAATGACAGTCACCAACGATTTCCGAAAACGTGATATGTTTCAAAAAGACTATAAAAGTAGCCGGAACGATAAATACTATATTGTGCAAACGGCTTTTCTGCTAGAAAACAATGTTAGTGAAATTTAATTTAAACTGCTGATTCGCTGCGAAGAAATGCAATGTTATTTTTTGAAATGGGGTTTTTCGATTTATTCTTTTATAACATTATTCAGTATTTATATGTGCTTTTCATATTCATTCTGCGACAAACACTAAAATTTGAAAATTCGACTTTTCGAATATATGCAAACGCCATTGAATGTAAATTGAGATTTTATGATACTACATGCTTAATCTGACATGCACTATTCGACAATCTGAAATTTACATTTCTCGATTAATAATACATAATGTAAAGAACTGATCAAATGAAGGTTGTTGAATTTGACGTAAACCATGTTTATAGACGCGCTGAATGACAGTCACCAACGATTTCCGAAAACGTGATATGTTTCAAAAAGACCATAAAAGTAGCCGTAACGATAAATACTATATGCTGCAAACGGCTTTTCTGTTAGAATACAATATTAGTGTAATTTAATTTAAACTGTTGATTCGCTGCGAAGAAATGCAATGTTATGTTTTCAAATGGGGTTTTTCGAATTATTCTTTTATAACATTATTCAGTATTTATATGTGCTTTTCATATTCATTCTGCGACAAACACTAACATTTGTAAAATTGACTTTTCGAATATATGCAAACGACATTGAATGTAAATTGAGATTTTATGATACTACATGCTTAATCTGACATGCACTATTCGATAATCTGAAATTTACATTTCTCAATTAGTAAGACATTAAGTAAAGAACTGATCAAATCAAGGTTGTTGAATTTGACGTAAACCATGTTTATAGACGCGCTGAATGACAGTCACCAACGATTTCCGAAAACGTGATATGTTTCAAAAAGACCATAAAAGTAGCCGTAACGATAAATACTATATGCTGCAAACGGCTTTTCTGTTAGAATACAATATTAGTGTAATTTAATTTAAACTGTTGATTCGCTGCGAAGAAATACAATGTTATTTTTTGAAATGGGGTTTTTCGATTTATTCTTTTATAACATTATTCAGTATTTATATGTGCTTTTCGTATTCATTCTGCGACAAATGCTAACATTTTTAAATTCTACTTTTCTAATATACGCAAACGCCATTGAATGTAAATTGAGATTTTATTTTACTACATACTTAATCTGACATACACTATTCGATAAACTGAAATTTACATTTCTCAATTAATAATACATTAAGTGAAGAACTGATCAAATGCAGGTTGTTGAATTTGACGTAAATCATGTTTATAGACGCGCTGAATGACAATCACCAACGATTTCCGAAAACGTGATATGTTTCAAAAAGACCATAAAAGTAGCCGTAACGATAAATACTATATGCTGCAAACGGCTTTTCTGTTAGAAAACAATATTAGTGTAATTTAATTTAAACTGTTGATTCGCTGCGAAGAAATACAATGTTATTTTTTGAAATGGGGTTTTTCGATTTATTCTTTTATAACATTATTCAGTATTTATATGTGCTTTTCATATTCATTCTGCGACAAACACTAAAATTTGAAAATTCGACTTTTCGAATATATGCAAACGCCATTGAATGTAAATTGAGATTTTATGATACTACATGCTTAATCTGACATGCACTATTCGATAATCTGAAATTTACATTTCTCAATTAATAATACATAAAGTAAAGAACTGATCAAATGAAGGTTGTTGAATTTGACGTAAACCATGTTTATAGACGCGCTGAATGACAGTCACCAACGATTTCCGAAAACGTGATATGTTTCAAAAAGACCATAAAAGTAGCCGTAACGATAAATACTATATGCTGCAAACGGCTTTTCTGTTACAATACAATATTAGTGTAATTTAATTAAAACTGTTGATTCGCTGCGAAGAAATGCAATGTTATGTTTTCAAATGGGGTTTTTCGAATTATACTTTTATAACATTATTCAGTATTTATATGTGCTTTTCATATTCATTCTGCGACAAACACTAACATTTGTAAAATTGACTTTTCGAATATATGCAAACGACATTGAATGTAAATTGAGATTTTATGATACTACATGCTTAATCTGACATGCACTATTCGATAATCTGAAATTTACATTTCTCAATTAATAATACATTAAGTAAAGAACTGATCAAATCAAGGTTGTTGAATTTGACGTAAACCATGTTTATAGACGCGCTGAATGACAGTCACCAACGATTTCCGAAAACGTGATATGTTTCAAAAAGACCATAAAAGTAGCCGTAACGATAAATACTATATGCTGCAAACGGCTTTTCTGTTAGAAAACAATATTAGTGTAATTTAATTTAAACTGTTGATTCGCTGCGAAGAAATACAATGTTATTTTTTGAAATGGGGTTTTTCGATTTATTCTTTTATAACATTATTCAGTATTTATATGTGCTTTTCATATTCATTCTGCGACAAACACTAAAATTTGAAAATTCGACTTTTCGAATATATGCAAACGCCATTGAATGTAAATTGAGATTTTATGATACTACATGCTTAATCTGACATGCACTATTCGATAATCTGAAATTTACATTTCTCAATTAATAATACATAAAATAAAGAACTGATCAAATGAAGGTTGTTGAATTTGACGTAAACCATGTTTATAGACGCGCTGAATGACAGTCACCAACGATTTCCGAAAACGTGATATGTTTCAAAAAGACCATAAAAGTATCCGTAACGATAAATACTATATGCTGCAAACGGCTTTTCTGTTAGAATACAATATTAGTGTAATTTAATTTAAACTGTTGATTCGCTGCGAAGAAATGCAATGTTATGTTTTCAAATAGGGTTTTTCGAATTATTCTTTTATAACATTATTCAGTTTTTATATGTGCTTTTCATATTCATTCTGCGACAAACACTAAAATTTGAAAATTCGACTTTTCGAATATAAGCAAACGCCATTGAATGTAAATTGAGATTTTATGATACTACATGCTTAATCTGACATGCACTATTCGATAATCTGAAATTTACATTTCTCAATTAATAATACATAAAATAAAGAACTGATCAAATGAAGGTTGTTGAATTTGACGTAAACCATGTTTATAGACGCGCTGAATGACAGTCACCAACGATTTCCGAAAACGTGATATGTTTCAAAAAGACCATAAAAGTAGCCGTAACGATAAATACTATATGCTGCAAACGGCTTTTCTGTTAGAAAACAATATTAGTGTAATTTAATTTAAACTGTTGATTCGCTGCGAAGAAATGCAATGTTATGTTTTCAAATGGGGTTTTTCGAATTATACTTTTATAACATTATTCAGTATTTATATGTGCTTTTCATATTCATTCTGCGACAAACACTAACATTTGTAAAATTGACTTTTCGAATATATGCAAACGACATTGAATGTAAATTGAGATTTTATGATACTACATGCTTAATCTGACATGCACTATTCGATAATCTGAAATTTACATTTCTCAATTAGTAAGACATTAAGTAAAGAACTGATCAAATCAAGGTTGTTGAATTTGACGTAAACCATGTTTATAGACGCGCTGAATGACAGTCACCAACGATTTCCGAAAACGTGATATGTTTCAAAAAGACCATAAAAGTAGCCGTAACGATAAATACTATATGCTGCAAACGGCTTTTCTGTTAGAAAACAATATTAGTGTAATTTAATTTAAACTGTTGATTCGCTGCGAAGAAATGCAATGTTATTTTTTGAAATGGGCTTTTCCGAATTATACTTTTATAACATTATTCAGTATTTATATGTGCTTTTCATATTCATTCTGCGACAAATGCTAACATTTTTAAATTTGACTTTTCGAATATATGCAAACGCCATTGAATGTAAATTGAGATTTTATGATACTACATGCTTAATCTGACATGCACTATTCGATAATCTGAAATTTACATTTCTCAATTAATAATACATTAAGTAAAGAACTGATCAAATGAAGGTTGTTGAATTTGACGTAAATCATGTTTATAGACGCGCTGAATGACAATCACCAACGATTTCCGAAAACGTGATATGTTTCAAAAAGACCATAAAAGTAGCCGTAACGATAAATACTATATGCTGCAAACGGCTTTTCTGTTAGAATACAATATTAGTGTAATTTAATTTAAACTGTTGATTCGCTGCGAAGAAATACAATGTTATTTTTTGAAATGGGGTTTTTCGATTTATTCTTTTATAACTCTATTCAGTTTTTATATATGCTTTTCATATTCATTCTGAGACAAACAAATTCGACTTTTCGAATATATGCAAACACAATTCACATTTCTCAATTAAAAATACATTACGTGAAGAACTGATGAAATGAAGGTTGTTGAATTTGACGTAAACCATGTTTATAGACGCGCTGAATGACAGTCACCAACGATTTCCGAAAACGTGATATGTTTCAAAAAGACCATAAAAGTAGCCGTAACGATAAATACTATATGCTGCAAACGGCTTTTCTGTTAGAAAACAATATTAGTGTAATTTTATTTAAACTGTTGATTCGCTGCGAAGAAATGCAATGTTATGTTTTCAAATGGGGTTTTTCGAATTATTCTTTTATAACATTATTCAGTATTTATATGTGCTTTTCATATTCATTCTGCGACAAACACTAAAATTTGAAAATTCGACTTTTCGAATATATGCAAACGCCATTGAATGTAAATTGAGATTTTATGATACTACATGCTTAATCTGACATGCACTATTCGATAATCTGAAATTTACATTTCTCAATTAATAATACATAAAATAAAGAACTGATCAAATGAAGGTTGTTGAATTTGACGTAAACCATGTTTATAGACGCGCTGAATGACAGTCACCAACGATTTCCGAAAACGTGATATGTTTCAAAAAGACCATAAAAGTAGCCGTAACGATAAATACTATATGCTGCAAACGGCTTTTCTGTTAGAAAACAATATTAGTGTAATTTAATTTAAACTGTTGATTCGCTGCGAAGAAATGCAATGTTATGTTTTCAAATGGGGTTTTTCGAATTATACTTTTATAACATTATTCAGTATTTATATGTGCTTTTCATATTCATTCTGCGACAAACACTAACATTTGTAAAATTGACTTTTCGAATATATGCAAACGACATTGAATGTAAATTGAGATTTTATGATACTACATGCTTAATCTGACATGCACTATTCGATAATCTGAAATTTACATTTCTCAATTAGTAAGACATTAAGTAAAGAACTGATCAAATCAAGGTTGTTGAATTTGACGTAAACCATGTTTATAGACGCGCTGAATGACAGTCACCAACGATTTCCGAAAACGTGATATGTTTCAAAAAGACCATAAAAGTAGCCGTAACGATAAATACTATATGCTGCAAACGGCTTTTCTGTTAGAATACAATATTAGTGTAATTTAATTTAAACTGTTGATTCGCTGCGAAGAAATACAATGTTATTTTTTGAAATTGGGTTTTTCGATTTATTCTTTTATAACGTTATTCAGTTTTTATATGTGCTTTTCATATTCATTCTGCGACAAACACTAACATTTGTAAATTCGACTTTTCGAATATATGCAAACGACATTGAATGTAAATTGAGATTTTATGATACTACATGCTTAATCTGACATGCACTATTCGATAATCTGAAATTTACATTTCTCAATTAATAATACATTAAGTAAAGAACTGATCAAATGAAGGTTGTTGAATTTGACGTAAACCATGTTTATAGACGCGCTGAATGACAGTCACCAACGATTTCCGAAAACGTGATATGTTTCAAAAAGACCATAAAAGTAGCCGTAACGATAAATACTATATGCTGCAAACGGCTTTTCTGTTAGAAAACAATATTAGTGTAATTTAATTTAAACTGTTGATTCGCTGCGAAGAAATACAATGTTATTTTTTGAAATGGGGTTTTTCGATTTATTCTTTTATAACATTATTCAGTATTTATATGTGCTTTTCATATTCATTCTGCGACAAACACTAAAATTTGAAAATTCGACTTTTCGAATATATGCAAACGCCATTGAATGTAAATTGAGATTTTATGATACTACATGCTTAATCTGACATGCACTATTCGATAATCTGAAATTTACATTTCTCAATTAATAATACATAAAGTAAAGAACTGATCAAATGAAGGTTGTTGAATTTGACGTAAACCATGTTTATAGACGCGCTGAATGACAGTCACCAACGATTTCCGAAAACGTGATATGTTTCAAAAAGACCATAAAAGTAGCCGTAACGATAAATACTATATGCTGCAAACGGCTTTTCTGTTAGAATACAATATTAGTGTAATTTAATTTAAACTGTTGATTCGCTGCGAAGAAATACAATGTTATTTTTTGAAATTGGGTTTTTCGATTTATTCTTTTATAACGTTATTCAGTTTTTATATGTGCTTTTCATATTCATTCTGCGACAAACAAATTCGACTTTTCGAATATATGCAAACACAATTCACATTTCTCAATTAAAAATACATTACGTGAAGAACTGATCAAATGAAGGTTGTTGAATTTGACGTAAACCATGTTTATAGACGCGCTGAATGACAGTCACCAACGATTTCCGAAAACGTGATATGTTTCAAAAAGACCATAAAAGTAGCCGTAACGATAAATACTATATGCTGCAAACGGCTTTTCTGTTAGAAAACAATATTAGTGTAATTTAATTTAAACTGTTGATTCGCTGCGAAGAAATACAATGTTATTTTTTGAAATGGGGTTTTTCGATTTATTCTTTTATAACATTATTCAGTATTTATATGTGCTTTTCATATTCATTCTGCGACAAACACTAAAATTTGAAAATTCGACTTTTCGAATATATGCAAACGCCATTGAATGTAAATTGAGATTTTATGATACTACATGCTTAATCTGACATGCACTATTCGATAATCTGAAATTTACATTTCTCAATTAATAATACATAAAGTAAAGAACTGATCAAATGAAGGTTGTTGAATTTGACGTAAACCATGTTTATAGACGCGCTGAATGACAGTCACCAACGATTTCCGAAAACGTGATATGTTTCAAAAAGACCATAAAAGTAGCCGTAACGATAAATACTATATGCTGCAAACGGCTTTTCTGTTAGAATACAATATTAGTGTAATTTAATTTAAACTGTTGATTCGCTGCGAAGAAATGCAATGTTATGTTTTCAAATAGGGTTTTTCGAATTATTCTTTTATAACATTATTCAGTATTTATATGTGCTTTTCATATTCATTCTGCGACAAACACTAACATTTGTAAAATTGACTTTTCGAATATATGCAAACGACATTGAATGTAAATTGAGATTTTATGATACTACATGCTTAATCTGACATGCACTATTCGATAATCTGAAATTTACATTTCTCAATTAGTAAGACATTAAGTAAAGAACTGATCAAATCAAGGTTGTTGAATTTGACGTAAACCTTGTTTATAGACGCGCTGAATGACAGTCACCAACGATTTCCGAAAACGTGATATGTTTCAAAAAGACCATAAAAGTATCCGTAACGATAAATACTATATGCTGCAAACGGCTTTTCTGTTAGAATACAATATTAGTGTAATTTAATTTAAACTGTTGATTCGCTGCGAAGAAATACAATGTTATTTTTTGAAATTGGGTTTTTCGATTTATTCTTTTATAACGTTATTCAGTTTTTATATGTGCTTTTCATATTCATTCTGCGACAAACACTAAAATTTGAAAATTCGACTTTTCGAATATATGCAAACGCCATTGAATGTAAATTGAGATTTTATGATACTACATGCTTAATCTGACATGCACTATTCGATAATCTGAAATTTACATTTCTCAATTAATAATACATTAAGTAAAGAACTGATCAAATGAAGGTTGTTGAATTTGACGTAAACCATGTTTATAGACGCGCTGAATGACAGTCACCAACGATTTCCGAAAACGTGATATGTTTCAAAAAGACCATAAAAGTAGCCGTAACGATAAATACTATATGCTGCAAACGGCTTTTCTGTTAGAAAACAATATTAGTGTAATTTTATTTAAACTGTTGATTCGCTGCGAAGAAATACAATGTTATTTTTTGAAATGGGGTTTTTCGAATTTATAACATTATTCAGTATTTATATGTGCTTTTCATATTCATTCTGCGACAAACACTAAAATTTGAAAATTCGACTTTTCGAATATATGCAAACGCCATTGAATGTAAATTGAGATTTTATGATACTACATGCTTAATCTGACATGCACTATTCGATAATCTGAAATTTACATTTCTCAATTAATAATACATAAAGTAAAGAACTGATCAAATGAAGGTTGTTGAATTTGACGTAAACCATGTTTATAGACGCGCTGAATGACAGTCACCAACGATTTCCGAAAACGTGATATGTTTCAAAAAGACCATAAAAGTAGCCGTAACGATAAATACTATATGCTGCAAACGGCTTTTCTGTTACAATACAATATTAGTGTAATTTAATTAAAACTGTTGATTCGCTGCGAAGAAATGCAATGTTATGTTTTCAAATGGGGTTTTTCGAATTATACTTTTATAACATTATTCAGTATTTATATGTGCTTTTCATATTCATTCTGCGACAAACATTAACATTTGTAAAATTGACTTTTCGAATATATGCAAACGACATTGAATGTAAATTGAGATTTTATGATACTACATGCTTAATCTGACATGCACTATTCGATAATCTGAAATTTACATTTCTCAATTAGTAAGACATTAAGTAAAGAACTGATCAAATCAAGGTTGTTGAATTTGACGTAAACCATGTTTATAGACGCGCTGAATGACAGTCACCAACGATTTCCGAAAACGTGATATGTTTCAAAAAGACCATAAAAGTAGCCGTAACGATAAATACTACATGCTGCAAACGGCTTTTCTGTTAGAAAACAATATTAGTGTAATTTAATTTAAACTGTTGATTCGCTGCGAAGAAATACAATGTTATTTTTTGAAATGGGGTTTTTCGCATTATTCTTTTATAACATTATTCAGTATTTATATGTGCTTTTCATATTCATTCTGCGACAAACACTAAAATTTGAAAATTCGACTTTTCGAATATAAGCAAACGCCATTGAATGTAAATTGAGATTTTATGATACTACATGCTTAATCTGACATGCACTATTCGATAATCTGAAATTTACATTTCTCAATTAATAATACATAAAATAAAGAACTGATCAAATGAAGGTTGTTGAATTTGACGTAAACCATGTTTATAGACGCGCTGAATGACAGTCACCAACGATTTCCGAAAACGTGATATGTTTCAAAAAGACCATAAAAGTAGCCGTAACGATAAATACTATATGCTGCAAACGGCTTTTCTGTTAGAAAACAATATTAGTGTAATTTAATTTAAACTGTTGATTCGCTGCGAAGAAATGCAATGTTATGTTTTCAAATGGGGTTTTTCGAATTATACTTTTATAACATTATTCAGTATTTATATGTGCTTTTCATATTCATTCTGCGACAAACACTAACATTTGTAAAATTGACTTTTCGAATATATGCAAACGACATTGAATGTAAATTGAGATTTTATGATACTACATGCTTAATCTGACATGCACTATTCGATAATCTGAAATTTACATTTCTCAATTAGTAAGACATTAAGTAAAGAACTGATCAAATCAAGGTTGTTGAATTTGAAGTAAACCATGTTTATAGACGCGCTGAATGACAGTCACCAACGATTTCCGAAAACGTGATATGTTTCAAAAAGACCATAAAAGTAGCCGTAACGATAAATACTATATGCTGCAAACGGCTTTTCTGTTAGAATACAATATTAGTGTAATTTAATTTAAACTGTTGATTCGCTGCGAAGAAATACAATGTTATTTTTTGAAATTGGGTTTTTCGATTTATTCTTTTATAACGTTATTCAGTTTTTATATGTGCTTTTCATATTCATTCTGCGACAAACACTAAAATTTGAAAATTCGACTTTTCGAATATATGCAAACGCCATTGAATGTAAATTGAGATTTTATGATACTACATGCTTAATCTGACATGCACTATTCGATAATCTGAAATTTACATTTCTCAATTAATAATACATAAAGTAAAGAACTGATCAAATGAAGGTTGTTGAATTTGACGTAAACCATGTTTATAGACGCGCTGAATGACAGTCACCAACGATTTCCGAAAACGTGATATGTTTCAAAAAGACCATAAAAGTAGCCGTAACGATAAATACTATATGCTGCAAACGGCTTTTCTGTTAGAAAACAATATTAGTGTAATTTAATTTAAACTGTTGATTCGCTGCGAAGAAATACAATGTTATTTTTTGAAATGGGGTTTTTCGAATTATTCTTTTATAACATTATTCAGTATTTATATGTGCTTTTCATATTCATTCTGCGACAAACACTAAAATTTGAAAATTCGACTTTTCGAATATATGCAAACGCCATTGAATGTAAATTGACATTTTATGATACTACATGCTTAATCTGACATGCACTATTCGATCATCTGAAATTTACATTTCTCGATTAATAATACATAAAGTAAAGAACTGATCAAATGAAGGTTGTTGAATTTGACGTAAACCATGTTTATAGACGCGCTGAATGACAGTCTCCTACGATTTCCGAAAACGTGATATGTTTCAAAAAGACCATAAAAGTAGCCGTAACGATAAATACTATATGCTGCAAACGGCTTTTCTGTTAGAATACAATATTAGTGTAATTTAATTTAAACTGTTGATTCGCTGCGAAGAAATGCAATGTTATGTTTTCAAATGGGGTTTTTCGAATTATATTTTTATAACATTATTCAGTATTTATATGTGCTTTTCATATTCATTCTGCGACAAACACTAACATTTGTAAAATTGACTTTTCGAATATATGCAAACGACATTGAATGTAAATTGAGATTTTATGATACTACATGCTTAATCTGACATGCACTATTCGATAATCTGAAATTTACATTTCTCAATTAGTAAGACATTAAGTAAAGAACTGATCAAATCAAGGTTGTTGAATTTGACGTAAACCATGTTTATAGACGCGCTGAATGACAGTCACCAACGATTTCCGAAAACGTGATATGTTTCAAAAAGACCATAAAAGTAGCCGTAACGATAAATACTATATGCTGCAAACGGCTTTTCTGTTAGATTACAATATTAGTGTAATTGAATTTAAACTGTTGATTCGCTGCGAAGAAATACAATGTTATTTTTTGAAATTGGGTTTTTCGATTTATTCTTTTATAACGTTATTCAGTATTTATATGTGCTTTTCATATTCATTCTGCGACAAACACAAACATTTGAAAATTTGACTTTTCGAATGTATGCAAACGCCATTGAATGAAAATTGAGATTTTATGATACTACATGCTTAATCTGACATGCACTATTCGATAACCTGAAATTTACATTTCTCAATTAATAATACATTAAGTAAAGAACTGATCAAATGCAGGTTGTTGAATTTGACGTAAACCATGTTTATAGACGCGCTGAATGACAATCACCAACGATTTCAGAAAACGTGATATGTTTCAAAAAGACCATAAAAGTAGCCGTAACGATAAATACTATATGCTGCAAACGGCTTTTCTGTTAGAATACAATATTAGTGTAATTTAATTTAAACTGTTGATTCGCTGCGAAGAAATACAATGTTATTTTTTGAAATGGGGTTTTTCGATATATTCTTTTATAACATTATTCAGTATTTATGTGTGCTTTTCATATTCATTCTGCGACAAAACAAATTCGACTTTTCGAATATATGCAAACACATTGAATGTAAATTGAGATTTTATGATACTACATGCTTAATCTGACATGCACTATTCGATAATCTGAAATTTACATTTCTCAATTAGTAAGACATTAAGTGAAGAACTGATCAAATGCAGGTTGTTGAATTTAAAGTATATCATGTTTATGGACGCGCTCAATGACAATCACCAACGATTTCCAAAAACGTGATAAGTTTCAAAAAGACTATAAAAGTAGCCGGAACGATAAATACTATATTGTGCAAACGGCTTTTCTGTTAGAAAACAATATTAGTGTAATTTAATTTAAACTGTTGACTCGC
This sequence comes from Diplolepis rosae, assembly GCA_030998225.1. Lineage (NCBI taxonomy): Eukaryota > Metazoa > Arthropoda > Insecta > Hymenoptera > Diplolepididae > Diplolepis > Diplolepis rosae. The sequence continues at coordinate 297,748 of JAPYXD010000409.1, forward strand.
TGCGAAGAAATACAATGTTATTTTTTGAAATGGGGTTTTTCGAATTATTCTTTTATAACATTATTCAGTATTTATATGTGCTTTTCATATTCATTCTGCGACAAACACTAAAATTTGAAAATTCGACTTTTCGACTATATGCAAACGCCATTGAATGTAAATTGAGATTTTATGATACTACATGCTTAATCTGACATGCACTATTCGATAATCTGAAATTTACATTTCTCAATTAATAATACATAAAGTAAAGAACTGATCAAATGAAGGTTGTTGAATTTGACGTAAACCATGTTTATAGACGCGCTGAATGACAGTCACCAACGATTTCCGAAAACGTGATATGTTTCAAAAAGACCATAAAAGTAGCCGTAACGATAAATACTATATGCTGCAAACGGCTTTTCTGTTAGAAAACAATATTAGTGTAATTTAATTTAAACTGTTGATTCGCTGCGAAGAAATGCAATGTTATGTTTTCAAATGGGGTTTTTCGAATTATTCTTTTATAACATTATTCAGTATTTATATGTGCTTTTCATATTCATTCTGCGACAAACACTAACATTTGTAAAATTGACTTTTCGAATATATGCAAACGACATTGAATGTAAATTGAGATTTTATGATACTACATGCTTAATCTGACATGCACTATTCGATAATCTGAAATTTACATTTCTCAATTAGTAAGACATTAAGTAAAGAACTGATCAAATCAAGGTTGTTGAATTTGACGTAAACCATGTTTATAGACGCGCTGAATGACAGTCACCAACGATTTCCGAAAACGTGATATGTTTCAAAAAGACCATAAAAGTAGCCGTAACGATAAATACTATATGCTGCAAACGGCTTTTCTGTTAGAAAACAATATTAGTGTAATTTAATTTAAACTGTTGATTCGCTGCGAAGAAATGCAATGTTATGTTTTCAAATGGGGTTTTTCGAATTATACTTTTATAACATTATTCAGTATTTATATGTGCTTTTCATATTCATTCTGCGACAAACACTAACATTTGTAAAATTGACTTTTCGAATATATGCAAACGACATTGAATGTAAATTGAGATTTTATGATACTACATGCTTAATCTGACATGCACTATTCGATAATCTGAAATTTACATTTCTCAATTAGTAAGACATTAAGTAAAGAACTGATCAAATCAAGGTTGTTGAATTTGACGTAAACCATGTTTATAGACGCGCTGAATGACAGTCACCAACGATTTCCGAAAACGTGATATGTTTCAAAAAGACCATAAAAGTATCCGTAACGATAAATACTATATGCTGCAAACGGCTTTTCTGTTAGAATACAATATTAGTGTAATTTAATTTAAACTGTTGATTCGCTGCGAAGAAATACAATGTTATTTTTTGAAATGGGGTTTTTCGATTTATTCTTTTATAACATTATTCAGTATTTATATGTGCTTTTCATATTCATTCTGCGACAAACACTAAAATTTGAAAATTCGACTTTTCGAATATATGCAAACGCCATTGAATGTAAATTGAGATTTTATGATACTACATGCTTAATCTGACATGCACTATTCGACAATCTGAAATTTACATTTCTCGATTAATAATACATAATGTAAAGAACTGATCAAATGAAGGTTGTTGAATTTGACGTAAACCATGTTTATAGACGCGCTGAATGATAGTCACCAACGATTTCCGAAAACGTGATATGTTTCAAAAAGACCATAAAAGTAGCCGTAACGATAAATACTATATGCTGCAAACGGCTTTTCTGTTAGAAAACAATATTAGTGTAATTTTATTTAAACTGTTGATTCGCTGCGAAGAAATGCAATGTTATGTTTTCAAATGGGGTTTTTCGAATTATTCTTTTATAACGTTATTCAGTTTTTATATGTGCTTTTCATATTCATTCTGCGACAAACACTAACATTTGTAAAATTGACTTTTCGAATATATGCAAACGCCATTGAATGTAAATTGAGATTTTATGATACTACATGCTTAATCTGACATGCACTATTCGATAATCTGAAATTTACATTTCTCAATTAGTAAGACATTAAGTAAAGAACTGATCAAATCAAGGTTGTTGAATTTGACGTAAACCATGTTTATAGACGCGCTGAATGACAGTCACCAACGATTTCCGAAAACGTGATATGTTTCAAAAAGACCATAAAAGTAGCCGTAACGATAAATACTATATTGTGCAAACGGCTTTTCTGTTAGAAAACAATATTAGTGAAATTTAATTTAAACTGCTGATTCGCTGCGGAGAAATGCAATGTTATTTTTTGAAATGGGATTTTCCGAATTATACTTTTATAACATTATTCAGTATTTATATGTGCTTTTCATATTCATTCTGCGACAAACACTAACATTTGTAAAATTGACTTTTCGAATATATGCAAACGACATTGAATGTAAATTGAGATTTTATGATACTACATGCTTAATCTGACATGCACTATTCGATAATCTGAAATTTACATTTCTCAATTAGTAAGACATTAAGTAAAGAACTGATCAAATCAAGGTTGTTGAATTTGACGTAAACCTTGTTTATAGACGCGCTGAATGACAGTCACCAACGATTTCCGAAAACGTGATATGTTTCAAAAAGACCATAAAAGTATCCGTAACGATAAATACTATATGCTGCAAACGGCTTTTCTGTTAGAATACAATATTAGTGTAATTTAATTTAAACTGTTGATTCGCTGCGAAGAAATGCAATGTTATGTTTTCAAATAGGGTTTTTCGAATTATTCTTTTATAACATTATTCAGTTTTTATATGTGCTTTTCATATTCATTCTGCGACAAACACTAACATTTGTAAAATTGACTTTTCGAATATATGCAAACGACATTGAATGTAAATTGAGATTTTATGATACTACATGCTTAATCTGACATGCACTATTCGATAATCTGAAATTTACATTTCTCAATTAGTAAGACATTAAGTAAAGAACTGATCAAATCAAGGTTGTTGAATTTGACGTAAACCATGTTTATAGACGCGCTGAATGACAGTCACCAACGATTTCCGAAAACGTGATATGTTTCAAAAAGACCATAAAAGTAGCCGTAACGATAAATACTATATGCTGCAAACGGCTTTTCTGTTAGAAAACAATATTAGTGTAATTTAATTTAAACTGTTGATTCGCTGCGAAGAAATACAATGTTATTTTTTGAAATTGGGTTTTTCGATTTATTCTTTTATAACGTTATTCAGTTTTTATATGTGCTTTTCATATTCATTCTGCGACAAACACTAAAATTTGAAAATTCGACTTTTCGAATATATGCAAACGCCATTGAATGTAAATTGAGATTTTATGATACTACATGCTTAATCTGACATGCACTATTCGATAATCTGAAATTTACATTTCTCAATTAATAATACATAAAGTAAAGAACTGATCAAATGAAGGTTGTTGAATTTGACGTAAACCATGTTTATAGACGCGCTGAATGACAGTCACCAACGATTTCCGAAAACGTGATATGTTTCAAAAAGACCATAAAAGTAGCCGTAACGATAAATACTATATGCTGCAAACGGCTTTTCTGTTAGATTACAATATTAGTGTAATTTAATTTAAACTGTTGATTCGCTGCGAAGAAATACAATGTTATTTTTTGAAATTGGGTTTTTCGATTTATTCTTTTATAACGTTATTCAGTTTTTATATGTGCTTTTCATATTCATTCTGCGACAAACACTAAAATTTGAAAATTCGACTTTTCGAATATATGCAAACGCCATTGAATGTAAATTGAGATTTTATGATACTACATGCTTAATCTGACATGCACTATTCGAAAATCTGAAATTTACATTTCTCAATTAATAATACATAAAGTAAAGAACTGATCAAATGAAGGTTGTTGAATTTGACGTAAACCATGTTTATAGACGCGCTGAATGACAGTCACCAACGATTTCCGAAAACGTGATATGTTTCAAAAAGACCATAAAAGTAGCCGTAACGATAAATACTATATGCTGCAAACGGCTTTTCTGTTAGAAAACAATATTAGTGTAATTTTATTTAAACTGTTGATTCGCTGCGAAGAAATGCAATGTTATGTTTTCAAATGGGGTTTTTCGAATTATTCTTTTATAACGTTATTCAGTTTTTATATGTGCTTTTCATATTCATTCTGCGACAAACACTAACATTTGTAAAATTGACTTTTCGAATATATGCAAACGACATTGAATGTAAATTGAGATTTTATGATACTACATGCTTAATCTGACATGCACTATTCGATAATCTGAAATTTACATTTCTCAATTAGTAAGACATTAAGTAAAGAACTGATCAAATCAAGGTTGTTGAATTTGAAGTAAACCATGTTTATAGACGCGCTGAATGACAGTCACCAACGATTTCCGAAAACGTGATATGTTTCAAAAAGACTATAAAAGTAGCCGGAACGATAAATACTATATTGTGCAAACGGCTTTTCTGCTAGAAAACAATTTAGTGAAATTTAATTTAAACTGCTGATTCGCTGCGAAGAAATGCAATGTTATTTTTTGAAATGGGCTTTTCCGAATTATACTTTTATAACATTATTCAGTATTTATATGTGCTTTTCGTATTCATTCTGCGACAAACACTAACATTTGTAAAATTGACTTTTCGAATATATGCAAACGACATTGAATGTAAATTGAGATTTTATGATACTACATGCTTAATCTGACATGCACTATTCGATAATCTGAAATTTACATTTCTCAATTAATAATACATTAAGTAAAGAACTGATCAAATGAAGGTTGTTGAATTTGACGTAAACCATGTTTATAGACGCGCTGAATGACAGTCACCAACGATTTCCGAAAACGTGATATGTTTCAAAAAGACCATAAAAGTAGCCGTAACGATAAATACTATATGCTGCAAACGGCTTTTCTGTTAGAATACAATATTAGTGTAATTTAATTTAAACTGTTGATTCGCTGCGAAGAAATACAATGTTATTTTTTGAAATTGGGTTTTTCGATTTATTCTTTTATAACGTTATTCAGTTTTTATATGTGCTTTTCATATTCATTCTGCGACAAACACTAAAATTTGAAAATTCGACTTTTCGAATATATGCAAACGCCATTGAATGTAAATTGAGATTTTATGATACTACATGCTTAATCTGACATGCACTATTCGATAATCTGAAATTTACATTTCTCAATTAATAATACATTAAGTAAAGAACTGATCAAATGAAGGTTGTTGAATTTGACGTAAACCATGTTTATAGACGCGCTGAATGACAGTCACCAACGATTTCCGAAAACGTGATATGTTTCAAAAAGACCATAAAAGTAGCCGTAACGATAAATACTATATGCTGCAAACGGCTTTTCTGTTAGAAAACAATATTAGTGTAATTTAATTTAAACTGTTGATTCGCTGCGAAGAAATGCAATGTTATTTTTTGAAATGGGCTTTTCCGAATTATACTTTTATAACATTATTCAGTATTTATATGTGCTTTTCGTATTCATTCTGCGACAAACACTAACATTTGTAAAATTGACTTTTCGAATATATGCAAACGACATTGAATGTAAATTGAGATTTTATGATACTACATGCTTAATCTGACATGCACTATTCGATAATCTGAAATTTACATTTCTCAATTAATAATACATTAAGTAAAGAACTGATCAAATGAAGGTTGTTGAATTTGACGTAAACCATGTTTATAGACGCGCTGAATGACAGTCACCAACGATTTCCGAAAACGTGATATGTTTCAAAAAGACCATAAAAGTAGCCGTAACGATAAATACTATATGCTGCAAACGGCTTTTCTGTTAGAATACAATATTAGTGTAATTTAATTTAAACTGTTGATTCGCTGCGAAGAAATACAATGTTATTTTTTGAAATTGGGTTTTTCGATTTATTCTTTTATAACGTTATTCAGTTTTTATATGTGCTTTTCATATTCATTCTGCGACAAACACTAACATTTTTAAATTTGACTTTTCTAATATACGCAAACGCCATTGAATGTAAATTGAGATTTTATGATACTACATGCTTAATCTGACATGCACTATTCGATAATCTGAAATTTACATTTCTCAATTAGTAAGACATTAAGTGAAGAACTGATCAAATGCAGGTTGTTGAATTTGACGTAAATCATGTTTATAGACGCGCTGAATGACAGTCACCAACGATTTCCGAAAACGTGATATGTTTCAAAAAGACCATAAAAGTAGCCGTAACGATAAATACTATATGCTGCAAACGGCTTTTCTGTTAGAATACAATATTAGTGTAATTTAATTTAAACTGTTGATTCGCTGCGAAGAAATACAATGTTATTTTTTGAAATGGGGTTTTTCGATTTATTCTTTTATAACTTTATTCAGTTTTTATATATGCTTTTCATATTCATTCTGCGACAAACAAATTCGACTTTTCGAATATATGCAAACACAATTCACATTTCTCAATTAAAAATACATTACGTGAAGAACTGATGAAATGAAGGTTGTTGAATTTGAAGTAAATCATGTTTATGGACGCGCTCAATGACAATCACCAACGATTTCCAAAAACGTGATAAGTTTCAAAAAGACTATAAAAGTAGCCGGAACGATAAATACTATATTGTGCAAACGGCTTTTCTGTTAGAAAACAATATTAGTGTAATTTAATTTAAACTGTTGACTCGCTGCGAAGAAATACAATGTTATTTTTTGAAATGGGGTTTTTCGAATTATTCTTTTATAACATTATTCAGTATTTATATGTGCTTTTCATATTCATTCTGCGACAAACACTAAAATTTGAAAATTCGACTTTTCGACTATATGCAAACGCCATTGAATGTAAATTGAGATTTTATGATACTACATGCTTAATCTGACATGCACTATTCGATAATCTGAAATTTACATTTCTCAATTAATAATACATAAAGTAAAGAACTGATCAAATGAAGGTTGTTGAATTTGACGTAAACCATGTTTATAGACGCGCTGAATGACAGTCACCAACGATTTCCGAAAACGTGATATGTTTCAAAAAGACCATAAAAGTAGCCGTAACGATAAATACTATATGCTGCAAACGGCTTTTCTGTTAGAAAACAATATTAGTGTAATTTAATTTAAAATGCTGATTCGCTGCGGAGAAATGCAATGTTATTTTTTGAAATGGGATTTTCCGAATTATACTTTTATAACATTATTCAGTATTTATATGTGCTTTTCATATTCATTCTGCGACAAACACTAACATTTGTAAAATTGACTTTTCGAATATATGCAAACGACATTGAATGTAAATTGAGATTTTATGATACTACATGCTTAATCTGACATGCACTATTCGATAATCTGAAATTTACATTTCTCAATTAATAATACATTAAGTAAAGAACTGATCAAATGAAGGTTGTTGAATTTGACGTAAACCATGTTTATAGACGCGCTGAATGACAGTCACCAACGATTTCCGAAAACGTGATATGTTTCAAAAAGACCATAAAAGTAGCCGTAACGATAAATACTATATGCTGCAAACGGCTTTTCTGTTAGAATACAATATTAGTGTAATTTAATTTAAACTGTTGATTCGCTGCGAAGAAATGCAATGTTATGTTTTCAAATAGGGTTTTTCGAATTATTCTTTTATAACATTATTCAGTATTTATATGTGCTTTTCATATTCATTCTGCGACAAACACTAACATTTGTAAAATTGACTTTTCGAATATATGCAAACGACATTGAATGTAAATTGAGATTTTATGATACTACATGCTTAATCTGACATGCACTATTCGATAATCTGAAATTTACATTTCTCAATTAGTAAGACATTAAGTAAAGAACTGATCAAATCAAGGTTGTTGAATTTGACGTAAACCATGTTTATAGACGCGCTGAATGACAGTCACCAACGATTTCCGAAAACGTGATATGTTTCAAAAAGACCATAAAAGTAGCCGTAACGATAAATACTATATGCTGCAAACGGCTTTTCTGTTAGAAAACAATATTAGTGAAATTTAATTTAAACTGCTGATTCGCTGCGGAGAAATGCAATGTTATTTTTTGAAATGGGATTTTCCGAATTATACTTTTATAACATTATTCAGTATTTATATGTGCTTTTCATATTCATTCTGCGACAAACACTAAAATTTGAAAATTCGACTTTTCGAATATATGCAAACGCCATTGAATGTAAATTGAGATTTTATGATACTACATGCTTAATCTGACATGCACTATTCGATAATCTGAAATTTACATTTCTCAATTAATAATACATTAAGTAAAGAACTGATCAAATGAAGGTTGTTGAATTTGACGTAAACCATGTTTATAGACGCGCTGAATGACAGTCACCAACGATTTCCGAAAACGTGATATGTTTCAAAAAGACCATAAAAGTAGCCGTAACGATAAATACTATATGCTGCAAACGGCTTTTCTGTTAGAAAACAATATTAGTGTAATTTAATTTAAACTGTTGACTCGCTGCGAAGAAATACAATGTTATTTTTTGAAATGGGGTTTTTCGAATTATTCTTTTATAACTTTATTCAGTATTTATATGTGCTTTTCATATTCATTCTGCGACAAACACTAACATTTGTAAATTCGACTTTTCGAATATATGCAAACGACATTGAATGTAAATTGAGATTTTATGATACTACATGCTTAATCTGACATGCACTATTCGATAATCTGAAATTTACATTTCTCAATTAATAATACATTAAGTAAAGAACTGATCAAATGAAGGTTGTTGAATTTGACGTAAACCATGTTTATAGACGCGCTGAATGACAGTCACCAACGATTTCCGAAAACGTGATATGTTTCAAAAAGACCATAAAAGTAGCCGTAACGATAAATACTATATGCTGCAAACGGCTTTTCTGTTAGAATACAATATTAGTGTAATTTAATTTAAACTGTTGATTCGCTGCGAAGAAATACAATGTTATTTTTTGAAATTGGGTTTTTCGATTTATTCTTTTATAACGTTATTCAGTTTTTATATGTGCTTTTCATATTCATTCTGCGACAAACACTAAAATTTGAAAATTCGACTTTTCGAATATATGCAAACGCCATTGAATGTAAATTGACATTTTATGATACTACATGCTTAATCTGACATGCACTATTCGATCATCTGAAATTTACATTTCTCGATTAATAATACATAAAGTAAAGAACTGATCAAATGAAGGTTGTTGAATTTGACGTAAACCATGTTTATAGACGCGCTGAATGACAGTCTCCTACGATTTCCGAAAACGTGATATGTTTCAAAAAGACCATAAAAGTAGCCGTAACGATAAATACTATATGCTGCAAACGGCTTTTCTGTTAGAATACAATATTAGTGTAATTTAATTTAAACTGTTGATTCGCTGCGAAGAAATGCAATGTTATGTTTTCAAATGGGGTTTTTCGAATTATATTTTTATAACATTATTCAGTATTTATATGTGCTTTTCATATTCATTCTGCGACAAACACTAACATTTGTAAAATTGACTTTTCGAATATATGCAAACGACATTGAATGTAAATTGAGATTTTATGATACTACATGCTTAATCTGACATGCACTATTCGATAATCTGAAATTTACATTTCTCAATTAATAATACATTAAGTAAAGAACTGATCAAATGAAGGTTGTTGAATTTGACGTAAACCATGTTTATAGACGCGCTGAATGACAGTCACCAACGATTTCCGAAAACGTGATATGTTTCAAAAAGACTATAAAAGTAGCCGGAACGATAAATACTATATTGTGCAAACGGCTTTTCTGCTAGAAATCAATTTAGTGAAATTTAATTTAAACTGCTGATTCGCTGCGAAGAAATGCAATGTTATTTTTTGAAATGGGCTTTTCCGAATTATACTTTTATAACATTATTCAGTATTTATATGTGCTTTTCGTATTCATTCTGCGACAAATGCTAACATTTGTAAAATTGACTTTTCGAATATATGCAAACGACATTGAATGTAAATTGAGATTTTATGATACTACATGCTTAATCTGACATGCACTATTCGATAATCTGAAATTTACATTTCTCAATTAATAATACATTAAGTAAAGAACTGATCAAATGCAGGTTGTTGAATTTGACGTAAATCATGTTTATAGACGCGCTGAATGACAGTCACCAACGATTTCCGAAAACGTGATATGTTTCAAAAAGACCATAAAAGTAGCCGTAACGATAAATACTATATGCTGCAAACGGCTTTTCTGTTAGAATACAATATTAGTGTAATTTAATTTAAACTGTTGATTCGCTGCGAAGAAATACAATGTTATTTTTTGAAATGGGGTTTTTCGAATTATTCTTTTATAACATTATTCAGTATTTATATGTGCTTTTCATATTCATTCTGCGACAAACACTAACATTAGTAAGTTTGACTTTTCGAATATATGCAAACGCCATTGAATGTAAATTGAGATTTTATGATACTACATGCTTAATCTGACATGCACTATTCGAAAATCTGAAATTTACATTTCTCAATTAATAATACATAAAGTAAAGAACTGATCAAATGAAGGTTGTTGAATTTGACGTAAACCATGTTTATAGACGCGCTGAATGACAGTCACCAACGATTTCCGAAAACGTGATATGTTTCAAAAAGACCATAAAAGTATCCGTAACGATAAATACTATATGCTGCAAACGGCTTTTCTGTTAGAATACAATATTAGTGTAATTTAATTTAAACTGTTGATTCGCTGAGAAGAAATACAATGTTATTTTTTGAAATTGGGTTTTTCGATTTATTCTTTTATAACGTTATTCAGTTTTTATATGTGCTTTTCATATTCATTCTGCGACAAACACTAACATTTGTAAATTCGACTTTTCGAATATATGCAAACGCCATTGAATGTAAATTGAGATTTTATGATACTACATGCTTAATCTGACATGCACTATTCGATAATCTGAAATTTACATTTCTCAATTAATAATACATTAAGTAAAGAACTGATCAAATGAAGGTTGTTGAATTTGACGTAAACCATGTTTATAGACGCGCTGAATGACAGTCACCAACGATTTCCGAAAACGTGATATGTTTCAAAAAGACCATAAAAGTAGCCGTAACGATAAATACTATATGCTGCAAACGGCTTTTCTGTTAGAATACAATATTAGTGTAATTTAATTTAAACTGTTGATTCGCTGCGAAGAAATGCAATGTTATGTTTTCAAATGGGGTTTTTCGAATTATACTTTTATAACATTATTCAGTATTTATATGTGCTTTTCATATTCATTCTGCGACAAACACTAACATTTGTAAAATTGACTTTTCGAATATATGCAAACGACATTGAATGTAAATTGAGATTTTATGATACTACATGCTTAATCTGACATGCACTATTCGATAATCCGAAATTTACATTTCTCAATTATCTAATTAATAATACATTAAGTAAAGAACTGATCAAATGCAGGTTGTTGAATTTGACGTAAACCATGTTTATAGACGCGCTGAATGACATTCACCAACGATTTCCGAAAACGTGATATGTTTCAAAAAGACCATAAAAGTAGCCGTAACGATAAATACTATATGCTGCAAACGGCTTTTCTGTTAGAATACAATATTAGTGTAATTTAATTTAAACTGTTGATTCGCTGCGAAGAAATGCAATGTTATGTTTTCAAATGGGGTTTTTCGAATTATACTTTTATAACATTATTCAGTATTTATATGTGCTTTTCATATTCATTCTGCTACAAACATTAACATTTGTAAAATTGACTTTTCGAATATATGCAAACGCCATTGAATGTAAATTGAGATTTTATGAAACTACATGCTTAATCTGACATGCACTATTCGAAAATCTGAAATTTACATTTCTCAATTAATAATACATTAAGTAAAGAACTGATCAAATGAAGGTTGTTGAATTTGACGTAAACCATGTTTATAGACGCGCTGAATGACAGTCACCAACGATTTCCGAAAACGTGATATGTTTCAAAAAGACCATAAAAGTAGCCGTAACGATAAATACTATATGCTGCAAACGGCTTTTCTGTTAGAATACAATATTAGTGTAATTTAATTTAAACTGTTGATTCGCTGCGAAGAAATGCAATGTTATGTTTTCAAATAGGGTTTTTTCGATTTATTCTTTTATAACGTTATTCAGTTTTTATATGTGCTTTTCATATTCATTCTGCGACAAACACTAACATTTGTAAAATTGACTTTTCGAATATATGCAAACGACATTGAATGTAAATTGAGATTTTATGATACTACATGCTTAATCTGACATGCACTATTCGATAATCTGAAATTTACATTTCTCAATTAGTAAGACATTAAGTGAAGAACTGATCAAATGCAGGTTGTTGAATTTGACGTAAATCATGTTTATAGACGCGCTGAATGACAATCACCAACGATTTCCGAAAACGTGATATGTTTCAAAAAGACCATAAAAGTAGCCGCAACGATAAATACTATATGCTGCAAACGGCTTTTCTGTTAGTATACAATATTAGTGTAATATTATTTAAACTGTTGATTCGCTGCGAAGTAATACAATGTTATTTTTTGAAATGGGGTTTTTCGATATATTCTTTTATAACTTTATTCAGTTTTTATATATGCTTTTCATCTTCATTCTGCGACAAACAAATTCGACTTTTCGAATATATGCAAACACATTGACATTACGTGAAGAACTGATGAAATGAAGGTTGTTGAATTTGACGTAAATCATGTTTATAGACGCGCTGAATGACAATCACCAACGATTTCCAAAAACGTGATATGTTTCAAAAAGACCATAAAAGTAGCCGTAACGATAAATACTATATGCTGTAAACGGCTTTTCTGTTAGAAAACAATATTAGTGTAATTTAATTTAAACTGTTGACTCGCTGCGAAGAAATACAATGTTATTTTTTGAAATGGGGTTTTTCGAATTATTCTTTTATAACATTATTCAGTATTTATATGTGCTTTTCATATTCATTCTGCGACAAACACTAAAATTTGAAAATTCGACTTTTCGACTATATGCAAACGCCATTGAATGTAAATTGAGATTTTATGATACTACATGCTTAATCTGACATGCACTATTCGATAATCTGAAATTTACATTTCTCAATTAATAATACATAAAGTAAAGAACTGATCAAATGAAGGTTGTTGAATTTGACGTAAACCATGTTTATAGACGCGCTGAATGACAGTCACCAACGATTTCCGAAAACGTGATATGTTTCAAAAAGACCATAAAAGTAGCCGTAACGATAAATACTATATGCTGCAAACGGCTTTTCTGTTAGAATACAATATTAGTGTAATTTAATTTAAACTGTTGATTCGCTGCGAAGAAATGCAATGTTATGTTTTCAAATGGGGTTTTTCGAATTATTCTTTTATAACATTATTCAGTATTTATATGTGCTTTTCATATTCATTCTGCGACAAACACTAACATTTGTAAAATTGACTTTTCGAATATATGCAAACGACATTGAATGTAAATTGAGATTTTATGATACTACATGCTTAATCTGACATGCACTATTCGATAATCTGAAATTTACATTTCTCAATTAGTAAGACATTAAGTAAAGAACTGATCAAATCAAGGTTGTTGAATTTGACGTAAACCATGTTTATAGACGCGCTGAATGACAGTCACCAACGATTTCCGAAAACGTGATATGTTTCAAAAAGACCATAAAAGTAGCCGTAACGATAAATACTATATGCTGCAAACGGCTTTTCTGTTAGAAAACAATATTAGTGTAATTTTATTTAAACTGTTGATTCGCTGCGAAGAAATACAATGTTATGTTTTCAAATGGGGTTTTTCGAATTATTCTTTTATAACGTTATTCAGTTTTTATATGTGCTTTTCATATTCATTCTGCGACAAACACTAACATTTGTAAAATTGACTTTTCGAATATATGCAAACGACATTGAATGTAAATTGAGATTTTATGATACTACATGCTTAATCTGACATGCACTATTCGATAATCTGAAATTTACATTTCTCAATTAATAATACATTAAGTAAAGAACTGATCAAATGAAGGTTGTTGAATTTGACGTAAACCATGTTTATAGACGCGCTGAATGACAGTCACCAACGATTTCCGAAAACGTGATATGTTTCAAAAAGACCATAAAAGTAGCCGTAACGATAAATACTATATGCTGCAAACGGCTTTTCTGTTAGAATACAATATTAGTGTAATTTAATTTAAACTGTTGATTCGCTGCGAAGAAATGCAATGTTATGTTTTCAAATGGGGTTTTTCGAATTATATTTTTATAACATTATTCAGTATTTATATGTGCTTTTCATATTCATTCTGCGACAAACACTAACATTTGTAAAATTGACTTTTCGAATATATGCAAACGACATTGAATGTAAATTGAGATTTTATGATACTACATGCTTAATCTGACATGCACTATTCGATAATCTGAAATTTACATTTCTCAATTAATAATACTTCAAGTAAAAAACTGATCAAATGAAGGTTGTTGAATTTGACGTAAACCATGTTTATAGACGCGCTGAATGACAGTCACCAACGATTTCCGAAAACGTGATATGTTTCAAAAAGACCATAAAAGTAGCCGTAACGATAAATACTATATGCTGCAAACGGCTTTTCTGTTAGAATACAATATTAGTGTAATTTAATTTAAACTGTTGATTCGCTGCGAAGAAATACAATGTTATTTTTTGAAATTGGGTTTTTCGATTTATTCTTTTATAACGTTATTCAGTTTTTATATGTGCTTTTCATATTCATTCTGCGACAAACACTAAAATTTGAAAATTCGACTTTTCGAATATATGCAAACGCCATTGAATGTAAATTGACATTTTATGATACTACATGCTTAATCTGACATGCACTATTCGATCATCTGAAATTTACATTTCTCAATTAATAATACATAAAATAAAGAACTGATCAAATGAAGGTTGTTGAATTTGACGTAAACAATGTTTATAGACGCGCTGAATGACAGTCACCAACGATTTCCGAAAACGTGATATGTTTCAAAAAGACCATAAAAGTAGCCGTAACGATAAATACTATATGCTGCAAACGGCTTTTCTGTTAAAATACAATATTAGTGTAATTTAATTTAAACTGTTGATTCGCTGCGAAGAAATGCAATGTTATGTTTTCAAATAGGGTTTTTCGAATTATTCTTTTATAACATTATTCAGTATTTATATGTGCTTTTCATATTCATTCTGCGACAAACACTAACATTTGTAAATTCGACTTTTCGAATATATGCAAACAACATTGAATGTAAATTGAGATTTTATGATACTACATGCTTAATCTGACATGCACTATTCGATAATCTGAAATTTACATTTCTCAATTAGTAAGACATTAAGTAAAGAACTGATCAAATCAAGGTTGTTGAATTTGACGTAAACCATGTTTATAGACGCGCTGAATGACAGTCACCAACGATTTCCGAAAACGTGATATGTTTCAAAAAGACCATAAAAGTAGCCGTAACGATAAATACTATATGCTGCAAACGGCTTTTCTGTTAGAATACAATATTAGTGTAATTTAATTTAAACTGTTGATTCGCTGCGAAGAAATACAATGTTATTTTTTGAAATTGGGTTTTTCGATTTATTCTTTTATAACGTTATTCAGTTTTTATATGTGCTTTTCATATTCATTCTGCGACAAACACTAAAATTTGAAAATTCGACTTTTCGAATATATGCAAACGCCATTGAATGTAAATTGTCATTTTATGATACTACATGCTTAATCTGACATGCACTATTCGACAATCTGAAATTTACATTTCTCGATTAATAATACATAATGTAAAGAACTGATCAAATGAAGGTTGTTGAATTTGACGTAAACCATGTTTATAGACGCGCTGAATGATAGTCACCAACGATTTCCGAAAACGTGATATGTTTCAAAAAGACCATAAAAGTAGCCGTAACGATAAATACTATATGCTGCAAACGGCTTTTCTGTTAGAATACAATATTAGTGTAATTTAATTTAAACTGTTGATTCGCTGCGAAGAAATGCAATGTTATTTTTTGAAATGGGGTTTTTCGAATTATACTTTTATAACATTATTCAGTATTTATATGTGCTTTTCATATTCATTCTGCGACAAACATTAACATTTGTAAAATTGACTTTTCGAATATATGCAAACGACATTGAATGTAAATTGAGATTTTATGATACTACATGCTTAATCTGACATGCACTATTCGATAATCTGAAATTTACATTTCTCAATTAATAATACATTAAGTAAAGAACTGATCAAATGAAGGTTGTTGAATTTGACGTAAACCATGTTTATAGACGCGCTGAATGACAGTCACCAACGATTTCCGAAAACGTGATATGTTTCAAAAAGACCATAAAAGTAGCCGTAACGATAAATACTATATGCTGCAAACGGCTTTTCTGTTACAATACAATATTAGTGTAATTTAATTTAAACTGTTGATTCGCTGCGAAGAAATGCAATGTTATGTTTTCAAATGGGGTTTTTCGAATTATACTTTTATAACATTATTCAGTATTTATATGTGCTTTTCATATTCATTCTGCGACAAACACTAACATTTGTAAAATTGACTTTTCGAATATATGCAAACGACATTGAATGTAAATTGAGATTTTATGATACTACATGCTTAATCTGACATGCACTATTCGATAATCTGAAATTTACATTTCTCAATTAGTAAGACATTAAGTAAAGAACTGATCAAATCAAGGTTGTTGAATTTGAAGTAAACCATGTTTATAGACGCGCTGAATGACAGTCACCAACGATTTCCGAAAACGTGATATGTTTCAAAAAGACCATAAAAGTAGCCGTAACGATAAATACTATATGCTGCAAACGGCTTTTCTGTTAGAAAACAATATTAGTGTAATTTAATTTAAACTGTTGATTCGCTGAGAAGAAATACAATGTTATTTTTTGAAATTGGGTTTTTCGATTTATTCTTTTATAACATTATTCAGTATTTATATGTGCTTTTCATATTCATTCTGCGACAAACACTAAAATTTGAAAATTCCACTTTTCGAATATATGCAAACGCCATTGAATGTAAATTGTCATTTTATGATACTACATGCTTAATCTGACATGCACTATTCGACAATCTGAAATTTACATTTCTCGATTAATAATACATAATGTAAAGAACTGATCAAATGAAGGTTGTTGAATTTGACGTAAACCATGTTTATAGACGCGCTGAATGACAGTCACCAACGATTTCCGAAAACGTGATATGTTTCAAAAAGACCATAAAAGTAGCCGTAACGATAAATACTATATGCTGCAAACGGCTTTTCTGTTAGAATACAATATTAGTGTAATTTAATTTAAACTGTTGATTCGCTGCGAAGAAATACAATGTTATTTTTTGAAATGGGGTTTTTCGATTTATTCTTTTATAACTTTATTCAGTATTTATATGTGCTTTTCATATTCATTCTGCGACAAACACTAACATTTGTAAATTCGACTTTTCGAATATATGCAAACGACATTGAATGTAAATTGAGATTTTATGATACTACATGCTTAATCTGACATGCACTATTCGATAATCTGAAATTTACATTTCTCAATTAATAATACATTAAGTAAAGAACTGATCAAATGAAGGTTGTTGAATTTGACGTAAACCATGTTTATAGACGCGCTGAATGACAGTCACCAACGATTTCCGAAAACGTGATATGTTTCAAAAAGACCATAAAAGTAGCCGTAACGATAAATACTATATGCTGCAAACGGCTTTTCTGTTAGAAAACAATATTAGTGTAATTTAATTTAAACTGTTGACTCGCTGCGAAGAAATACAATGTTATTTTTTGAAATGGGGTTTTTCGAATTATTCTTTTATAACATTATTCAGTATTTATATGTGCTTTTCATATTCATTCTGCGACAAACACTAAAATTTGAAAATTCGACTTTTCGACTATATGCAAACGCCATTGAATGTAAATTGAGATTTTATGATACTACATGCTTAATCTGACATGCACTATTCGACAATCTGAAATTTACATTTCTCGATTAATAATACATAATGTAAAGAACTGATCAAATGAAGGTTGTTGAATTTGACGTAAACCATGTTTATAGACGCGCTGAATGACAGTCACCAACGATTTCCGAAAACGTGATATGTTTCAAAAAGACCATAAAAGTAGCCGTAACGATAAATACTATATGCTGCAAACGGCTTTTCTGTTACAATACAATATTAGTGTAATTTAATTTAAACTGTTGATTCGCTGCGAAGAAATGCAATGTTATGTTTTCAAATGGGGTTTTTCGAATTATACTTTTATAACATTATTCAGTATTTATATGTGCTTTTCATATTCATTCTGCGACAAACATTAACATTTGTAAAATTGACTTTTCGAATATATGCAAACGACATTGAATGTAAATTGAGATTTTATGATACTACATGCTTAATCTGACATGCACTATTCGATAATCTGAAATTTACATTTCTCAATTAGTAAGACATTAAGTAAAGAACTGATCAAATCAAGGTTGTTGAATTTGACGTAAACCATGTTTATAGACGCGCTGAATGACAGTCACCAACGATTTCCGAAAACGTGATATGTTTCAAAAAGACCATAAAAGTAGCCGTAACGATAAATACTATATGCTGCAAACGGCTTTTCTGTTAGAAAACAATATTAGTGTAATTTAATTTAAACTGTTGATTCGCTGCGAAGAAATGCAATGTTATTTTTTGAAATGGGCTTTTCCGAATTATACTTTTATAACATTATTCAGTATTTATATGTGCTTTTCATATTCATTCTGCGACAAACACTAACATTTGTAAATTCTACTTTTCGAATATATGCAAACGACATTGAATGTAAATTGAGATTTTATGATACTACATGCTTAATCTGACATGCACTATTCGATAATCTGAAATTTACATTTCTCAATTAATAATACATTAAGTAAAGAACTGATCAAATGAAGGTTGTTGAATTTGACGTAAACCATGTTTATAGACGCGCTGAATGACAGTCACCAACGATTTCCGAAAACGTGATATGTTTCAAAAAGACCATAAAAGTAGCCGTAACGATAAATACTATATGCTGCAAACGGCTTTTCTGTTAGAAAACAATATTAGTGTAATTTAATTTAAACTGTTGATTCGCTGCGAAGAAATACAATGTTATTTTTTGAAATGGGGTTTTTCGATTTATTCTTTTATAACGTTATTCAGTTTTTATATGTGCTTTTCATATTCATTCTGCGACAAACACAAAAATTTGAAAATTCGACTTTTCGAATATATGCAAACGCCATTGAATGTAAATTGAGATTTTATGATACTACATGCTTAATCTGACATGCACTATTCGATAATCTGAAATTTACATTTCTCAATTAATAATACATAAAGTAAAGAACTGATCAAATGAAGGTTGTTGAATTTGACGTAAACCATGTTTATAGACGCGCTGAATGACAGTCACCAACGATTTCCGAAAACGTGATATGTTTCAAAAAGACCATAAAAGTAGCCGTAACGATAAATACTATATGCTGCAAACGGCTTTTCTGTTAGAATACAATATTAGTGTAATTTAATTTAAACTGTTGATTCGCTGCGAAGAAATGCAATGTTATGTTTTCAAATGGGGTTTTTCGAATTATACTTTTATAACATTATTCAGTATTTATATGTGCTTTTCATATTCATTCTGCGACAAACACTAACATTTGTAAAATTGACTTTTCGAATATATGCAAACGACATTGAATGTAAATTGAGATTTTATGATACTACATGCTTAATCTGACATGCACTATTCGATAATCTGAAATTTACATTTCTCAATTAGTAAGACATTAAGTAAAGAACTGATCAAATCAAGGTTGTTGAATTTGACGTAAACCATGTTTATAGACGCGCTGAATGATAGTCACCAACGATTTCCGAAAACGTGATATGTTTCAAAAAGACCATAAAAGTAGCCGTAACGATAAATACTATATGCTGCAAACGGCTTTTCTGTTAGAAAACAATATTAGTGTAATTTAATTTAAAATGCTGATTCGCTGCGGAGAAATGCAATGTTATTTTTTGAAATGGGATTTTCCGAATTATACTTTTATAACATTATTCAGTATTTATATGTGCTTTTCATATTCATTCTGCGACAAACACTAACATTTGTAAAATTGACTTTTCGAATATATGCAAACGACATTGAATGTAAATTGAGATTTTATGATACTACATGCTTAATCTGACATGCACTATTCGATAATCTGAAATTTACATTTCTCAATTAGTAAGACATTAAGTGAAGAACTGATCAAATGCAGGTTGTTGAATTTGACGTAAATCATGTTTATAGACGCGCTGAATGACAGTCACCAACGATTTCCGAAAACGTGATATGTTTCAAAAAGACCATAAAAGTATCCGTAACGATAAATACTATATGCTGCAAACGGCTTTTCTGTTAGAATACAATATTAGTGTAATTTAATTTAAACTGTTGATTCGCTGCGAAGAAATGCAATGTTATGTTTTCAAATAGGGTTTTTCGAATTATTCTTTTATAACATTATTCAGTATTTATATGTGCTTTTCATATTCATTCTGCGACAAACACTAACATTTGTAAAATTGACTTTTCGAATATATGCAAACGACATTGAATGTAAATTGAGATTTTATGATACTACATGCTTAATCTGACATGCACTATTCGATAATCTGAAATTTACATTTCTCAATTAATAATACTTCAAGTAAAAAACTGATCAAATGAAGGTTGTTGAATTTGACGTAAACCATGTTTATAGACGCGCTGAATGACAGTCACCAACGATTTCCGAAAACGTGATATGTTTCAAAAAGACCATAAAAGTAGCCGTAACGATAAATACTATATGCTGCAAACGGCTTTTCTGTTAGATTACAATATTAGTGTAATTTAATTTAAACTGTTGATTCGCTGCGAAGAAATACAATGTTATTTTTTGAAATTGGGTTTTTCGATTTATTCTTTTATAACGTTATTCAGTTTTTATATGTGCTTTTCATATTCATTCTGCGACAAACACTAAAATTTGAAAATTCGACTTTTCGAATATATGCAAACGCCATTGAATGTAAATTGAGATTTTATGATACTACATGCTTAATCTGACATGCACTATTCGATAATCTGAAATTTACATTTCTCAATTAGTAAGACATTAAGTAAAGAACTGATCAAATCAAGGTTGTTGAATTTGACGTAAACCATGTTTATAGACGCGCTGAATGACAGTCACCAACGATTTCCGAAAACGTGATATGTTTCAAAAAGACCATAAAAGTAGCCGTAACGATAAATACTATATGCTGCAAACGGCTTTTCTGTTAGAATACAATATTAGTGTAATTTAATTTAAACTGTTGATTCGCTGCGAAGAAATGCAATGTTATGTTTTCAAATAGGGTTTTTCGAATTATTCTTTTATAACATTATTCAGTTTTTATATGTGCTTTTCATATTCATTCTGCGACAAACACTAAAATTTGAAAATTCGACTTTTCGAATATATACAAGAGGACATTGAACGGTGTAAATTCGAGATTTCTGGTAATTCTGAAGATGCTTAATCAATATGATATTGATAAATTGATTGCGTTTATTAGATAATAGACATTATTAGGTTTTAATCCAATCGGGATGGCTGAAGTTTCGTATGGATAATAATGTAGCCACTCGTTGATGATACCAATTTTGACGTGTTTCATTTAAATTTCCGGATAAAATGTTACCTGCTTCAGCAACTTGTTTCTTGATACATCGGTGTAATTTCTTCTGCTTCTTCTGGACATTAACACATTAATCTTGTTGCATTGATTTTCGGATATGACTTGTTTGGCGTTGTCGTTTTAAAAATATTGCGTGTTTTACATTTAATATAAGTGAAAGTCGAGCATAATTCTTCTGCAACTTTCATTGGTGTAAATTGGCATTTGTATTATGTGTAGCAACTCGGCAATTTTGTTGGTCGAATAATTTGCGTTTCTCGATTAATAATACATAAAAGTAAAGAACTGATCAAAT
>JAPYXD010000411.1:0-10418 GCA_030998225.1 Diplolepis rosae
AATGCGCGAATTCTTAGTACAGAATTTTTATATAAAGTGGCCAAGTAATGCCCGAGTTCAATGGACGTCAGGACTGATATAAATACAAAAATAGGTGCGTAATACGCGAGTTGAACGCAGTCTGACCTGAAAAGAGTGGCCAAGTAATGCACGAATTCTTAGGGGTATAAGAATTTTTATAAAGTGGCTAAAAAATAATAATCAACACTTAAGGTCCTTAGACTCTGACCTGAATAAAGCGGCCAAGTAATGCGCGAGCTCTTCGGACTCTGGCTTAAATTTATGTGGCCAAGTAATGCGCGAGTTCAATGGACGTCAGGACTGATATAAATGCACAAAAAGCCGCGTAATACGCGAGATCAAACAAAGTCTGACCGTAAATAAGGTAGGCAAAGTAATGCGCGAATTCTTAGGGTACAGAATTTGTATATAAAGTGGCCAAGTAATGCGCGAGCTCTTCGGACTCTGGCTTAAAATTATGTGGCCAAGTAATTCGCGAGTTCAATGGACGTCAGGACTGATATAAATGCAAATATAGCCGCGTAATACGCGAGATCAAACACAGTCTGACCTAAATAAGGTGGCAAAGTAATGCGCTAATTCTTAGTCCCGAATTTTTATATAAAGTGGCCAAGTAATGCGCGAGCTCTTCGGACTCTGGCTTAAAATTATGTGGCCAAGTAATGCGCGAGTTCAATGGACGTCAGGACTGATATAAATGCACAAAAAGCCGCGTAATACAAGAGATCAAACAAAGTCTATCGTAAATAAGGTAGCAAAGTAATGCGCGAATTCTTAGTACAGAATTTTTATATAAAGTGGCCAAGTAATGCGCGAGTTCAATGGACGTCAGGACTGATATAAATGCAAAAATAGCCGCGTAATACGCGAGATCAAACAAAGTCTGACCTTAATAATGGAAAGTGATGCAAATTTAGTACAGGATTTTTATATAAAGTGGCCAAGTAATGCGCGAGCTCTTCGGACTCTGGCTTAAAATTATGTGGCCAAGTAATGCGCGAGTTCAATGGACGTCAGGACTGATATAAATGCACAAAAAGCCGCGTAATACGCGAGATCAAACAAAGTCTAACCTAAATAAGGTAGCAAAGTAATGCGCGAATTCTTAGTACAGAATTTTTATATAAAGTGGCCAAGTAATGCGAGAGATCAATGGACGTCAGGACTGATATAAATACAAAAATAGGTGCGTAATACGTGACTTGAACGCAGTCTGACCTGAAAAGAGTGGCCAAGTAATGCACGAATTCTTAGGGGTATAAGAATTTTTATAAAGTGGCTAAAAAATAATAATTAACACTTAGGGTCCTTAGACTCTGACCTGAATAAAGCGGCCAAGTAATGCGCGAGCTCTTCGGATTCTGGCTTAAAATTATGTGGCCAAGTAATGCCCGAGTTCAATGGACGTCAGGACTGATATAAATACAAAAATAGGTGCGTAATACGCGAGTTGAACGCAGTCTGACCTGAAAAGAGTGGCCAAGTAATGCACGAATTCTTAGGGGTATAAGAATTTTTATAAAGTGGCTAAAAAATAATAATTAACACTTAGGGTCCTTAGACTCTGACCTGAATAAAGCGGCCAAGTAATGCGCGAGCTCTTCGGACTCTGGCTTAAAATTATGTGGCCAAGTAATGCGCGAGTTCAATGGACGTCAGGACTGATATAAATGCAAAAATAGCCGCGTCATACGCGAGATCAAACGAAGTCTGACCTAAATAAGGAGGCAAAGTAATGCGCGAATTCTTAGGACTACAGAATTTTTATATAAAGTGGCCAAGTAATGCGCGAGCTCTTCGGACTCTGGCTTAAAATTATGTGGCCAAGTAATGCGCGAGTTCAATGGACGTCAGGACTGATATAAATGCAAAAATAGCCGCGTAATACGCGAGATCAAACAAGTCTGACCTGAAAAGAGTGGCCAAGTAATGCGCGAATTCGTAGGTGTATAAGAATTTTTATAAAGTGGCCAAAAAATAATAATTAACACGTAGGCTCCTTAGACTATGACCTGAATAAGGCGGCCAAGTAATGCGCAAGCACTTCGAACTCAGATTTTCAGTAAGGTGGCCAAGTAATGCGCGAGTTCAATGGACGTCAGGACTGATATAAATGCAAAAGTAGCCGCGTAATACGCGAGATCAAACAAAGTCTGACCTTAATAATGTGACAAAGTAATGCGCAAATTCTTAGTACAGGATTTTTATATAAAGTGGCCAAGTAATGCGCGAGCTCTTCGGACTCTGGCTTAAAATTATGTGGCCAAGTAATGCGCGAGTTCAATGGACGTCAGGACTGATATAAATGCACAAAAAGCCGCGTAATACACGAGATCAAACAAAGTCTATCGTAAATAAGGTAGCAAAGTAATGCGCGAATTCTTAGTACAGAATTTTTATATAAAGTGGCCAAGTAATGCGCGAGTTCAATGGACGTCAGGACTGATATAAATGCAAAAATAGCCGCGTAATACGCGAGATCAAACAAAGTCTGACCTTAATAATGTGACAAAGTAATGCGCAAATTCTTAGTACAGGATTTTTATATAAAGTGGCCAAGTAATGCGCGAGCTCTTCGGACTCTGGCTTAAAATTATGTGGCCAAGTAATTCGCGAGTTCAATGGACGTCAGGACTGATATAAATGCACAAAAAGCCGCGTAATACGCAAGATCAAACAAAGTCTGACCTAAATAAGGTGGCAAAGTAATGCGCTAGCTCTTCGGACTTTGGCTTAAAATTATGTGGCCAAGTAATGCGCGAGTTCAATGGACGTCAGGACTGATATAAATGCACAAAAAGCCGCGTAATACACGAGATCAAACAAAGTCTATCCTAAATAAGGTAGCAAAGTAATGCGCGAATTCTTAGTACAGATTTTTTATATAAAGTGGCCAAGTAATGCGCGAGTTCAATGGACGTCAGGACTGATATAAATGCAAAAATAGCTGCGTAATACGCGATTTGAACGCAGTCTGACCTGAAAAGATTGGCCAAGTAATGCGCGAATTCTTAGGGGTATAAGAATCTTTATAAAGTGGCCAAAAAATAATAATTAACACTTAGGGTCCTTAGACTCTGACCTGAATAAAGCGGCCAAGTAATGCGCGAGCTCTTCGGACTCTGGCTTAAAATTATGTGGCCAAGTAATGCGCGAGTTCAATGGACGTCAGGACTGATATAAATACAAAAATAGCCGCGTAATAGGTGAGATCAAACAAAGTCTGACCTTAATTATTTTGCAAAGTAATTAGCTAATTCTTATTAAATGATTTTTATATAAAGTTTCCAAGTAATGCGCGAGCTCTTCGGATTCTGGCTTAAAATTATGTGGCCAAGTAATTCCCGAGTTCAATGGACATCAGGACTGATATAAATGCAAAAATAGCCGCGTAATACGCGGGATCAAACAAAGTCTGACCTGAAAAGAGTGGCCAAGTAATGCGCGAATTCTTAGTACAGAATTTTTATATAAAGTGGCCAAGTAATGCGCCGAGTTCAATGGACGTCAGGACTGATATAAATACAAAAATAGGTGCGTAATACGCGAGTTGAACGCAGTCTGACCTGAAAAGAGTGGCCAAGTAATGCACGAATTCTTAGGGGTATAAGAATTTTTATAAAGTGGCTAAAAAATAATAATTAACACTTAGGGTCCTTAGACTCTGACCTGAATAAAGCGGCCAAGTAATGCGCGAGCTCTTCGGACTCTGGCTTAAAATTATGTGGCCAAGTAATGCCCGAGTTCAATGGACGTCAGGACTGATATAAATACAAAAATAGGCGCGTAATACGCGAGTTGAACGCAGTCTGACCTGAAAAGAGTGGCCAAGTAATGCGCGAATTCTTAGGGGTATAAGAATTTTTATAAAGTGGCTAAAAAATAATAATTAACACTTAGGTTCCTTAGACTCTGACCTGAATAAAGCGGCCAAGTAATGCGCGAGCTCTTCGGACTCTGGCTTAAAATTATGTGGCCAAGTAATGCGCGAGTTCAATGGACGTCAGGACTGATATAAATGCAAAAATAGCCGCGTCATACGCGAGATCAAACAAAGTCTGACCTAAATAAGGAGGCAAAGTAATGCGCGAATTCTTAGGAGTACAGAATTTTTATATAAAGTGGCCAAGTAATGCGCGAGCTCTTCGGACTCTGGCTTAAAATTATGTGGCCAAGTAATTCGCGAGTTCAATGGACGTCAGGACTGATATAAATGCAAATATAGCCGCGTAATACGCGAGATCAAACAAAGTCTGACCTAAATAAGGTGGCAAAGTAATGCGCGAATTCTCAGTACAGGATTTTTATATAAAGTGGCCAAGTAATGCGCGAGCTCTTCGGACTCTGGCTTAAAATTATGTGGCCAAGTAATGCGCGAGTTCAATGGACGTCAGGACTGATATAAATGCACAGAAAGCCGCGTAATACGCAAGATCAAACAAAGTCTGACCTAAATAAGGTGGCAAAGTAATGCGCGAGCTCTTCGGACTTTGGCTTAAAATTATGTGGCCAAGTAATGCGCGAGTTCAATGGACGTCAGGACTGATATAAATGCACAAAAAGCCGCGGAATACGCGAGATCAAACAAAGTCTAACCTAAATAAGGTAGCAAATTAATGCGCGAATTCTTAGTACAGAATTTTTATATAAAGTGGCCAAGTAATGCGCGAGTTCAATGGACGTCAGGACTGATATAAATACAAAAATAGGTGCGTAATACGCGACTTGAACGCAGTCTGACCTGAAAAGAGTGGCCAAGTAATGCACGAATTCTTAGGGGTATAAGAATTTTTATAAAGTGGCTAAAAAATAATAATTAACACTTAGGGTCCTTAGACTCTGACCTGAATAAAGCGGCCAAGTAATGCGCGAGCTCTTCGGATTCTGGCTTAAAATTATGTGGCCAAGTAATGCCCGAGTTCAATGGACGTCAGGACTGATATAAATACAAAAATAGGTGCGTAATACGCGAGTTGAACGCAGTCTGACCTGAAAAGAGTGGCCAAGTAATGCACGAATTCTTAGGGGTATAAGAATTTTTATAAAGTGGCCAAAAAATAATAATTAATACTTAGGGTACTTAGACTCTGACCTGAATAAAGCGGCCAAGTAATGCGCGAGCTCTTCGGACTCTGGCTTAAAATTATGTGGCCAAGTAATGCGCGAGTTCAATGGACGTCAGGACTGATATAAATGCAAAAATAGCCGCGTAATACGCGAGATCAAACAAAGTCTGACCTAAATAAGAGTGGCAAAGTAATGCGCGAATTCTTAGGAGTACAAGAATTTTATAAAGTGGCAAAAATAATAATTAACACGTGGCCCAAGTAATGCGCGAGCTCTTCGGACTCTGGCTTAAAATTATGTGGCCAAGTAATGCGCGAGTTCAATGGACGTCAGGACTGATATAAATGCAAAAATAGCCGCGTAATACGCGAGATCAAACAAAGTCTGACCTAAATAAGGTGGCAAAGTAATGCGCGAATTCTTAGAACAGAATTTTTATATAAAGTGGCCAAGTAATGCTCGAGCTCTTCGGACTCTGGCTTAAAATTATGTGGCCAAGTAATGCGCGAGTTCAATGGACGTCAGGACTGATATAAATGCACAAAAAGCCGCGTAATACACGAGATCAAACAAAGTCTATCCTAAATAAGGTAGCAAAGTAATGCGCGAATTCTTAGTACAGAATTTTTATATAAAGTGGCCAAGTAATGCGCGAGCTCTTCGGATTCTGGCTTAAAATTATGTGGCCAAGTAATTCACGAGTTCAATGGACGTCAGGACTGATATAAATGCAAAAAATAGCCGCGTAATACGCGAGATCAAACAAAGTCTGACCTAAATAAGGTGGCAAAGTAATGCGCGAATTCTTAGGAGTACAGGATTTGTTATATAAAGTGGCCAAGTAATGCGCGAGCTCTTCGGACTCTGGCTTAAAATTATGTGGCCAAGTAATTCGCGAGTTCAATGGACGTCAGGACTGATATAAATGCACAAAAAGCCGCGTAATACGCGAGATCAAACAAAGTCTGACCTAAATAAGGTGGCAAAGTAATGCGCAGAATTCTTAGTACAGGATTTTTATATAAAGTGGCCAAGTAATGCGCCGAGCTCTTCAGGATTCTGGCTTACAAATTATGTGGCCAAGTAATTCGCGAGTTCAATGGACGTCAGGACTGATATAAATACAAAAATAGGCGCGTAATACGCGAGTTGAACGCAGTCTGACCTGAAAAGAGTGGCCAAGTAATGCGCGAATTCTTAAGGGGTATAAGAATTTTTATAAAGTGGCTAAAAAATAATAATTAACACTTAGGGTCCTTAGACTCTGACCTGAATAAGGCGGCCAAGTAATGCGCGAGCTCTTCGGATTCAGATTTTCAATAAGGTGGCCAAGTAATGCGCGAGTTCAATGGACGTCAGGACTGATATAAATGCAAAAATAGGCGCGTAATACGCGAGTTAAACGCAGTCTGACCTGAAAAGAGTGGCCAAGTAATGAACGAATTCTTAGGGGTATAAGAATTTTATAAAGTGGCTACAAAATAATAATTAACACTTAGGGTCCTTAGACTCTGACCTGAATAAAGCGGCCAAGTAATGCGCGAGCTCTTCGGACTCTGGCTTAAAATTATGTGGCCAAGTAATTCGCGAGTTCAATGGACGTCAGGACTGATATAAATGCACAAAATAGCCGCGTCATACGCGAGATCAAACAAAGTCTGACCTAAATAAGGAGGCAAAGTAATGCGCGAATTCTTAGGCGTACAGAATTTTTATATAATGTGGCCAAGTAATGCGCGAGCTCTTCGGACTCTGGCTTAAAATTATGTGGCCAAGTAATGCCCGAGTTCAATGGACGTCAGGACTGATATAAATACAAAAATAGGCGCGTAATACGCGAGTTGAACGCAGTCTGACCTGAAATAAGAGTGGCCAAGTAATGCACGAATTCTTAGGGGTATAAGAATTTTTTTAAAGTGGCTAAAAAATAATAATTAACACTTAGGGTCCTTAGACTCTGACCTGACTAGAGCGGCCAAGTAATGCGCGAGCTCTTCGGACTCTGGCTTAAAATTATGTGGCCAAGTAATGCGCGACATCAATGGACGTCAGGACTGATATAAATGCAAAAATAGCCGCGTCATACGCGAGATCAAACAAAGTCTGACCTAAATAAGGAGGCAAAGTAATGCGCGAATTCTTAGGAGTACAGAATTTTTATATACAGTGTCCAAGTAATGCGCGAGCTCTTCGGAATCTGGCTTAAAATTATGTGGCCAAGTAATTCGCGAGTTCAATGGACGTCAGGACTGATATAAATGCAAATATAGCCGCGTACTACGCGAGATCAAACAAAGTCTGACCTAAATAAGGTGGCAAAGTAATGCGCGAATTCTTAGTACAGGATTTTTATATAAAGTGGCCAAGTAATGCGCGAGCTCTTCGGACTCTGGCTTAAAATTATGTGGCCAAGTAATTCGCGAGTTCAATGGACGTCAGGACTGATATAAATGCACAAAAAGCCGCGTAATACGCAAGATCAAACAAAGTCTGACCTAAATAAGGTGGCAAAGTAATGCGCGAGCTCTTCGGACTTTGGCTTAAAATTATGTGGCCAAGTAATGCGCGAGTTCAATGGACGTCAGGACTGATATAAATGCACAAAAAGCCGCGGAATACGCGAGATCAAACAAAGTCTAACCTAAATAAGGTAGCAAATTAATGCGCGAATTCTTAGTACAGATTTTTTATATAAAGTGGCCAAGTAATGCGCGAGTTCAATGGACGTCAGGACTGATATAAATACAAAAATAGGTGCGTAATACGCGACTTGAACGCAGTCTGACCTGAAAAGAGTGGCCAAGTAATGCACAAATTCTTAGGGGTATAAGAATTTTTATAAAGTGGCTAAAAAATAATAATTAACACTTAGGGTCCTTAGACTCTGACCTGAATAAAGCGGCCAAGTAATGCGCGAGCTCTTCGGATTCTGGCTTAAAATTATGTGGCCAAGTAATGCCCGAGTTCAATGGACGTCAGGACTGATATAAATACAAAAATAGGTGCGTAATACGCGAGTTGAACGCAGTCTGACCTGAAAAGAGTGGCCAAGTAATGCACGAATTCTTAGGGGTATAAGAATTTTTATAAAGTGGCTAAAAAATAATAATTAACACTTAGGGTCCTTAGACTCTGACCTGAATAAAGCGGCCAAGTAATGCGCGAGCTCTTCGGATTCTGGCTTAAAATTATGTGGCCAAGTAATGCCCGAGTTCAATGGACGTCAGGACTGATATAAATACAAAAATAGGTGCGTAATACGCGAGTTGAACGCAGTCTGACCTGAAAAGAGTGGCCAAGTAATGCACGAATTCTTAGGGGTATAAGAATTTTTATAAAGTGGCTAAAAAATAATAATTAACACTTAGGGTCCTTAGACTCTGACCTGAATAAAGCGGCCAAGTAATGCGCGAGCTCTTCGGACTCTGGCTTAAAATTATGTGGCCAAGTAATGCGCGAGTTCAATGGACGTCAGGACTGATATAAATGCAAAAATAGCCGCGTCATACGCGAGATCAAACAAAGTCTGACCTAAATAAGGAGGCAAAGTAATGCGCGAATTCTTAGGAGTACAGAATTTTTATATAAAGTGGCCAAGTAATGCGCGAGCTCTTCGGACTCTGGCTTAAAATTATGTGGCCAAGTAATTCGCGAGTTCAATGGACGTCAGGACTGATATAAATGCAAATATAGCCGCGTAATACGCGAGATCAAACAAAGTCTGACCTAAATAAGGTGGCAAAGTAATGCGCGAATTCTTAGTACAGGATTTTTATATAAAGTGGCCAAGTAATGCGCGAGTTCTTCGGACTCTGGCTTAAAATTATGTGGCCAAGTAATGCGCGAGTTCAATGGACGTCAGGACTGATATAAATGCACAAAAAGCCGCGTAATACACGAGATCAAACAAAGTCTATCCTAAATAAGGTAGCAAAGTAATGCGCGAATTCTTAGTACAGAATTTTTATATAAAGTGGCCAAGTAATGCGCGAGTTCAATGGACGTCAGGACTGATATAAATGCAAAAATAGCCGCGTAATACGCGAGATCAAACAAAGTCTGACCTTAATAATGTGGCAAAGTAATGCGCGAATTCTTAGTACAGGATTTTTATATAAAGTGGCCAAGTAATGCGCGAGCTCTTCGGACTCTGGCTTAAAATTATGTGGCCAAGTAATTCGCGAGTTCAATGGACGTGAGGACTGATATAAATGCACAAAAAGCCGCGTAATACGCAAGATCAAACAAAGTCTGACCTAAATAAGGTGGCAAAGTAATGCGCGAGCTCTTCGGACTTTGGCTTAAAATTATGTGGCCAAGTAATGCGCGAGTTCAATGGACGTCAGGACTGATATAAATGCACAAAAAGCCGCGTAATACGCGAGATCAAACAAAGTCTAACCTAAATAAGGTAGCAAAGTAATGCGCGAATTCTTAGTACAGAATTTTTATATAAAGTGGCCAAGTAATGCGCGAGTTCAATGGACGTTAGGACTGATATAAATACAAAAATGGTGCGTAATACGCGTACATTGACCTGAAAAGAGTGGCCAAGTAATGCACGAATTCTTAGGGGTATAAAATTTTTATAAAGTGCTAAAAAATAATAATTAACACTTGGGGTCCTTAGACTCTGACCTGAATAAAGCGGCCAAGTAATGCGCGAGCTCTTCGGATTCTGAGCTTATAAATTATGTGGCCAAGTAATGCGCGAGTTCAATGGACGTCAGGACTGATATAAATACAAAAATAGGTGCGTAATACGCGAGTTGAACGCAGTCTGACCTGAAAAGAGTGGCCAAGTAATGCACGAATTCTTAGGGGTATAAGAATTTTTATAAAGTGGCTACAAAATAATAATTAACACTTAGGGTCCTTAGACTCTGACCTGAATAAAGCGGCCAAGTAATGCGCGAGCTCTTCGGACTCTGGCTTAAAATTATGTGGCCAAGTAATGCGCGAGTTCAATGGACGTCAGGACTGATATAAATGCAAAAATAGCCGCGTAATACGCGAGATCAAACAAAGTCTGACCTAAATAAGGTGGCAAAGTAATGCGCGAATTCTTAGTACAGGATTTTTATATAAAGTGGCCAAGTAATGCGCGAGCTCTTCGGACTCTGGCTTAAAATTATGTGGCCAAGTAATGCGCGAGTTCAATGGACGTCAGGACTGATATAAATGCAAAAATAGCCGCGTAATACGCGAGATCAAACAAAGTCTGACCTAAATAAGGTGGCAAAGTAATGCGCGAATTCTTAGTACAGAATTTTTATATAAAGTGGCCAAAAAATAATAATAAACACGTAGGCTCCTTAGACTCTGACCTG